>VZTJ01002320.1:983841-1174997 GCA_013397795.1 Orthonyx spaldingii | reverse complement strand
CCGGCACCGCCCGCGCCTCCGGCCCCAGGTCCGATCCCCGGCCCGGGCCCGCTCCCCGCCCCAGCCCCGGCCTTGGGAACGGCCCCGGCCCGGCCCGGCCCGATCGCTGCGAGGCGTTTGTGTGGTGGGGTTCAAGGAAAAGGAGGAGGGGGAGCGGCAGCGCGCACCCAGCCAGCCCCGGGACACCGCACAGCGCTCGCGGGGAGCGGCGTTAGTGAGAACTCCTTACAGGACCTGCAGGGAACTCACAGGGAATATGGGGCAACGCTGTTTACAGGAGCACGTAGTGACAGAACAGGGGGGAATGGATTCAAGTTGAAAGAGAGTAGGTTTAGATGAGTCATCGCGAAGGAATTCTTTGCTGGAAGTGAGGCACTGGCACAGGTTGCCCAGAGAAGCTGTGGATGGCCCATCCCCAGCGGTGTTCACGGCCAGGCTGGATGGAACTCTGAACAACCTGGTCGAGTTGAAGGTGTCCCTTCAAGGGCAGGAGGTTGGAACTGGATGATTTTCAAGCTCCATTCCAACCCAAACTATTCTATGATTCTGTGAAGGTGAGGAAGGCTGACAGCAGGAGCTGTGGTATATCAGTTCCCCTTTCTGCCTTTGCACAGTTTCTGGAGGCTTACAAATTATCCAGTTTACTTATAAATACATTTTAAAATGTTTTTAGACAGGCAGGATAAAGCCTTGTGGGAGCAGAGGGCCACAGTGATACACACCGTTGATCCCAGGTGTGAATTTCACTAAGAAAATCACACTACCCTGTCCCCATGCCTATTACCAAAGCTCTCTTCATGTCCTCTGATGCCTTACTTTTGGTACACTTAGCAACACCTCTGGTTACATTCCTCACAAATCCTCTATCACAATTACTGCAGTTTTTCCCTCTGGTTACATTCCTCACAAATCCTCTGTCACAATTACTGCAGTTTTTTGTAGACTATGCAACCTTTGAAAATCTTCCATCTTTTCCAGGTTGCAAGTTTAAAAAGAATCACAGCTGTAAGCTTCCAAGTTGTATGAGCTGCTGCAACATGGGCCTCTTGTTTATGGAGTGCTTCTGCACATAATCTTATTTTTCAAATGTTTACAAAATGCATTAATTATCAAACATGCCCATATTTTCAGTGTCCAGAGCAGTGCAGGCATTGCAAGTGTTATTTAACAGCCTCCCTTTAAAGGTAGAGTCGACTGGAATCCACACAGGGTATTAAAATACATTATCCTTGCACTGTGGTCTTGTATCTTAGGTCTATAAGTATGAGCTGGATGTGTTTTTCCTTTGTCTCCATGGTGACCTTCCTCAACATGTCTGCAACTGACAGACACTTGTTACAAACCCTGTCTGGTTGGCACAGCACAGTCAGTGTGCTGTGGAGGTAGTTCAGAGTTAGTGATGAACAAGCAACAACTTTTGGAACTGATCAGAACAAATGATTACACAGAACAGCCCTTTAAGATGTTTGAAAGTTTATTCATAGTAGAAATTTCAATTTCTTTTGAAGACTACAAAACCTGCCATTAGACAGGAAAACAAGCAATGATAACTTTCCAAAACTGTTCATAGTTACATCTGGAACAGTTTTAATTACACATTAATAGCATGATTGGAACATCTCTTAGATCAGACTCTGAATAAAACAATCATTTAAAGTATTCAGTACAATTAATTATTTTTTAAACTAGCATTTCAGTTCTATGACAGCAGTGCCAAGCATCTAACAGATGCTATTGTAATGGTCTAGAACAAGGTACAATACCACTGATTTCCTGGAACAGTACCCTAGACTCACTTACATGCCATGCTGAGAGAACTAGTATAAAGTATGATTGTATAGAATCGTAGAAAAATATTTTATCTGTGATTTTGTCATTTTTTAAAAATTGTTTAAGTAGACTTCCCCCCCCCCAACTAGGCTGCAAAATAATTACATCCCTCATAAGTACACCTTCCCTTTGATTAGGTCAAGAGTATCAAGATAAAGCTAATCATTTACATCATTTTCGTAAGTGAAAATTCATCTCTTAACCATTGCCGCTTACTAAGGGCCAGCACACTTTGAATCCTTTCCTTCCAATAATAGAAAAGCACAGCTTTAGTTGGTACACCACATTTACAAAAGCAAAACACACACACAAAAAAATCCCAGACACATAAATCTATTTTCTTATGGCCTTGTCTCTTTAAAAGAAGTTTTAAATATTTTCTTGAAAAACTCCTTTTAAGTTTCATTCAATGTTATAGTGATTATGAACACAGAACTTTGCCGCTACTGGATATAGATGACATTTAATGGGTATTGCAACTACACTCTTCCCTCCCTTCCCTCATGCTCTCAAGCACAGTAAATGGCAATTTCACACTAAAAAAATTAAAACCAAACCATGGTCAACATATAGAAAATTCACCTGTATCTGCATTCTCCTTTTTTTATCCTCTGTGACTCTCTGAGTCACGCACTATGCTTTGCAGACCAAGCAGCAGTCCAGCAATGAATATACACAGTGTGTCATACACTTACATTCTAACAGAAAGGTGCTGAGACTCAAAGCACTATGTGGATTTCTTTATAGGTTATAACTGCAGCTATAAAAACATTAAAAAAATGTGAAAGTTGTGAACATGGATCCAAACCGGGAAGTAAGGTACATAAACCACGCCTAGCCTGTAAAACACACCCCCCTGCCTAGGCAGGCCCTTTATACCTTGGTTTAGAAAGAGACTTACAATTATAGTGGATCTAGACTTCAACACATTCAACTTAGGCTGTGCTAAACTGCCCTGTTTTGCTACAATTTAAAATGTTCATCCTCTGCTGATGTATATACACACATACATGACTTAACAGCAACATTTGTAAAGTCTAGACTAAATTAACAGCTCACTTGAGAATGTAGATACACAAAATGTAGGAGTTTGCTTTGCTATTTGGCTAATGATCAGTGAGCTTGAGGACCACAAAATATGGCTACAATAAAACTACTGAAAGTACTTTTACATTATTTTAATGTGGATATTGCCAATAGTGAGGCAGCTTAACACTTCCTCTTTTTGGTCTGTTCTTTGCCAGGTACCTACATACACACAACTGAACAGAGTGGGAACTCCTTCCTGAAGTGCAATGTTATTACTGACACACCGGCAAGTACTGCCATCCTTTTACTTCAACAGTATTTAAATCATTTTGTTGACTAGATAGGACAATCTTCTAATTAACACCTTAAAAGCCACCAGAAGGTACAGCTTCTAGATTTTGAGAAGCCTGACTTAAAATTATCCACAGAGCTGAAAAATACAATTTTTTGAGAGGTAAGGTTTCACTAAATTCCTCTGGAACTGCTGATACTGTAAAAAAAAAAAAAAANCTGAAACTTTGAAATAAAAAAAAAAAAAAAAAAAAAAAAAAAAAAAAGATGGCCTTTTTCTGCCTTGATGTTTCTTGAAGGAAGGGTAGATGCATCTGTACAGCTAAAGGGAACTTCAATGCCAGAGCACCAAGTAAGGGAAAAATACTAATTTCTTGGGAAGAGCTGTGTTTTCAAATTTCTGCAAGCTATGCTAATTTAAGAATCCTTGTTTATAAAACTAATTTCTTCACAATTACATAATGGATTAAATATTTAGCTGATTTTAAGGGCAATGAAAAGTGGGATCCTTTGCAAGTCTAGCAAAGGAAGCTTCCCCTAGGAACTCAGAAATTCTGGCAGAAGAAACACTCCCATTCAGAGCAAATCTGTGGTGCCATAAAGATGATTCTTCCTTTCAACAAACCTCTGATGATTTCAGGGAAATAAGCCAATTAATCACCATAAAAGAAATTTAATATCACTAAACAAAAAAAAATTACCTTCTTATGCAAAACGCAAAATTGCATCTTTTAGTTTTAAAATTGTATTGTTCACCAACAGTCGTTCACCCAGGTCCATATTTTATTAAAGATGAAATTCCCAAGTCATTTTCATATCTGGAAGGACTTTACATAGCCTATAATTTCTGTGGAGTGGAACACTCACTGTATTCAAACACATCCCAGTGCCCCTTCTCACTTGGGCAATTTCATCTTTTCAAGACCAGCCATCAAGATAGGCCTTTAATTACTTTAGACACCAAGAGGCCAAGAGTATTAAAAGTTTATATCAGTATTTAAAGTGAGTCTTCCACCCTCATTAGGAACTTGCTTCTATCTGCAGAAAAGTGAGAATGTTCCCTGTGAATGGCTTCATCTTACCTGACTGGTACAACACTATTTTCAGGGAAAATTAGAATGACCCTTTTCTAACCCAACAGATCTTTATGACGGCACCTCTCATTTTGCTTTTCAGGTCAATTAAAATGATCAGAAAATAACTGGCAGAACATTAGATCCATCAGTTTTGCAACTGCAATGAATGCAGTTTAAACCTACTTTTTGCATGGTTCTGCTTATTAACGACCAATCATATTTTGCTTTATCTTCAAATGTTGCCTTTCTTCTATAATGCCAACATTCATTCACTGAAAAATCCTTTGCAGCTTAAACAAAAGTCATAGAATACAGATAAAATATTAACAATGGATTATAAGAATAAACCATATAGAAATGTCCTCTATCAGAAAGTATTTAGCAATAATTCCTGAGTCCAGAGATTAGATGGGAGAGACTAAAGGGGAGGGGAGGGGTAACAAAGACAGTGAGAAATGGAGCAAGTTACCTTTTCTCTGGGTTATATCACCTAAGTATATATAGTATGGTGAGAGATTCACTGTTTAAATTTTATAACATGACATATGGCATCAAAAACACAGAAATGTAGAAAAGACATAGGCAAGGAAAACTACTTATCCATAGTATTACATTCAATAGCTGTTTAACAGTCAGGCTTCTTTTAGAGCTGTCCAACAATACTGATTAATCCAGGTGAACTGTTTAATCAGACTTCATTGTCATAATGATTAATAATATCTAAGTAAAACAAGGCATGTATACATTAAAGAAAACAGCACGGAAATGTACTGCTTGTGAACTGTTTACAAAAACATACAAAATGTTGGATGGCACAAAGTATATAGTGCTAATATAAACAGATTAAGCTAAGTGCTTAACATAAACTGTCCATCTCGACCTGTAAAAGAATATTTTAGGGGACAAAAAAAATATTCCTTATAAAAATAATGCTATGTGGTGCAGAGTGCTTTATTCAGTGTATTTTTGACAGAGGTGGCATTTGTAATTCTTCTGGTTTATTCAGTCGCCAACACGATCATTTTCATTGTTTCCACTTGTCACTCCATTTGCAGCTCCAGTAAGATCAGTAACTTGCCATCAACAGTTTAAAGCGAGAGTAGATGAAAGCAGTAGCAGCAGCAGCAGCATTATAGGTACCAGCTGGGACAGAGTGTGCTTGCAGGTATCTGTCAGATATGTGCTACCTGTCGCCATGATTTGTGCTATCATCTTATGCCATGGTACCAAGTGTCTGGTTGAGGTCATTTCACAGGGCTGTTGAGGTAATTTTTTTTATACCTCTCCTCTGAGCAAGAGTAGAACGGCCAACTGGCTCCAGAACTGGTGACTGATTACGATTCAAAGCAGAGTAAGTTGCTGCCATTGCACCCTGTGGGGTAGAGGGGAAAGGAACAGTCAGAATATGTTGTGACTGATGCACACACTACAGCACTGCTAAATGCCAGACTCTGCACAAGTTTTAACTTTCAGTCTATTTTCATCTACAAAACAGAAACATACTCTGCATTACTCAAGTCCTAGCAGTGTTAGGAGCAAGTGTTTTTTAGGGTAATAAATAGTTTTACATTGCTTAAAGAGTCAAACCCAGAAGGTTTAAGCTAGGTTGCCAAATTAAGTCCTCTCATGCTGTGTGAGAGAGTTGGGGAATGAAATCCCATTGGTAGACTCTCTCTGCTTATCACTTATATAACCATTTCAGTTTCCAACAAAATATTTAAAAATCACCCACATTATTCAGCACATGAAATTTATTTTAAAAAATTTAGAAAGTTGTGAGCTGTGGGATCAGAACTCCCCCACTTTCCACTTGTGTTTTTGGATGCTAGAAATTTCTAATAGCTGACTCAGAGAGGGTGTTAATGATATTCTTCAGATCCCCTTTATGTTGCACAAGAGATTCTTGAAAGCAGGACTGAAAACAAGGTTGAATACAGAGAGGTAGAATTCAATTATTTTTTATTTTCCTCTGCTTGTTCAAAGTGGAAAAATGTCAGGGTTAAAACCAGATCTTGTTTCAGACAGAGTGCAGAAGTATGATACCTCAGTAATTAACACTGCCCTTTTGACTTCTCTCCAGTTTTTACTGTTATCACAAAGTATTCTGTTTTCCTTCAGTTCCTGACAAGTACCCTCCTCTGAAACTGTACAGTTAGCAAACATTTTCACAGTTTCCCTATAGTCACCTGACATTTTTCACTATGAGAAGAATGATTTATGTTGGTTTCTGAAAGCGGTTAAGCCTTCCAGTGTAAGTACATCCAACAGATTTCAAACACAAGAAAATGAAAGTCTTTTTCAAATGTATTAGATTTATTCCCTGTAAGTGGTTTCTCATTAAATCCTATTACATATTACAAATTCATTTTATGGCTTAGTGCAACATCCAGTCATACCTTTTACACAGTATTTAGAGGAGACACATGCTACCCCCTAACTTTAAAAACTTTTGTTTACACTAATTTTGGCTAAACAGCAAGCTGAACAAATATCTACTTACCTTCACTAAATGGGGAGCATCCTGCCTGTTCAGCTGGTATTGAGGCAACTGGTCACAGTGAACTATCCAGGGGTGACTAAGAACTTGGGCTGCAGTCAGTCTTTGATGAGGGTCAACATGAAGCATTTTTGAAACAAGGTCCTGTCAATGAAGGGTCAATGGAAATAACAGTAGAACTTCAGCTTTAAAACAGATTAATAGTTCAAAACTATAAAAGAATATTCTAGAGGTATAAAAATACATTAATAATGTCAGTTTAAAACAAATGAAAAACCACCCAGCAATACTAATGATATATCTTTTAATTATGTGACTGAACAGACATTTGGTAACACAAAGGGAAGATATTCAATTAAATGAGGAAAATTTTAGCATTTAAAGCACCTATATAGAAGGGGCATAAAAGATATTGCGCACTGAAGTTCAGACTTTATTTGCTGTCAAAAATAGGCTGCTCAAAATGTTGTACAAAATTTTTATTTTGTACAAATGCAGTAAAAAAAGTGGAATACTTAATTGGTTTTCATTGTCATGATTTAGACTATCTGTATGATTTTTGAATGTCATGCTTCCACATGAAGTTTTATCACAGCACTTCCCACTGTGGATAATTGTGTGTATGAATATTGATAAAATACACTGTATTTCTAAGGACAGTTGTTAACTAGTATAGTGCAAGGTGTGCCTGTTTTTTCCTCCCTCCATGCAAGTGACTGCTGAAACACAAAAGGATCAAAACCAGGAAACAAAATTCTAGGCACATAAGGGATTAAATCAGTATTTTAATATAACAATGGATGGAACTTACCCAATCATATCTAACATATACATTATAATTAACATGTCACATTGCAATCCACTCCTGATCCCCCAAGGGACAAAGCAGATATACTTGCCTTAGCTGTGTCTGAAACACTGTTCCAATAACCACCGCTGAGAGAGAACTTTCCACTTCCTATTCGGGCCAAAATCTCCTCTGGGGTGTCATCAGGACCATTTGCAAAAGGAGTGTAGCTATTTAACCAAATAAATTCAGTGTTAGTAACTTCCATAACCTGGGCCTCAGTAAGTATTATAAATCTGATTGTAGGATTAGCAAGTTCAACATAGTTATAGGCATAGATAGTCAAACAGTTGTAAAAAGAATTTAATCTTAACATGTGAAAATACATAGCACTGACTACAGATCTGTTCTTATTGCATGTATTCCCTCTGTATCTGGTCTGAAAAGCAGATTTTTCCTATAGCAGTTTAAATACTGGTGGCTCCTGAATTACAAAAAGTATTCCTTAGGTTTTCATATTCTAATGAAGTACTAAACCAGTCCATTCTGTTGTAGATATAAATGTTTGAGAAAGAATAACTGGTTTAATAACAGAGGAAGAAAGGTGCACTAATTTTCCTTGCTTCACTATACATATTCTTGCTGCTATCAGAATGTCCCTAACCAAAAAAGAGATATACTTAAAAACAAACATGCTTGTCAATTATTTTTAAATACAAAAATCTCTTTGATGATGTTAACTCTTAACCAAAATGACAATCCCTATAACCCAGCATAAAAAATAGTTGCTACTGCATCTACTAAACAGATTATCTTTTGAACTTCTGGTACTATAGTTGAATTTCTAATTCATAATTTTTTTATACAATTCATTTCTGTTGCATATACAAATGCCTTTCTATTGCATTTATTACATTCTAACTGCATTAGTTCAAACATTCAGTGGCTGAATTTTGCACACAAACATGCTCTAATGCATTGCAATTGTATCTGCAACACAGATTTTCTTCAACATATGCTGCTTAATCTTTTAATTTTCACATGAAACAAATTATTAGTGCAAAATCACCTTTAAGCAGAAATTAAACACCTAAAACAGAGGAGACATTAGAAGCAAAGAATTTTTCACATCAGTCCCTCCAAACTTAGACTCTACTAAAGGCAAAGCATATTCTCAGCTCTAAAGTTGAGATTCATCAGTGCTTTGATAGAAACATCTGCAACAGTGGGCCTACATTTATTATTGTTTTTGTTTGCATTTGGTTTGCTATTCTGCAGCAAAGCAAACTACAATCACCCTTACCCAGTGAGCATGGTATAAAGAAGAACACCGAGGCTCCATATGTCACATGCAGCATCATAACCTTGCCTCTTTAAAACCTGAAGGAGACAAATATTTTTTCTGAAAAAAAATGCTTAGACATGCTTTGATTATGCTATAAAAAGAGTAAAATTTCAAAATTTTACTGTTTACAAAGTGATTCTACTTGTTACAAGGAATAAAAATCTAGCTAGCAAAAAAATCCCAGTAGAATAAATCAAGGCATATAAACTACCCTGGGTTTTACCTCTGGTGCAACAAAATTTGCTGTGTAACATGGAGTCATCAGAAGACCATTTTCTGCTCTCAGTTGTTTTGCAAAGCCAAAGTCACAAATTCGAATTGATTCTGGATTACCAGATTCATCAACATAAAGAATATTGCTAGGCTTCAGGTCTCTGTGAACAACCTAAAAAAATAAAACAAACCACTAAATACAATAAGCTAAACACATGAAAAGCTTTTTATTATGATTAGCAATTCTGCTACTTAATTTTGAGTCTCCCTTCAGCATGCTCAGTTTCCAGAGTTCCAGCTTCACCATCAGCTGCAGGGTTCTGATGCTCAGTGGTGTCTGGAGCACTACAATTCTAACTTGGAAACTCTTAACTGTAAAACCCCTCCAGACATCCCCTGCCTCCCTAATTTATTTGTACAGACAGTTCCAGATGCCTTTTCCAATGGTTGAATAACGAATTTCCTTCTTACCATGCATAACTACCAGGCTCTTTAAATTAGAACCTTTGGCTACTAAGATCTTTTGGAGGCAGCGACATCTGCAGCTGCTGATGTACCACCTTCTATGTAACCATAGACTGGTTACTACTGGAGGAACTCTGTATTCCATTCTCTTCATTCACACAGTCTGAATTAATCTTAGAAAAACACTTAAAGCCTGATCAAAAAGGAATTTTAATAATACAAAAACACCAACCAAGTATCAAAGAGGTATTCTCCAAATACCAAAAAAAGCCTGTACTGGTTCCCAAGTGGCTGCTTTTGCAGGGGTTTGAGATGTAAAATGCTTGACAAAACTGGAGAAGCTGCCAAAGTTCTGGCAGAATGAATCTGCTCTTATTTGAAGCTATGTTGTAACAAGCCTTAAGAAAACCTAGAATGCACAAGGACAGTCTTTGAAATCAGATGACCTGCTGTATTTTCTTCACAAGACAAGTTAGTCTCCAGTCTCCAGAGACTTTGCTCTCTGTAAAGAAGAGGGTATATACCACTAATAGACAGCAGAGTTGATCTAAGTGTCCTCCTTCAAATATTTAAATAGAACATGAGGGCCTTTATCTTCCTTGTTGGCCTATGTGTTTTATTAATATTAAACACAGCTTTTCATGGTTAAATTTGAACAGAAGAGATTGTGAAATATTTCAAAAAAGTAATCACATTAGAACAAGAAGATTCCCCCAGACTTCTGCAAGTAAGTGATGTCCAGGAATCAGAAGCTCAGCACACTCATCCAAACCTAGCAGGGTTTCAGGAAAGCAATATGAGACCAAGGAGTAAGAGTGCAGAGGGTTGTGCACACTGAAAAGCCATTTAACACCTTAAGTCTATTTAGTTGAGACTTTACAGTATGCAAATCCTTTGCAATTCTCATATTTAACAAACCAAATACTTAAAATTATGGAAATGAGCACCTTGTAAGCTGAAATATACAAATGATATTAAAGAATTTGACTTGGAACAGTAGGTGTTAAGGGGAACATCCTGGCTTTAGATGTCAGTGTATGAGAGAACCAGTTCCTGATTGCCCTTGTTTTTAACTTTTTCACTAATAATGAATGACACAACCTTTACTGCTCCAAGAGTCAAATAAAAAAATCCTGGTTTTATTCTTGTTGATGTTTTGGTTTTTGGGTTTTTTTTTTTTTGAGTGAGATTCTAAAGAATAGAAAGGAAGAAGTGAGAAGGAAGCAACACAGAGCTGGAGATTTGGCAGTTTCTAGAACCAGTCTGCTTAACTTACATGCTTTTTTTGGACGAAGGGGAAGCAATTCTCAAGTAGGAGGAAGAGTAAGTGTAACAGTCTAGTCCAAATTAAAACGCACTTCCCAAGCAATCAAAATATTTATGTCAAAGAATAAATGAAACACCTTTCCATGTTAAGCTATTTTCCCAAAAGTAAAATTTGAAAACATTTGAAAATATGTTTTTAAAGAATATTGCCAGATTGTTTAGGTTATATTGATATTTTGTATAGAAATAACATTTTCTTTTAGAGCAATAGAAGAGAGCAAACTAACAATGCAGGAACTTTCAGTTGTTTATTTCTTAGACTTGTGCTTTTGACTAGCAATCTCAAGTATCTACAGCGTTCACTGCTGCTCCAAGATGACACGACACTTCTTGTTCATCTGTTTTATGATGTCTTTTTTGCCAATCCTTAATCACTGTATGTTGGCCCCAATACTTTTAGAATGCTTTGGGTGAGCACTGGAAGCACTGCTTACCCTGAAGAGGAGGATTTCATTCCTTGTTTAGATAGTTTTTCAGTTCAAATGTATATCATGAATGTCCATGAGGAAACTCTTCCTGGGAAGGGTTGTGGAGACTGCACACAGATTCAGGGACTGTCAAACCAGATATTACCTAGTACCTTATTCAAATCAGCTCCTCCAGTGTCCAAAGGAGTCACAACAGGAAAACAACACTGAAGACACAAGGGACTCTTCCAGAGAAGAATTAGACTACTAAAGTGCTCACTATTTACATATATGGCCAGCTTTCCTGTGGAGCTGTGCTTAACATAAGACTTGAAAATTTCCAAAAGCAAACGTTCCAAAGTGTATGTGGTCTAATACAAGTGAAAATGTCAATATTTACAGATATCTACAGTAAAGAAACAAAAATCCCTAAAATCCCTTACTTGATGCAGGGACACTGAGTTTCTTTTGGCCACACGTGGCAAGAATGAACCGAGTTATGATTTGTTATTCTATTATCTGTATTTCCATACAGAAGGTATCAAGCTTTATTCATAATTCCCGTGGGTGCTGCTGGCCAAGGACTATAGTCTGTGCACACAGGCTCAAATAAAAATACACACATGAGCAAGTGACTGAAGAGATGAATCACGGAATGAGATACCAGATAACTTGGATCATAAGTTTTCAGAAATAACAGCTTCCAGACACGACAGTGTGTACTGAATTACTATTTGTTACTTAAAATAATTTGACTACTATATGTTCCAAAGCATCTTTTCTTGGGTAACAACATCATATATTAGCAGCTTGACTTTTTCCTTGCACCCTTATTTTCTGCTTTTTCTCTAGCCCCTTTTTCTTGTTTACTTAAAAATGCAACACAACTTGTCTTTCTTGCAATGCAATTATCACACTGTCCTTCTCTATATTTGAACTACTTCCTCTGTCTCCAAAGTAATTTCCTAAAGTGTTAATTTTCTGTCTCCTACAAGTTCCTGACCCTATGGCACAGGAGTTACAAGTCATAAACCATGTTCTTCAAAATCAAGAAGTCAAAGGAATTACAAGTATGACAGGTGGAAAATAAATTTTCAGGGTCTATCACAGGATGAGATGGGAATTACATAGGTGGCTATGCAATGACACTGGTCCTAGCACTTCTTCCTGGACTTTCTTCCCCTCCTATCCTCTCTGTTAGCAATTATCTACATATTCCACAGAACTGCTGACAGACTGCATGAAGATGACAGAAACAGTTGCATCATCTCAGTTATCTGAACACATACAGAGCTGATAAGGAAAGTTTTGATTTCAACACAAATTCCTGCTGCAATGTAATTGTTTACCAAAACCTACTTAATTACCACACAGAAGAATGTATCAAGATACAAGTTTATGCTTCTGAAAGAGAAGAATATCAATGGCTGTAAACTTTTTGCCTGAGATGAAAACGTACCCCTTGTGCGTGGAGATATTCAACCGTTTTTGTTATTGTGAACAGAACAGCACTTGCTTCTCGCTCGGAGAAAAATTTTTGCCGAAGAATTTTATCCAGCAGTTCTCCTCCTTTCATAAGTTCTGTTACTACATACACGTATTTTCCATCATCATACACCTGCAAAAAGTACATAAACCTTTAAACCTGAAAATATTTATTCTCTGCTGTCTTCCAGTGAAACACACAGAGATAGTGCAGGTGTGTCCACAAGCCGTTTTCTTCAATTGTTTTCCCTGTATTTCACAAACCACACAGTATCCAAATATTGTTCATCTTCAGAAATGAACACAAAACCTTTAGAAAAAGGCAGTACAGTACCAAAATAACAGAAATACTGGTGTGTAAGTGTTTAAAGACAAAAAAGGATAAATAACGTGCAGTTTCCCCTACATACTTTCACTAAAACAAACTAGACATGTGAGAAATTAAGTAGTAAAACATGGAAACTAGTCTAATTAAGGCAAAACCAGAGCTAATTCAAGCAGCAATTATTGCACTAAATTACAAATATGAACAGAGATCATTCCAACAGTCACACACACAAAATCTAAGTTTACCTCACATAGCCTCTGTGAACAGTGAATACAAAGTTGCTATGATACAAACCTACAACTTACTCTGCACATAAAGCCTATACTGAAGTCTAAAAGTAGTAAAATATGCACGTTTTATCCTTTACTTCTAGTTATGGAAAAGGCTTAGTTTTTGCATGGCTTTTATCACCCAGGGAAGGATTTGAGAATGCTTTACATTCTCACCAGGGGGCACTACAGACTGAGTGATACCAAACCACATTTTAAGGAACATACACTTCAGCATGTCATTGCAGTTGCACTTCCACAGAATCATAGAATGGTTTCGGTTGGAAGAGGCTTAAGGACCATCTAGTTCCAGCCCTGCTCCATAGGCAGGGGCACGTTCCACTTCAGGTTTCAGGTTGCTCAAAGCCCCATCCAACCTGGCCTGGAAGTTCCAACTTAATCTAGAAACAATTCCTGCTTTAGCAAAACTTTTTACAGACTTTTCCCTTTTATTATTTCAACCCACTTTTATGGTTATGTTGCAATTGTTTTCTTCAGTAAAACGTGTGAAATAAAAATTAACTTGTGTTTAAGTAGAAACAATTATCCAAATTGTAGTAAAATAAATTTAGGAATAGACATCAGCTAAGTAGCAGAAAATAATAAAAAAAAGGTTTTCATCCCCATTCCCTTGTCTTAAGCTACCTGGGGAAAAGATGCTAATAAAGTTCTAAGTGTCAAAATTTTTGTTCTCGAACAATATGAAAAGGATTTATTTTCTCACCAAATAGAAAAAAAGAATGTTAAATAATTCTGTCGGCTTTAGAAGCTTATGATCTTCAGAAGATGAAGACACGATGGATTTCTGTGTTCTCATTTAACAGGAATATTCCTCCCATGAAATATAAATGACTGATCATCTGAATGTGTTAAAGACTTTAAATATTACACAGTGTTCAAAAGCAGAATTATCTAATTCTAGATACTAAACTGGATTTTTTTTTCATAGGCATGCTTCCTCTAATCCTGATCCATGAGGAGATCAGCTTATTTAATTTGAGACTACAGAGCATACACATCTCAGGAATGCAGAATTCAAGCAAAATTTGCATTTGGTTACTATTTTATCTGCTGGTCCAGTCTGCCAGCTAAAAAACCCCACAGATAACTCACCCCAAACAAATCATTCCCTCCACATCAATTCCTCGAATGGCATTATCAACTTAAGTTGTTTTTAAATAAATCCTGGTCAAGTTTTCCTCACAGTTAGGCGCACAGTATCATGCTAAGATTACAAATGTGACACTACTTGTTAAAATTAACTCCGGGCACAAGCCACAGGTCCGTCAGTATGCCTTCTCTACCAGGCAAAGTGGAAGCAACTATAGTAAGAAACAGATGTAGGCACATGAACAAAATACAATGCAATGAAGAAAGAAATCAAGGTTTTTGCCAAGGGAAATAAGATTTTACAGACATATTATGAGGCTTTTTGAAATCATACATAAGCACTTGGACAGGGAGACTGGATATCTTGTATTCAGGTTTCTAAAATGTTTCTGAAAAGATTCTTCAGCCCATGCTTTAAATAACTCAATCCAGGACAAAAGTTCTGTTAGAGAACAGTAACTATTACATAAAAAGGGTAAAATACTTATAATGGTCTGGCACAGGAAGTTTCTAGGTAATGTTTTGTTGGAAGCTGTGTGCTTCCTCCCTTCTTACACTGTTTCCTAGGCATCCACTAAGGGCCTCTGTCAGAGGCAGGATATTGGATAAGAAGGACATCTGATTTAGCACAATATAGCTCCTTTTGTTTATATACTGTGTAACTGAAAGAGACCACTGATAACAATCAGAAGGAAAACCCCCAGAGGACTGCGCACTGCAGAAAGAATTTGGTCTCTTGAATATCCATTGTTTCAATTCAAACACCTTTAGAATTAAATTACATAAAAAGGCCAAATAGGAATGAATATTTCCATCTTAAGTAAAATTCAAATATTACTGCATTTATTCTTGAAATAGGAGAAAGAAATTATTTATTGCAGAACAATAATTTCCAAAGTAGGCACTTAAATGCTGAAATGTTTTATTTCGGCACTTAAGATTAGAAACATTTAAGTTTTGATGTGGAACTGAATGAAAAATTGAGCAAATCAACAATGAGTTTTATTTTTATAATAGTACATGGTGCTCTTCAGTTTGAGACCTGAAGGCAAAATACTCATCTTCTCTGAAAGCTGTAATAGCACACCACTATAATGTGGGATATGCAAGCAATCTGCCCCATGGGTCTATATTAGGATTAGGAAAACTTAATGTTGAATTCTTACAGATTCATACAAAGTTCTATTACATATGAATTCTAGATCTCTTTTCTTACACTGGACATCCTTCCATAATTTCTGCTTGGGGAACTGATCTGAAGCAGAAGTGAGTGAGAATTACAGCCTTTCTTCCTCTGTGGGCTAAAGGCTTTTTTTGCCCTTTTTTTTTTTTCTGGTAGTCTCCTATTTGTGTATTGCTGTTGCTGTGCCTGAAAGATGGTTCCTGCTGGAAGATGACTGATGATGATAAAAAATTAATTACAAAGTGAAATAATATTGCAGCTGTTTAAAGCTGACTGGATTTCTGTTTTCAATGTAAAATTTTCATAGTGCTTAAGTTCAGGTAAGTGCTCACATTCTCATGTTTGTCTTCCTGCTTAAATAACATAAGCTCTGTTATGAATTAAAGTAACCCATGAGCCCAGCACGCAGCACTAAAAGCACCACGAATGCTGATGCAGGTTCTGTTCAGCACAGCTCCTTCCAAGCAGCTTTACTGTCCAACCACATGAAGCAGAACAGAAAGTGGGACTGTAATTGTGGTATCTTGTTTGCAATAAGATAAGCTCCCTGGTGGGCTCCCCTGAATATCCACCTTATTTTCTCTGTGCAAGAAAGGGCCAAACAATATGATAGCAATAAAGTGAAGACATATTATAGTGGACCAACTTCATGCAGTGCTCATCTCCACGGTATTTATGAGTTGTTGTTTTAATGACTGTAAAAATGTCTGACAATCTCTTTTCAGCTGAGCTCAGCTTCCTGGAAATGCTTTGCTGTTTTGCCTGAGGTTTGGTTTGGGGGACCAGAATATTTCCCTGCAGTCTAAGAAAGTCATTAAGCATATGCCTTTTTAATTTTTAATCCTCTTTAATGAATAACCAAGGAGAGAAAGATAATTTTCTTTTTCAGTTAGACCATCAGAATATACTGTTCACTATGAAAACCCTCTACCTCCCAGCTTATGTTATTCCTTACTTTTTATGGACAAAGTGTTTCCATGGTCAGAGCAAATAATAGAAGGAAAAAATACCTAGAGAGAGTGTTCATACAAAGGCCAGATAAAGATAATGGGTAAAAAAGAGTGACAACTACGGACATGGAAATATTTTGTCTGCTACTGAGTAATACTTGCTACTGTCCATGAAAATTACTTTGGGTAGTGTGCTAACAGTGAGTACTTTGTTGTATAATAACACACATTAAAAATGCTTTTGATTAATACATGCAAAAGCAGATTCAAAGTTAACCAAGCAATCAAAAAACTTACTTGTTTCTTTAAAAATACATCCAATGTTAAATAAATTATTCTTGTGCTAGGATTTATGAAGGATGAATTATTTGATTCCTTAGAATAACATTGTACCACAATATAAGCATCTTTAAAAGAAAACACTGGGACATCTCAGTAAAAAATTGGATACTACTAAATAAATTGCAATGGGACATTGTTTAATTTTTAAATACTGAAAAACATGAACATAAATCTAAAACATGCAGCTTGTCATCTCTCAAATTAGAAAGTGATTCACAATTATCATACACTAAAGAATGTCTTTAAAACACTACTTACATCTTTTAGGGTAATAATATTTGGATGCTGTCCATAGCGCAGCAGGATTTCAATCTCTTCTGTTGGATCTCTTTTACTCTTGTCAATAATCTGTAAGAGCAAGAACAGGCATAGGCATAATTCTTTTTGTGAATATTATATAGTGTAATGCTTTGGAATGCTTATTAGCATGAACAGTTAAGCAGTATTTATTGTTGCAAAAGGCATGGGTTATAACCAAACCCAAGTTTGTTGAATTGGAAAACCAAGGCAAAGCAAAAAATGTTGGGAGAAATGAAAAAATCTCTTTTGAAAACAGTTTTGGAGGATAAGTGATCTGATCCCTTTGGCTGTGATAAATAATGCAAGGCTGTTTAGTAGATACGATTTCAACGATCTGTTATTTAATAAAATAGGAAGTTCCTAATTTAACATGAGATACTGGTTGGATGATGCTAATGAACTGATTTTCACAATGTTAATCTCAAACAAATATTTGGTGCAGCAAAAGACAAAGCAGAAGTAAGAGAATAAAGAAATTAGAAAAAGTAAAAATTTCTCAGAGTTAATTCAAACACATTCATTATGAAAGCGCGTTTGAATCTCTGGCTCTAAAGTTCTCCCTATGCAAACAAGCAAAATATTGTTTTGCCCTACTTAAATGTATTCTTGCTATTCTCATTTTTTTCCTCTCCTGAACTGCAGAATTTTCTATAATGTCTCTTCCATTGTTGCGTTACCCCTTCATCCTTATGCCCGTACTGCTACCAGTCCCCTGCTAACACATCAGACACTGAATATCTTATTCTTTTTTTCAAGACTCCTTGAGGAAAAAGATGCCCTAACAGAGGCAATAGAAAAGCAAGGGACTCTTCACAATAAATGTTATAGCTGAGGGAATTATCAGCTATGCCAGGACTTTCTTGCAGTTGGAAGAAATTACTTCAAATTGAAAAGCTGTTCCTGGCCAGAACCAGAATAAAAATAAGTATTTAACTACCAAATTGAAACTGGAAGGTTTCCAGGTGGCAATCTACATGCTTAATTCATCTTTGTATTTTACATAATTAAGTAGTAAGCTGTTTTCAACAATTCAAAAAGAGAACTGCCTCATAGTATAGGATTTAAAGACTACTTTTTTTCCCCCACTTATAGCGTCTGCTAATCCATACTCTTGCTTTCATAGTAAGCATTTGGTCCCAGGTTATTACACAGAAAGACAAAAAAACCCCTTATCCTTGCAGTTCTGGGAAATCTACTGATTTCAACTGAGAATCTAATGCCTTCAAAGAAGTGCTAGGAAGCACTACAGAATAACATAAAAACAACATCAAAAACCTTGCTGAAAACCAGGAAGCAAAGACAAAGAGTTCAAGTTTATTCTGAAAGTTATACCAGACTGAAGACTGTTATAAACTCCTTACCCATCTGAGAACTTGTGAATTTACTTTTACAGTTGCATATAAAATATTTTTATATTCAAAACCTTAATCTCCATATTCTCTATGGCAAATAAAAGATGCCCAATGCTAAAATCTGAAAAGTGTGGTTTATACCAAAGTAATTACCTTTACAGCATATTCCATGTTTGAAGCTTTATGAACACATCTCTTGCAGATAGAGTAAGAGCCAACTCCAATATCTTCCTTTACTTCATATCCATCAGTAAACTGAATGCTGTTCCTGTGCAACTGCTACCAAAATAACATTATCAATTGATGAATATTCTTAATATGTAACTAATCCTTTTATTAAAAAAAAATTTTTAACAATTCTATTGATTTGCTTAAAATTTTAAACTGATGATTCTACTAGGTCAAAATAGTCTAAATCCCCACTACCTTCTGTTCAAAGTTAGTATAAGATATATGATATATTAGACACATTGTAAATAATACACACTGTACTTTAGAAACTGACATTATTCTTCTGATTACTGCTTTATTAATTTAAAGATAGAAACCCCAAACCAAAGAAAAACAGAAGACTTCAAGATAAAATAGTGATACAACAATGGTAAAGAAGTATCACTGCTTCTATTATCTGAATAGACAGATGAATGCCAGCTGGAAAATTTAGACATACTGAATAGAATTAGATTGGCTGGAATTGCATGGAATGGCAGTCAAAAATCCTTTCACAGAAATAAAAAGCTGAAAGGAGGACAAGTGTTCACTCTTGTAAGGGAAGGAAATGGTGTTCTAGTGTATGGAGTTTGTGCAAAGGATGCAAAGCATTTGCAGGAAACCATCTGGGTATCCTGCAGCACACAAAAGAGGAAATAGGAGTGAGGAAGTTGTTGAGGGGCACAGAGGAAAGGCAGCAGAGAAACAGACCTTTACAAGAGAAGGAAACCATATACAAAGAGCAATAATTTGCTCTTTGTACATCTACAAAACTATGCGGGAAAGAAGCAGCACAGAGAAGCTTACAGAAACTTCTAGCAAGATATCAGGATCAGAAATAATTCTGATGCATATAGCAAACCAGAAAGCTTCTTGAGAATAAAAAAGGATGTAAAGTTATGTTTTAAAAAAATGTTACCACACATGAAACAGTAAAGTGTAAAAAAGCATGCTGCAACAATTCTAGACATGAGAGTGTTAAAGAAATACAAGGGTTATTCGTGTGCTGTATAAATTGTGGGGTTTTTAAAATTTTCCCAGATATTTGCAAAATACCAGTGCAGTAAAAAATACAAATAAATCAAATCATACAGCACATCTTCTTATTCCTACCTATACATTAAGAAGTTTTCAACACAATTTAGATCATGACTTGGTTTTCATGACTCAGTAATTAGAATTACTAAAAGCAGAGGGAAGAGGCAGAAATACAATTTTTGCAGAGGTCTCCTCCCCCAGGTGACAACCTCGCAATTATTAATACAGGAGACTCTGCTAGGGTCATTCAAATACATCAAGGAAGCCAAAGCTTGAGTGTGCACTGTAACACTGACTTGTATGATACACTGAAATCAGTCACAAAACAGCACAGATTAGCAAATAACTTAGAGTGGCTTAGGAGGGACAGAATATGTCCTGGGTCATGGATTCCAAGATGCACAAAAGTCCAGAACATCCAGATACAATTCACAATTGCACTCCAGGGCCTCCTACTACTTGCATTGAGGGAATCAACTGACACTTTCGTGTATGGGGGAAAAAACAAGAAATCAATATATCTGTTACTCCATTCCACCTTATAGTTATGGCTTGACATTAAAGAGTTAATACAGTACAGATGGTAGAAGGTTTTCATTTAAGGTTGAAGCCTATTTAGGCCTGTAGCTGCTCAGTAATTAAACAGGTCCTGCACCTTCAGAGATTTTGTTTGGATAAAATAATCTGATAATTACTTTTCATGTACAAAAGATGACAATCACTTTGTCACCATACTTCACTCTGTGACAAGGAAACAATCCATCCACCAAGAGACAGCACTGATTTTTTCTTTAGCAGATATACTCACCTGGACAATTGAATGCACTCCAACCGTCTGCATTGCTTGGCTTTCATCATCTGATGCAATAGCTACAAAACTAAATCCCCGAAAAAGCTGATGTGCATTAGCACTGGGAGGGATACCAGGTGAATCTGAAAAATACATCATCTACTTAAAAGCAGAGTCTTTAACATGTAGATATAAGACTAAGTACTGAAATTCTTGTAGCACCTTAAATTTGTCAAGACAACAATTTCTATCAAATGTTGAATGGAAAAATTTGAAATTCAAATTCTATCTTTTGAATATGTAAATTGTCTCATGCTTATCTCTTTACCTTTTGGAGTTTTTGCTGTAAACTCAGGGTCAAAATAAAATGTATCTTCAGGTCTGCCAGTTGCAGGTTTAAAAGGAGGATGAATTTCTCTTCGGTACAATTTCTGAAGAGAAGGAACACATTGTAAATAGAAAAGTTATATGATACCATAAACTTAACCAAGAAATTTACTGGATTGATTTTTAATTAGATACTCACATTCCAATCTATTTTGGAAAAGAATGCATGCCTCTTAATTTCTTCTACTCCATCTGGACCTGCTCCTTTTATAGGGAAGAAAAATGTCGCTGAATTATTTTCTTCTTGGTCAAAGAAATGGCTAGCAAAATTATATTTCTTATTTCTTTTGCATTAATTTTAGACGTATGACTAGCAGAAATGATAATACTTTGGTAATCACTTGAAGAGCAAACTACATTCTTACTTTAAAGTCTATTTTACACAAGAAACAAAATTTTAATCAGTTTAATGATCACTGATGTTATGCATATTATGATCAAATTTAAAATATTCTGCTAAAAGCTTTACCTAATCTGTTTGCTGGGTTTCTTTTGAAGAGCATTCGCAGGAGACTCTGTGCTTCAAGACTCAAGAACTGTGGCATTCCAAGTTTGGCCCTATAGAACAAAAATAATTAATAGTATACAAACATATCTAGGTAAGAATTAACTCTGCATTCCCCCTGTCCTTTGTCATTCAACAAGTCCATAAACAATGAAGTAGCATCACTGAGAAATTGCCTTCAGACATCAGACAGAGAGCAAAAGTGCTGTCAGTCATGTATACACGTCTGGGTTGTTTGGGGTTTTTTTTTTTGTTTGTTTGGGGTTTTTTTTGACTAGTATAATATTTTCAGTAATGACTCAGGAACTTGAGTAGAGGAAAAGGTGGAAAAATGTGTAGAGAAGAACAGCTACAGGATAGCAGTTTATAAATTTGTAAATTTTCATAATATGTTTTGATCCCCTTACAGGTCCAGTTACTAGCAAATGATACCAAACAGAGCATTCTGACAGTTATATAAAAGACAGTTTAGAAGGAGTAAGAAAACTACTACACTATGGCACACACCAAGAACACCCAGGAAACCTAAACTAGAATACAGAAATTGAATCGAGGTAGGTCAGATCTTGCAGGATTAGCAGGTTAAAAAAAAAAAATTAAAAAAAATCATTCCTCTTTTCCTTTTTGCTCCCCTCTCCAATCTATTTCAAATATTACTTTTACAACTTACCAATCTTGATTTTTTAGATTTAGGTTTTGGTACTTCTTTAATTTGTTTTGTAATCCTTGACATATTTTCTTCCTCTCCATTTAACATTGAGCCTCCATTCTCTCACTGTTACTATGGCTTACTTTTTCTTGCAATTATGATAACAGTAAGGAGTATATAATTCCCTCCTTTCCATCACTAATTCAACCTGTTGCTGGTATTTTTCTGTAACAGTCCATGACACAAGTTCTCTGTGTTTCCATCAGAAAACCTGATTTGTCTTGTATTCCAGGTATTTGTAGATATGCACCTCTGTGGCACTTGAATAAGGGCATGTGTTGCCACTGATTCACTTTAAAACTAGAATTTACTAAATTTTCCATTCTTTCCAGCATGAGAAAAGCTAGGGGCAGGGAGGAGGAAAACCTGAAACACTTTGGCTTCTTTGGGCCCTTCGATAACATCCTGCAGACAGATCAAGGCCACCAATGGAGAGGAGGAACGGGCAGCAGGCCAGCCAATGCTTCCTGACTGGCCTGCACCACCAGCAGCTGAATCTTAGTCATGCACTTTACATTCTGTGAGTTCACTGCATGCTCACTTGATGTCATTCCAGCTTGTAGTCAAGTATCACAGAGCTACACTGAAAGCAGAGGCAGGGAACACTGGCTGCAGAGGCACAGGGGTATCCTTTACAATGTTATCGAGGTCTGAGTCAGACAGCTGTGACAGGACTGTGTTGGAGTGGGTGGGATCTATGTCCTGTTATAATCCAAAACAGCTCCAAGACTAGGATGCAGCTCTGGAGGCTCAGCATGAGAGGCCAACTACCTAGAAGAATTTAAACCAGGCCAAAACATAAGTACAGTTAATCTTATGGAGAAGTGACCCAATAAACAGAAACAATATGCAGAAGAAATTCTAAAGGACTGGTATGTGCTACAGCCCACAGTGGAGTGAATGCAAACCACAGTGATTTTAAGACTCGTTGCTCCTTCTCCATCATGAAGGAGCACCTTTCACAAAATCCTGTATCAGGCACATGACAGAGGAGAAGAAAAGGCAAGTGCCAGATCTTCAGAGTTCCTATATTATGCATCTACATGAGTGACAGCAATTTTCTTCTGACATTCCTGATGAACAATGACAAAATTTTATATGAAGGCATACCTCTTCAGTAAAGGAGAAAAGATACTTAAAAATTTAACTTTGTTGCTGCAACTTAGGATTTCTTCAAACTGCAGAGTTTCCCAGTTTTAGGTAAAACAGACAAGAATAAATAAAAATTTGTCTTGATAATGTTGTGAGAAATAAAGAACCCAAAAAACCATTTGTTGTAAGAAGAATGCATTTTCTGTGAATTTTTAGGAACAGAAGGTAAGAAGAGCAATATATCGTAAATATACACTATGAAAACAGGAATTCATATGCACATCTGTCCATTTTAAAGTTTTATGAAAAGTTTAAGGAAAATATACTAGATATGTGGAAAATAAAAAGAAAACACAGGCCAGGAAAAAAAGTGTGAACTTATCAGAAAACACTTTAAAATATCTTCTGGTTTTCAGCTGCTTATATTAGCAAAAGCAAAACACTTCTATGCATGATAATATTCATAAGCATATGAAACATAAAGAGAGGGTAAAATGTCTTTACATCATAGCACACTTTCTGTGCACCTATTTGAAACTAATAATTACAAAGACTAAAAGGTGAAAAAAGAAAGAAGTTGGAAAGGGCATTAAGACATACATTCTCAAATGAAATCTGAAAGTAATGATAGAATCATAGAAAGCTACAACTGCTTAGGCACTTATCGCTAAGGGCCACATATTTAAAAAAAAAAACCTCCAGGGATGGTAACTCAGCCACTCCCCTGGGCAGTGTCTGTTCCAATGCTTTACAACTCTTTCAATGAAGAAATTTTTTCCAATATCCAATCTAAACCTCCCATAGTGCAACTTGAGGTCATTTCCTCTCATCCTGTTGCTTCTCACTATGGAGAAGAGACCGACCCCCACCTGGCTACAGCCTCCTTTCAGGGAGTTGTAGAGAGTGATAAGGTCTCCCCTGAGCATTCTCCAGGATAAACACCCCCAGCTGTTCCTCACAGGACTTGTGCTCCAGACCCTTCACCAGCTCCGTTGCTCTTCTCTGGACATGCTCCAGCACCTCAATGTCCTCATTGTGGTAGAAGCCCAAAAGTGGACACAGGATGTGAGGTGTGGCCTCACCAGTGCTGAGTACAGGGGGACAATCACTGCCCTGCTCCTGCTGGTCACACTATTGCTGACACAGGCCAGGATGCCACTGGCCTGCTTGGCCACCTGGGCACAGCTGGCTCATGTTCAGCAGTTGTTGACCAACACTCCCTGGTACTTTTCTGCCAGGCAGCTTTGCAGCCACTCTTCCCCAAGCCTGGCCTGTTCCCTGAGGTTGTTGTGACCCAAGCGTAGGACCTGGCACTTGGCTGCAGCCCATTGATCCAACCTGTCCAGCCCCCTCTGTAGAGCCTTCCTACCCTCCAGCAGATCCACATTCCCCTCTTATCCAGGCTGGGGGCACCTGTAGACTGACTGAGGGTACACTCAATGCCCTTGTCCAGGTTGTTGATAAAGATGTTAAACAGGATTGGCCCCTGAGGAACATCACTTGTGACCAGCCACCAGCTGGATTTCACTCCATTCAGCACCACTCTCTGGGCTATGAATGACTATGAACATCAATTACCTGGAGAGATGCAAGGATATTTTACATGGCAGCTGAATACAGAAGATATTTATAGCAACAGTGAAAAGACTGTTGAGGAACAGAGCGGAGTCACATGCAGGCAAAGAGAAGAAGAGAAAGATGTGACTCATGAGACACAGATAGAAAAAAATGCATGGCTCCTGAAACAAGTGAGAGTGCAGCAGAACTATCTCAGACTAGCTTCTTGTAAACAGGAGGCGGTCAGGAGGAGTTTACGCTTGCTGTGAATAGATAGAACTTTTTAGTTAAAGACACTGAATAATCACAACATGAAGATTTGATCTGGCATGGTGCTGAGGAAGCAGAACAAACTAGCATCACTAAATATATTTGCAAATAAGATGAGGAAGAAAAACAAGGGCAAAGAAAAACATAACATGTATGCATTATGAAAGCAAAAGCAAGGAAAAATAATGAGTGTTTTCTAGTGGTTTTCACATTCTAATTACTTAAGAGAAAAGATGAAAGAGTTTTATATATTTATTTTTCAAAACAGGCTGTTGGTGCAAAAGCAATTCCAGCTTTGATATATGGGTAGACAAGTGTTTAACAGGACTGAGAACAATGATAAACAATGAAGCAGAAAACAAATGAGAAAACTAAGATAGTCTTATGAGCATCCATGGAAAAAAATGGTGTTAGTTAAAAATAGATGGAAACAGAGAAGTGAATCTCTATGATATGAGGAAATAGACTTTGTTTGCACAGTGTTTGGCTACAGTCCCAAAAATGGGGCAGTTACACCATAGGTTGTATTAGTTTAGAGAATGTGTGGGGAATTGGCAAGGAGAAAAGCAGACCTTCATTAGCAAAAACAAGAACATGAACTGCATGAAGGAAAGCAATTCCCACAATAGAGCTAATGCAAAATCTATGCTGAAAATAGCTGAGGGGAAAATTGGAGCTTACGCAAGTCATAGGAGAGTACAGAAGGGAAGAGTATTGGGGAGGCAAGTTATTGGCAGCACCATTAATTTAAAGATGTAGGGTGAGGAGCTGGTAAGATAAAGAACGATAAGGAGTGAAAATACTTTCTCAAAAAACCTCCAAAAACCTAAAACAAAGGAAAAAAAAAAATACAAGGAAAAAATGTACAGGTTATCAATAAGGATTGGAAAGTTAAAAAATATTATGGAAATAAGATGGGAGAGATCATATGATTGGAGAAGTTGTTACAGATTAAAGAGCTGCTATGAAATCCTTTGTACCTGGTATGGCTGAGGAATAGTAAAGCAAATTAGATAAGCAGCAAAGGGAATTAATTATATGGAATAGGGAGTGAGGATTTACCAGTACCTTTGAAAATGAGGGAAGAGTAGAAATTAGATATTGCAGCCCGGAGGGCATCCCTGTAGAATACCTGATGAGATATATAAATAAGAGTGTACTCACTTGAGAATCATAGTCATGGTTTCTTTTCTGTCTTTCCCTTGGAAAGGTAGAGTACCAGTGAGCATTTCAAACTGTATAGAGTAAAACTTTCATCAATTACATTACCTGGACAAAAACTAATTTTTGACAAAACTACTTAGCATCTTAACCTTCCAAAATTCATGCATGTTAACAATCAAGTCTGCGCAAAACAACTTCATTGTACAGTTTAAATTGCTACGAACATTGAGCAGCCTTTGGCATTTTTAAAGCTGCAAAATATTTTCCTATATTGATACCTCACTTTACATGCTTTTATCTGAACAGTTTAGACTATAATGTTTTGTGCTTCATTTCTGCCTAAAAAGTTTGTTCTAGGAAGACTTGATCTATAAAACTCTATTTTTAGTTTTCAACAAAGGGGAGGGCGTAGGGGAAAAGGTTTTCCTGTCAAAAGTTAGTGATGATTTCTCCTCATGCAGAGATTTTTAAAAGGGTCAAAATTTTGAAAACTGGCATGTAAATAGCCTTCATTGGGAAGGGGAAAAGGTTAGCTGATTGACAAAGACATGCATGATGAAAAGTGGTTACTGTATGCATACAGTGGAAATAAAGCCTGGAGGAACATGGAAGAGCTACACAGTACGTGCATGCACAATCTACAGTGCCTGGCAGTAAGCAACAGACACTGCTAAAATACTGATTTGTTCTGAAAGTGACCGAGTAAAAATAGATAAGTACAAAGGCACTCCTGTTGGATGCAGGATACTGCAGGGATATCAGATCTAAGTCAGGCAGTGAAAGCAGTCTGGCAGCAGTCATGGCAGCCAGTACTTAGGCAGAAATCTGATTTTTTTAGTTTAGAAGTTGCAAAATAATTTAGTTCAATGCAATTTCATGGCATACAGTTAACAATTTCAAAATTAAAATAATGATACAGGAACCCTCTGAACAGCTTATGCAAACTTAAGTCATCCTGAACACAAGGTATCTTCTATTCCCCTCTTTTCTGCTATGACCCAAACACTCAGCCTCCTAAACGTTAAAAATGTACATGGAACATTTGAATAAATGTTTGGCTGCAGTATTAGTAGATCTACAACAAGAGCATGAAGCTGCACTAATAGTATTCTTTAAAACATCATTTTATTGAAATAATTTTGAATTTCTTATTGCCATCTCTTCACTATTGCTAGCTACTTTATACTCTAAATAATATTTTTTACAGATATATTTTAAAATTTTAGATTTAATAATAAGGACAACATGAAAAAAGCCTACTTTTAACTTTAACACTTAAGACAATTGTCAGGAAGATGTGAGAGGGATAAGCCAAAACTATAAGAAGAAAAAGAGTTTTTCTTTGTTTGTGGTTTAGAATGATCTTCACAAGTTGCACTTGGAAAAAAGAAACCTTTTTAAAAAGGTAAATTTGGAGTGCTCCACTTACACTTGCTTGAAAGAGTTTCCTTAGCAAGCTTCTAATTTGTCACAAGCACACACATTTGTATTAACAGCTCAACACGTGCATTCTTTGTCCTCCCTTCCCAAATCCTATATTCCAACATTAATAGGCCAATAGTTTTTAAAGAATAAGCCAACACTGGCCTTCCCTACTTATATTTTATTTCAGCAGGAGAGTACCTCAATGCTTCTGAAAACTTTAAAGTTTTTACTTGTATGGTATCCCTTAAAGCTGTCACTGTTTTAAAGGACAAACTGGCACATATTTCTTAACAGTGACTTAAGCATACTTCGTGTCTAGCAGCACAAGAAAAGAAGCCAAATGATTTGTTGAAATATCTTTAAAGTCTCCATTTCTATCCTGTAACTTCTGTTCATTCTAGTTACTGTGCACTTAGACTACACCAACCATCACTTGAATTTTTGATCAACTCAGAAATTAAGAATGAGTTAATAGTGGATACTTACAGATGATCTATGAAAATTACAAACTATAAATGCGAGCAACAAAAATATGTCTTAGAGAAAACTGTGCTGTATTTCATATACTAATTTATAGAATTTGGGTTTTAAGGTCATATTTTTGTATTCAAAGTAGCAGCCAAAGTATTTAACATGCAGTGCACTTAAGACTCTGAAAGCTACCCCAGTCACAGCTAACATCTTTCAGCAATTTTCAATTATAACACACCCACTTGATAAACACCAAACTATGTTTTCCAGCTTTATAAATTAAAGCTGAAGTTTAATTATGTTTGTGTTATCAACAACAAATGTTCTGCAACTACATTGTAATCATCTTTTAATTGACTGTTGTTAGTGATAAAATGTGTGGTTGTGAGGAGTGTGTGTGCTTGTTTGGAGAGAGTTTAGCTATCAGGTGCTACTTTTACATAGTCAGTTTTCAGATCACAACAGCATTCTAAAAAATCATCATAAAGCAATAGGATGACCTATTTTCAGACACCAGAGTCCTTCTTGTACTATAAAGCACACACATTAGTTGTACTGTTACAGTCATATGTAGCTGAAGCAGTAAGAAATGAATACATTTATACAATTTTAATTTCCATGTCAAAAACGCACACAAGTATTTTAAATATTAAAAGTCTTTCAGTATTCCTTAAATACTAAACATGACTTATTATTCTTTTCCAATTCATACTCCATGTATATAGTATTTCCACCGACCCTGTAACTTTACAGTAATAACCCCTTGCAGAAATACCACAAGTAACTGAGTAACTATATCCCATATCAGCTCAGTGTCATTTAGATAATTTTGATGTGTGAGAACAACAGTTGCCATTATTCCACTAAGTTACAATTATACTGTAGACTCTAACTAGAAAGTTACCAATCTTTTTTCTCTTGAACGTAAATTCAAATTTAAAATTCGGATCTAAATTTCTTCCCCACTCTGGAACAGACAGTATTTTTCTGTATAATTTCATATTGCTCTTGGTTCTCATAACATTCAAACTGCTATAGATGTAAAGTATTTGAATTAAATTATAATAAAAATATGGCATATTGTTAGTGTTGATATGATACCTAGTCCATGTTCTTAATCCAAGCTCTGTGGTGTTATTAATGTCACACAATTTAGACTTCCTTTGTAGTCAAAACTCATGTAAAGCTCACCTTAGGGGTTAGTGTTTGATTGTTTCACCAGACCTTGCAAAGCACAGTTTTGCTGTTATTTACATTTACCAGAAACCTACCATTAAAACACCAAAAGACCACCAGTCTGCACTCTGTGTATGGCCTCGTCTGTTCACAACTTCTGGTGCCATATATTCCACTGTTCCACAGAAAGAGTAGGCTTTCTTTTCATGATCAATTGACTCCTTACTTAAGCCAAAATCTGAAAGAAAAAAAATAGCTCCAAACATAAATTTTTAAAAAAAACGTTCACGGTCAATACTTTTACCATAATGTGAAATGTTATGCTTTTATCATTTGTATATACAATCGAATACTAAAATGGGAATCACAGGATTCTCCTTCCCTTCCCACATTATCATAGGCCCATAACATCAGATATACATATAAAGCAGCTATCTTATTGAAATATTTATATATTTCATTTATTTCAAGCTAATTACACTACTTGCTTCTACAGCTAAATTACTGATCAGTTAAAATTCCTTATTTTATCATATTGGTTTACCAAAAGGAAAATGCAAAGATTTTACTATGAACAGAAATGATCCTAGTATTGCAATTTCTTTATTCACCTGTCAATTTGATATGTCCTTCCTCATCAAGTAGGATGCTAAAAAAAAGTAAAAAGAATATAAAAAATTAATTAGAATATCTTGTAAGTGTTGTTTCAGACAACATACGGACAACATTTAGGAATAAACAGAAGAGAATACACAAAGACAGGCAGAATTAATCATAATGAAAATGAATTATTAGAAGATACTTTCAAACTACACATTTTCTTTTCCTTCCATTCCTTCTTTTTAAAGATTAAGAAGCAATCAGTTTATTGGCATTTTATTCAACTATTTGATTAAATTCAGTATGTAGTAACATTTATATTGAACTTTCAGTTTTGGCCATCTGCAGCACATGGAGCACTATCATAATTGTTAAAAACAGAGGCACAGTGCTGTTTCTCTTATACCAGGTATGTTTTCTTATGTATACAAAACAGGTATTAATTCGTAATTACCACTTCAAAAGTTGCTGACCACTTCAAATAACATCAAGTAATAAATATTCTCATGTTGTACCAAAGGACAGGATCCACAGGCCCTATACGTGGAGCAAGCCTTAGGCTTCCACCTTTTCACTTCAATCACAAGAAAGGCCACGTTTCTCTGAGATGCCAACTGACCTTGACCACCACTGAATATCACTGAATTGCAAAGCACCTGGATTTTGTACCACCTGCTACACAGTGGATTTAGTTCCTCCAGCTTCTCCTGTGAGGAGCTGTGTTTCATCCTGGTGGTAAGACATGACCCAGGCCCCATTCCCTTCCTTTTCCACTTCGCAGTTTCCACAGTGGGAAACATGAAAGCATGTCCTCAAGTGCCATGTGCAAACATTGCCTTCCTGCCCTGCAGCAGATCAGCACTTTCACCCAACTTGGTGTTGTCTGTGGACTTGCTCAGGGTGCACTCAATGGCCTCATCCAGGTCTCCAGTGAAGATGTTAAATAGGACTGGTCCCAACACAGAGCCCTGGGGAACACCACTGGTGACCAGCCTCTGGCTGGATCTAATTCCATTCACCACCACTCTCTGGGCCTGGCCATCCAATCAGTTTTTTACCCAGTGAAGAGTGCATCCGTTCACACCACGGAAAGTCAGTTTCTCCAGGAGAATGCTGTGGGAAATGGTGTCAAAGGCATCACAGAAGACAAGTGGCTAATGTGCATGTCTCAAACACTGAAAGTCATTTAGCTGTGGAGCTAACCACAGATTGTTGGTAATAACAGACAAGCATTGCTAGTAATAAGCAAGGACTGCTGGGAATAACACACTGTGAGAAAGAACAAGATGTGCCCAGAGAAGACACCATACAGAGATAGGGCAGCACTTTTCTGGGACAAACATCCTTGTTCTAATTCCTGAAGATAAACACAACCCAGTACAGCACAAGCATAGGAATGAGGTTGAGAAGTGGGCATGGACTGTAAGGGGGGAAAAGACCACCCAATATCCCCAAAGAGCCCCAACCCATTTCCAGACAGGTCTGAAAGAACAGACTGTGCATAACAACTGATTTATATAGAAAACGAGAAATTTACCTTCATGGCAGGGAAATCTATCTATAAAAACATACCCCCACCAAGCCCAGGTACCCCCTGGATATCCCATCAGTTGGACTGACATTGGAGCCAAGACTCTTGGTGATCTCTTTTTCTCTCCTTCTCTCTCTCTCCTTCTTTAATTCACCTTTTCTTTTCTCTCTTCCTTTTCATCTTACCCATTTATCCAAACCCCACCGTCATGTGCTTTTATAATAAGTCAGGGACTAAAATACCAATTTCCATGCCAGGTATATAATTTGCTAATAAAACCTTGTGATTTTTTCCAGACCCCCCGACTTTCGTTGTTCCTTTCCACCATGAGCATTTACAAATCTTGGGTGCTCCCTTCCCCTTAAAGGTGGAATATCACAAAAGGCTAGTAAAGTCTAGGCAGACAATATCCAGAGCCTTTCCCTCATCCACTAAGCAGGTGACTATCATAGAAGATGATCTGGTTGGTCAAGCAGGACCCGCCTTGCATAGATCCAGGCTGGCCTGGCCATGTTACATGATGGCACTCAAGATGATGGCTCCGTGACCTTCCCTGGCAACGAGGTCAGGCTGACATGCCTGTACTCTCCTGGTTTCTCCTTCCAGCCCTTCTTATAGATGGGTGTCACATTCACCAACTTCCAGTCACCTGGGACTGCCACAGTTGACCTGGACTGCTGGTAAATGATTGAAAGTGGCTTGGTGAGTTCTTCTGTCAGCTCCCTCAGTACTCTTGGGTGAGTCCCATCCGGTCCCATGGGCTTCTAAGTTGCATAGCAGTTTGCTGGCCATTCCGTCCTCGATTACTGGGGCTCCATTCTGCTCCCAGTCTATGTCTTCCAGCTCAGGAGGCTGGGTACCTTGACGATAACTGGTCTTGTTATTAAAGACTGAGGCAAGTAAGACATGAAGTACCTCAGCCTTTTCTTCATACTTTGCAACCGTGTTTCCCCTCATATCCAACAAAGGATGGAGATTCTCCTTGGCCCTTCTTTTGTTGCTGATTTGTAGAAATATTTTTTTGTTATCTTCTGCTTCTGGGTTTTCTAACATATCGATAATCCTTTCATCCTTACTGCTGCAAGGACCTCCATCCCCTAACTCCACTGCTATGGCAGACCAAAGGACCTTGGTAGAACACTGTCCCTCAACAAGTGATGTGCCAGCCCCAGGTTTATCTCTGGCTTTGTCCCCACTCCCCTTCAAAAAGAGTTTAAAGTTCTCTCAACAAGCCCCTCTGACTCCTAAGCTAAGATCCTTTTTGCTCTTTGAGACAGGTGAAATTCAACCTTTTACATGAAAACAGCTCATAAATCTCTCCCACCTCCCTCTGTTCAATATATATAGTAAATTACTGAAGTTTAACAGTTGGGAAAAAGTGCATAGGTAGAAGTGCTATAGAAATGAAATTAATACACTGCATTTCTCACAGAGAAGCCTTACTTTTCTGGTTTTAGGTCCCGGTATATTATTCCAAGACTATGTAGATGGTCTAAAGCAAGTGCTAATTCTGCCAGATAAAATTTAACGTCGTCTTCTGTGAACATCACCTGAAAAAGGTAACACAATTTATTTCACATGTGAAATCTGTTAAGGTTACACCAGCACCAACTAAACAACAACAACAGTGGTTTTTCAGAAGGGTTTCTTATAATACTTGAATTCATTCCTACACAAAACACTAGAAAATTCAAATTTCTTGGTTACACAAAAACTAGGATTTTATAACCCACACTGTTTCATACTTGAAATGCTTGGACATACTTGAAAAAGAACGCTAGAAGGCAATATATTATTCTTTCTGCAAACTGGGAGATTATCTATTTCTGATTGTTCAAGAAAACAGACAGACACGTTGTAGTGAAACTGAAATATTTTGGAAGCACTTAAAGAATGCAACTACCTCTTTGTTGGATGGGACCATTTAATTTCCAGACAACAAATGGACCAAAGAAGTCCAAATGCTTGAATTTCATCTACAAAGTTAGAGAGAAGAAAAGTATATGTATCTCAGGTTTGGAAAGACTGTCTCTAGGTACTTTGAGAAAGAAGATGCAGCGATGGTAAAAGCCCCAAGGCACAGCCTGAGATGTAACTGCAGAAAAGGCAGATGCCAGAGTAAACTAAGAAAACAGCCTGCGTAAGAGCACAGGGAGGATCCCAGATAGCAATCCCACTTTTTGGATTAGGAAGATAAACTAATCTCTGTTTATGTTCATTGAAATGAACATATTGTCCCAATATATCAACTGTTGTGATCCCTGACAGAATACATCACAATTCAACTCTTCTGAGACTGCAGAGAAAGATAAAAATAAAAAAAGATCCTGCATGATTTGATTCTATTTCAGTTACTACTCAGTTATTTCATTTGCTTTGTTTTTAGAATCTAAGACTAATACTTCAAGATAAAGCATACAGCCCGGAAAAAAAGAATGGCGATAGGGAGCAAAGATGAACATTATTTTAAACAAGAGTTAAGAATGGAGAATATACTTTCTCCTTAGTAGTTTCAAGAGAAAAAGTGATACTGAAGCTTGTTGCTGATGTTATTTCTACAAAAGAGCTAATATTTAGTGCAGGCATATTCAAGAAGGGAAATCTCTATAAGAAACATTTAAAAGCTCAAATAATAAAATATCCCATGAGGAGGATAACACACCCACACTACATTCTTTAAAACCATTGCATGGGACTCATCTTTTCTAACCTTAAACATCTGCTGTGTAGACATCTAGCTTTGCATTAATCACTTTTCCCTTTGTAGTCAATAGGAAAAAAGCAACAACTTTTAATTTATCTGATCTATTTCAAAATCACATGGATTGGTATGAAGATGACATTAATATCATCCAGCATGCCAATTTCACTCACCACTTATGAGCACCTTGCTTAGATTCAGGTACCTATAATGAATATTTCTCATCTAATACCACGCTAAATTTTATAAAATGTAAGTGGCTCAAGATGAAAAAAAGTCACCAGCAGAAAGACCATATGCCTTCTCTTTTGGGAATCAAGAATCAACTATGAACTTTAAGAGAAAAATATCCCAACTTTAGAGCACTAATTACTTATTCATTATCTGTGGCAAAACAAATGACAAAAGGCAACTTGAAACAGATGGTGTCATCAAAATAAATAATAATTTATGCAGCCAGCACAGGAGTAAGGATACATCTATACACAAAGTAAATTCCATTCTACTCTCCTTTTAATAACAAGATGGCTTTGCAGTGGTGATCCAGCTGTCCCAAATACTGTTGAAGCAAAGGAAAATGGAAAGCAGCTACAACTGCAAATCCAGGCTACCAGATACACATTGGATATAATCTCTACCCTAGCAGATACTTGTTGCAAGTTTTTGAACATGAGTAATGGAAAACAAAAACTTAAAAAAATATGGTGATATAGTAGATTTTAACATTTATTTTAGGAATTACAGTAAAATTAAACTGAGGTAATGAAACCCCTCAAAGTTGTTATTTCCTGTATCTACATGGACATGTTACCATCGTGACAGAGGTAAAACATTCACTTTTTGAAAATCACTAAAATAAGCGGACTACGATTCTCGATCTTTTAATATTCATACACAATGCAATTTTGCACTCATGGGTCAAACAAGAAAATATCTTATCTAACCCTGAATTCTGGATATTGAAGCCAGATATAAATCAGTTAATTTGAACACATTTACTTTATATAAATCCAGGCTCTGAGTCTTATATTTAAACATGATAGCAATAGGAGAAGAAAACTTTGCCAGGTATAAAAAGCAGCACAGAAAGACTGCTTGTCTAAGACTTTTTTCAGAAATAATGTAAATTTCCATCAGCCCTTCTATGAAGTGACTACTCGGTGGAAAAAACCCAACCAAACAAAAAATGTACCTGGTTGAAAACAGATTAAAATTTTATTCAATGAAAACTGAATTTAAAATGTAAACTCTCCTAATATAGACAATTTATAGTAAAATTTTATCAACAGACAATTTTTCAAATGAAAAAAGTGTACCTCTTTGGATAAGCGTGTAAACAAGTCTCCTCCCCTGAGAAAATCCAAAATAAGATACAGCTTCCCTTCTGTTTGAAAAGCTGAAAAGATCAATTAAAAAAATTAAATATCACTTAACTTTATCCATGATCAGGAACATAACATACCAAATAATTCACCCTTATTTTCATTATTAATTTGTCTTTCTCCTTTGTGGAAAAGTGTATTGAAATGAATTAGGTAACTGATCCTCTACCATGGACCAAGTAATTCCCATGTTATGTGAAAGTAAAGCAAATCACCAATAAAATTCCTTAAAAAAGAAACTTTACTTAGGTTAGCAGGCATTTTATTCCAGATTTTCAAGTAAGAACCCAGATTTTAAAGGGCAACCTAGTAACTAATGCACCTTTTAAAATGTCTAGAAACTCAGCTTAACAGGGCCATTTAGTCTAGTTTGCAAAAGAATGGCAAGTAAAAGAGTGAAAGGTGCCTAATTTAAGCTACATCAGAAAGTGAGAGACATATGAGGTTTAACTACAGGAAAAAACAAACCCTAAAAGAAAAATATGAACTGAAAAAAACCCAAACCAAAACAAATCAGAAAATCCACTTTTTTCTCACAGGTTAAAAGTACTGATATCCTCCCCCCTTACATATAAGTATTCTGTTATAGTTGCTCATACTATTAAAATTAAAAGGCTGATTTCCACCAATTTTGATGCAAGTGGAATTAAGGCCATTGCATGTTTTCTATAGAGTAAACAAAGCAACTGTAAGAAATAACTCAAAAGTGTGTGTCATACAAAAGATTGGAGATTTTGGAAAATAATGGCTAGTTATTAATAGATAATTGTTTTTTAATAATACAAAGGGCTACAGACTCTTAGTCCAGTAAAGATTTAACACTGCATGAAGTCAGTCATGTGCTTATTTTGCATGACAATTATTACAGAGCAAGTCTTAGCACAATGGGGACTTAACACTGAAGTTCTATGATTTTCTGAACCACAAAGCAAGCATTAGGAACTATCTTGACAAACACATATTTTCATATTATAAAAATGAATTTTTCTGCAACTCACCATAATGTAACTTGACAATAAAAGGATGGTTAACTTCTACTAGGATATCACGTTCCATTTTAGTCCGAACCCGATCTCGAACTACAACAGAACATGAGCGAGCAGGATTAAAAAAAATAAAATTACATGATGACTCAGTATTTCTCATATGATTCCTGATGTACTTCCCATTGTGTCCTGTAATATCATAATTGTCTGTAGGTCATCATACTGTACACAGCTGAGAACTGAGAGAATTTATTCTACATTTTTTTTCTGACAAGTCTTTATGCATTTCCATTTGCTTCCGTTTTTGCTATTGACAAAACCTGACCCTAGGCAAATAAATTTAACAAAAGCACATGAGAAAGCATAACCACCCAGTCTGCTCTGTACTTAGTTAACCTTTTAAACATTTGAGCAAAACTACCATAGCTATGCATAGAAAACATTCTATTACTGATAGAGAATTAAAGTTACAGAAAACAAACATAGCATAAATACAATCATGCTATCATAAAGATCTTTATATTGGTTTAACTCATTAAATAACTCACACTATTAAGATATTAAGTCCTTTACAATTTGGAAGGGAACTTTTTCTTCATTTCCTTTATTATGAACTTAAAATAAAAATGCGATTGATTCAATGTAGTGTATAATTCAGATTATCTTTTTGATTTTAAGAATGTTTACTTAGAGTAAACGTGCATGGAGAAATATATCAGACATAAGAAGCAGTTGCTGCTCAAGCTGCCTGTGCTGTCCTTCCGTGGTGGCTCTGAAAGGGACATGGAAGAGCTCCCATGACAGGAGAGATTAAACCCAAACGAGCATCACATGCCAGCAAAGCAGGAATACAGGCAGGGTGGTCAGCTGAGCACAGCACCTGCTTCAGCTGCTCTCCACAACTCTCCTGCCAACTCCAATCAGTGCTTGTTTCCCATCTGAAGCTCTGAGTCAGCCAGGACACAGGTAAAATTCAGAACCCTGCACTGGGGAGAGCTATCAAAGTTTGCTTTCAGCGGTTAAGATGCTGCATTTTTCTCTTTCCCTGTATTCTACATTTTGTTACTGTTCCTTTCACAAATGTTGTATCTTCCTGAAGGAAGCACCCCAGAGCAATGAAGTCCCATCCAAAGTTTAAGTTGACAGCATTCCTTGTACAGTTAACAAGCCAGAGTTCTCAGATATTAAAACATAACAAGGCAGGAAAAAAAAAGAGGACAAGAAGCAAAATGGTATTTAGGCATTTATCTATATTTTGCCAGAAACAGGCATTTACAATAATACAGGTACTTGTGAAAAAGTTATATAGATACATTTTCATGAATGAATACAACTATCAAGTTTCCATCTGCCTGCAGAACACATTCCTAAAAATGGAAACTCATGAAATAAGTGCTCAAACACAGAGCAAACATCACATTTGAATGTTGACCTTTGCATCCAAAGCCATTAAAATGTCACAAGATAGTTGTGCAGTTAACTGTTTCAGCAGTTCATCTGACTTACAAGACTGAAATTCAGAATATTCTTTTTTTCTTTAGGCAGGATCAGTTGAGAAAAAAATTTGAAAGACTTTCAAGTGCCTGCAGCTATGCAACAGAAACATGGAAAGTATGAACTTAAAAAACTTCAAGCAAAAAAGTGTGAAGAACTGAGCTCATGTCAGACATTAGCATCAGCCGTTATTTGACTTGACATCTGACTTTTGTTTGACTGTAATTTCCATACACATTCTACTGGAAGCACTGATTTTTCTCAACACATTTGATGCCAGACACTGTAGCAATGTTTTGGGTCTGTTTCTTTCTCTCTCCATCATACAGGAGCACTGAAAGACAACAGCTTCTGTCAGAGTGTATTAATAAATTAGTCTCTGCAGTAAACAAAATTATATGTATATATTCTTGGATTTGCTCTAAACATTAAAAACTTGGACTGCGTAGTTACATCAATGTGTTCTGGCTAATACAGCTACATTTCCATGAAAATATTCTCTCTAAACTTCATTTGTGGATCAGGTACACTGTTTCCAAGTGTGGTCTTCTTATTTTTAATTATAGAGCACAAAAATAACTTTAGGAAATAGATTTGAAAGAGCCAAAGAAACACAGACAAATCAAGTAATACACTGTATTATTTAAAAATATAGTATTATATATAACGAAATTGCAATTATGAAAAATAGAATTAATTCCAGTTAATTTCATATTAAAGTTTTAACAGTAACCTTAATTTGCTTGCAACTTTGCTCTTCCTAAAACATTAATCACAAGCAACCAGTGCATGAAAAGCATCTGATAATCCAGATACAAAGTGCTGAGAACTGTGGCATCCTGATGGTGTCACCTTTCTTCTCAAGCCTTTTGCATCCTTGAATTCTTAGTGCCTCAAAGAGTCTCCCAATTAAAAGTCCTGCTCCCAATTTCAGTATTTATCAGTCTCTGCCATCTGTAGGCAAAACTACAACCACAGCTTGGACTGTAATTTTTACACGAGGTTAAGCTGCAATCAAAAGGTGATGAAGAGAAGCCCTCGAACATCTTAAAAAAGCAACTGCTCAGTGACCTTTGACCAGTCCTGAGCTATTAACAGGCTGAGGAATGAAAGGCTGTTGAGGATCTTAATGTACCTTAAATGAGTGGAACTCAATTTCAGAAAAATAGGAAGTAAATAATGAGAATGACACGTGTCACAAAACACAAAGGAATAAAAATATAGGAAACTATTCAAATACACACCCTGTGTAATAGTTTTAAGTGTAAGATCTGTGAGACAGACATTCAGCACTAGATCTTGAGTGAAAAAATTTCAATATTTTAGCAGTAGTTCATAATTCAATGTTTTTGTTCCCTCCATGGTTCTATAAATATTTTTATATAAAACCATGTGTTAAAACTGACATTCAATATAATAACCAATAACATAGGTAAAGCACTACAAGATACTGTAACCATCCCAAACTATCATTTCAATTTCAGTACAGTCATGAATTAGAAGAACTTCACATAGACAAAACTATTAAACAATGGTGTAAAAGAACAAGCATACATTCTGCTTAAGGTATTAGTGTGAAAGATGACTTTCATTTTGATCTACAGTAAAAAATACCTTTTTTCTTTTTTCTTACAGAATTCCCCAAGGCAGAATTGAGATTGTTCAGGCTTAAACTTATTTTACTACTGATGGCATTGAAGATCAAAACCACCTAAGAAATAGATCAATTCACAATTTGTTTTTGCTCAAGTAACTTAAGATCTTATAAAATATATTCTGCATCAAGATCACATGCCCAAAGTTTGGGGCAAATGTACTGGATACATCTGTTTCAAAAAAAAAAAGACTTTAAGTCATGTGCTTAGAACTTCTAGAATAAAACAAGCAATATAATGCACTTTTAAATATCACAACCTAATTATAAACTGAGCAAAAGGCATTAACTGTATCCTTGGTGACACACAGCAAAGGAAAAACGGAAGGATATTAAGTTTCAAGTAACAGCTCAGGAGCAAGTCAGGTGGCAGATGTAACACAACACTCTATTAAGGCACCATCACCTAAGGAAAGCAGCATGGGAAGGAACCTGCTTTCCCCTCTAACTACCAATATGGTATTGTTAATCCTTAATCCTTCCAGGTTTACAATACAAAGCAGTGTATTCTGCTATTTGCTGTTTCAGAGAGGAAAGCTGTAAGACACAATCTGTAGAGCAGCACCTGTGTAAAGATTAGGTTTTGGTATAATATTCCTGATTGATCTTGTTTATTTTTCTTCCCTTGTTCTGAACAATGCTTACCTTTCAAAGTGGCCTTTTTCAATACCTTCATTGCATAAAGCTGTCTAGCATCTGATCCTGAGATTTTTTTGACAAGGAAGACCTGCATTAAAAATTAGAAAGCATTCTTAAAAGAAAATAAAACCAAGTCAGATAAATGGATTTTGCTATGAAATTCAGGTAGTCAGTATGATTTCAATGAAACCCAATTTGACAGTTTTAGATTCTGCAAAGCCAAATTTCCTTTCATTTTTCTCCTACTCCTTCATTTCACAATCTAAACGGTTCATTCAAGATACTCTGCCAAATTTCAGTTTAAGTGATTTCAGTGAGTTTAAAAAAAAAAAATTGGATTCTCTCGGAAGTTCATACGAAATTGAAACACAAAAATCAGCTTTTAAAAATTAATCTCTAGTTTTATCTTATTGAAATTCATAGGATGGCAAAGCAAATGTGCTAATAAAATAATTTTCAGATATGTCAATAAATATGTGAACAAACTCTGATCCAGAAACCTATATGAGTCAATGTATAACTAAATAACTTTCAAAAAATAACCTAGTGTTACCAATAAAGGACAACCAGCCTCAGTAAGAGGGTGTTTCATTTCCTTCTTCAGTATCATGGGACTTCTTGAGTGGGATTGTTTGTAATACCCTTAACACAAAACTAATTCCAGTAAAAACAAATTTTAGATTCAGAAATGAAAAAATTTTTGGCTACATACATGTATAGAGACACATTGTGGTACATGAGAAAGTTAAACATGTTATATAAAATCAGTCTGACGTCTGTTTTTGTGCCCAATTCTCACTTGTGTTAACATCCCTTTGCATTACCCAGAGATTACCAGAACATCATCAAGAGACCTTGAAAAGCATGCAGATTTACTCTTTTTAAACTAAACTGGAAATAGTGACATCTTCACAAATTATTAGAACAAAAGGATTTAAGGATTTTTAAAATATTAATAATTTTTGCACAAAGGCTAAGACAACTAAGGACAAGACTGGCATTTTTGCAGAAATTTGAGTCAGCTAGACAGTTTATTATTTTTGCTTTTTTAAAACTCACATTCCCCCTTCTCCCTCCCATTAAAGTACTGAATTTAGGATTATCAATAAAATAAAAGGGATTGCTGAAAAGATCATTTATTAGCTTACTTTTCCTTGCCCTTGAAAGATTTGCTTTTTGTGCTCTGAAGATTTCCAAATGAAAACCTGGTTATGATTCTGGATGAAATCAAACCTTTGGAATCAGATTTCTCAGTGAATTCTTACCAGTATGAGTACAAAATTTTATCATTTCCAAGCACCTAGATTTCCAGACTTAACTGGAACTACAATGTGACTAACAGTAACTTACTACCACCAAAAGAGAATTGGACCTATTATTCTAATTTTCCCTCATATCCAAGATGGATTTTTTACATGCTAGAGCTTAATATCACATTCAGCACTGCAATTAAGGCTGAAAGTGGATGTAAAGGCTCTATTGCCTTGCATTACATATTCCATTCAGTCTTGATGACCTGTCTTGCCATGTGAACTTAATGTTTTGCTTTCAAGTTGGATTTGGACAACTGAAAGTATAAAAAGTGTATGCCTAGTGAGATCTCAGTACTCATGAAATGCTAGAAACATTGAGTCTTTAACAGATGTTCAGATAAATATCAAGGTACATTGCACCTTAACCAAGTTATGACAGATAATGGCAGCACAAACATGACTGGGGTGTATCACACTTACTTCAGTAGCCATTATTGCCTGAAATTTGTTCATTACAATTGCAATATGCTACAAACACCAGCTTCTGTACTGGTGATGTCCTACCATTAGCAAGCAACAAGGAATACTGACATAAAAACCTTTCAACCCTCACCCTTTCAAATAAAGAAGAGTAGTTAGAGAAGAATGACATTCCATTTTAACAGTGAGTACCCAATTATTTCATATCAAGCCATTTTTTCTATTGAACTTTGAAATCCACATATCATGCAAACATGAAAAAAAATTACTGTTTAAAAAAGATCTGCCACGACTACAGTGCCTCGTTAGCACTAATTTAGAAAGCAGTTTTCATTTGCAACATTGCCTTAATGCAAAACCCTGGCTGTTCTAAATATTTCACTGCCAATATTCCATGCTATATTCCTGAAAAATTGGCTCCACAAGAGTTCAGTTACCAACCTTTCCAAAGGATCCTTGCCCTAGTACTTTCAGAAGTTCAAACTGTGAAGGGTCTGCTTTCTCATGTCCTTCCTTCACATGGTGAGTTATTGCAATTTCTTTGATACTTCCTTCTTCCTGGTGGAGGAAAACAGAGGAATAAATTTAGATTAATGGCTTACAAATCTTTACAAATTCACAGTATGTTGAAAAATACCAGTGCCACTGAACCCAAAGGACTAGACGATCTCAAGTATAGGCAAAAAACACTTAGCAATGCTATTTGCATAATTAAGACAGACAGCACTAGTTCAGTAATAACGTGGCTTAAACTTCTAGAGATGCACCAGGACCCAGACAATAACAAAACTCAAGCAATTCCCAAGCTTTTTCTCTTAGGCCCAAATTATTAGGTTCATATTTCTGTTCCAGATTCACAACTAATTAATAGAAACCAATCTTCTTAGGAATTTAGTCCTCTTAAAGTACACCTAGATTCCATCAAATGGATCAAATGTCTTTGGAAAGCCCTCGTTTTTAACACTCGAATGAGGACCACTATGCTGCAGCAATGCTAATGCTCACCTTTTAACACAGTGTGAGACTCAAGACCTTTCCATGCAAAGAGACAGACTCTCCACCCCCACTTCAGTGGCAGGCTCCACCTGCCACTGAGAAAATTCTGTTGAAGAAAATACTCTGCCTTTCTTCTCAAGGAGAGTCTATCCTATAAAAGGTGCCCAGTCTTCATCATTCCCCCTTCTGTGAGATACTGGTCACCAGAAAGCTTTAGACAGCAGTCAATCATATCTTTTTGTGCTCTGCACTTAATTCAGTGTTTTCGGCACTGAATTTGAAAATCCCCTGAAAAGTGACACTCCTTGCTACACAGGGAAAGAATTTCAGAACTTATCAGCATCAGTAAAAAACCTGCATTCTTGTTATTGTTATCTGTAGATCTACCTAGGCATTAGATGCAATCCAATCTACAGTAAGTTAACACACAACTGACTATTAGCTAATATATAGACAGCAATATACTATCTACAGTTTTAACTTCTTGTTCATTCTCTATTTCTTGTATGGGTTATAGTGAGTAAAATAAATCTGAGAATACTTTTCATCTATTTAATGAGGAACTCTTAGACCTGTTTCACAGAATTGCAGACTGGTTGACATTGAAAGGGACCTCTGGAGATCATCTTGTCTAACCCTAAACCCTCTGCTCAAGCAAGACCACCCAGCACCAGCAGTCCAGGACTTGAATATCTCCACGGATTGTGACGACCTCCCTGTGCAGCCTGTGCCAGGGCTCAGTCACCCTGACAGTGAAAAAGTTTCCACATGTTCAGACAGAAACTCCTATGTTTCCCTTTTTGCCCATTGCCTCCGGTTCTGCCACTGGGCAGAACCAAAAAAAGCTCTTTGCACCCTCCCTTCAGCCTGGTCAAATATAATTTCACCATTGTGAATCCATACTGAATAACCCTAGCTACCTTTTTGTCCTTCATGTATACACAAACAGTTTTTCCATGATTTTCCTGGGGATTAAGACCTGGCTGACCAACCTGTAATTCCCTGAATCCTCCTTCTTGCTCTTTTTGAAGATAGGAGTTGACATTTGGTTTCCTTCAGTCCTCAGTCACCTCTCCTGGTCATCATGATAATTAGAAAATAATCAAGAGTGGCCTCATGATGACAGCTGGCAGGTCCCTCAGCACTCGTGTGCCTCCTGTCAGGGCCCACACACTTAGGTACACCCTGTTTGCTTAAGTATTCTCTAACCTATCCAGTGGCAGGACCCAAGGGAACAGCCTGAAGTTGTGTCAGAGAAGGTTTAGGTTGGATAGCTGGAAAAGGTTTTTCACTCAGAGGGTGGCTGGGCATGGGAACAGGCTCCCCAGGGAAGAGGTCACAGCACTAAGCCTCACAGAGTTCAAGAAGCTTTTGGACAACGTTCTCAGGCACATGGTGTGACTCTGGGTGATGGTGCTGTGCAAGTCCAGGAGCTGGACCTCAGTGATCTTGAGTCCCTCTCACCTCAGGATAGTCTATGATTTTCCTCCAAGAGTATGTCTTTCTTGCTCCAGTCTTTCCCTTCATTTATATGTATCAAAATGTGCACTAATTAGTTATAGTGATAGGTTCGTAGAGGCAGAGTTCTAAAAGTGTGTTTCTGAAGCACTCATTTGTAAGTTTTTCAAGCATTCTGCAAAATTTATGTGCATTAATTAGTGCTGAAAGTATCCTTTTCCATCTGATCATTTCAGTACTGTATACAAATGCATAGCAACTGTCCACCCAGGTCAGCATGGTCCAACACACGCTTCTCCCAGACTGACAATTCTTTTTCAAAAGGTTCTTTCTTCCAAAAGATTACAGACAAAGTTGGAATCAAGCTGCACATAAGAAATCCTGAGCATGTATGTGTGAGAGTCTGTGTATCTTAAAAAACTCCAGCACATGATTTGGAATAATGCACAGAACATGCTGACAATTTTTAAAATCAGGGACCAAAAAAAAATACTTTAATGTGATGAATGTAGTTTTAAGAATAGTTTTAGAACACCCAAGACAAATCCAAGATAACAAATGAGTTTAGGTTTCTGTTTCCATTTTAAGGCAGCCAAAATTTTGCATGTGTGTGCACACAAGCATGCTGAGTACTCCACCTAATAACATAAACATCTTTGTCTTTTCAGGAGAAAATGCTACCATCGACTCCCAGCTGAACCTTTACAGAGTCTGAAAGAAATGCTGTTTTCTTTTACTTGTCAAAGGAATAAAGTCTAGTGGACATCTTTTGTTTTCTCTTTTAAATGAGTATCCGTTAAAATCAGTATCAGTTTAAACTAATGATCAGTTGGATTACATACTATTTGAACCACCCACTGAACCTTAGAGAATCCCAAGGGAGGAACAGAATAGCTCAGCAAAACACACTGCCAAGTACACATTACTTCAGATACTTTGATCCATTTCTGCTTAACTGTTTTATCCATTTGCTCCCTGGTAATCTTGGGAAAGTCAAAAACATGTGAAACAGAATCTTCTCAAATCTTTTTTATCTACCACCTTCAGGGACACTAAGTAATCAGGTGGACCTAAGGACATGGAACTGCTCGAGCAAATTCAGAGGAGAGCCATGAAGTTGGTAAGAGGACTGGAGCACCTCCCTATGAAGACAGGTGGAGAAAGCTGGGGCTGTGCAGATTTGAGGAGTTTGCAATGGAGACCCCATAGCAACCTTCCAGTACCTGAAGGGGGCCTACACGGAAGCTGGAGAGGGACTCTTCATCAAGAACTGTAGTGATAGGACAGGGAGTAATGGGTACAAACTGAAAGAGGAGAAATTTAGGTTAGATATATGGAAGGAATTCTTCACTGTGAGGATGGTGAGATATTGGAACAGGTTGCCCAGGGAGGTGTAGATATCCCAACCCTGACAGTGTTCAAAGCCAGGCTGGATAAGGCCTTGAGCAACCTGATCTAGTGGGAGGTGTCCCTGCCCAGGGCAGGGGGGTTAGAATTACATGATCTTTAAGGTGCCTTCCAACCCAAACCATTCTATGATCCTATATTTCTGTAAAAGCATTACAAAACTCAACAAGAACAAGAAAAGAAGAAGAAAATATATTAACTTGCTCTCTAGACACAAACAAAAATTATTATTTTTGAATGCAATGCAATTATTATGCAACCAACTTTCCAGTGGTTATTTTGAGCATCCTCTAAAAAACAAAACAAACCCCAAACCACGACTTCACATTCCTGATACCAAGAGAATATTCCCAGACTTTGCATTTTCTCAGGGCTCAGATATTCTTCAGTCCATAAAAGGCAGACCTAATAGAATTCTGTTTTAAACAAAAAGGAACTCAAACAATATCCAACTTTAGTTTGTCCATAACACTTGTTTGGGAGCAAGATTTATGATGAGTGGTTGCCCACAAATTTGCAGTTTCCTTTTCTGACATAATTGCTGAATGCTTGTTATTTTAACCTAAACAGTGTTCTGCAAATGCAGTTAAAAATACAAAAGCTAAGTCTTTTATAGAAATACAAATTATATGCAGAGGTAATCAACCCTCACTATCTACCTGAATTAAAATACAAATCTTACACATTGTAAAAAGAGATCTCTATTCTCAACCAACTGCACTAATTATATCAGATGATAGATGTCATCTTACAGTAAACTGGAAGAGAAGCCAGCTGTTCCATCTGGTACTGAATTGTCTGATCATTCCCTGATACTTGGTAAAAACATTTGTCCCATGTGATGAATTCCAAATAAATGAGATGCTGGAATACTTGGGTCCTCCTCTCCTTTCTTCCATTCCTTGACAACTTTCACACAAGTGCAGACAGTGACTCACCAGTTGCAACGGTGGGGTCTTCCTTCCAGTTACAATTATACTTTACTGCCTAAATTTTATTTCTCTTATTTCTAAGCTTGGAAAGCTCCCTTTTCTCAAGTGTTACACTGCAGCAATGTCTAAATAAAAGTCTCAAAACATGATTTCCTCTTCTAGGCACACAGTTCTCTCAAGGTCTTCTTCACACTAAAAACTTACATTGTCTCAGAAAGCCATTAAAAAAAAAAAAACAAAAAACCCAACCATGTTAGTCAACTCAAAGTGGTTGCTACTGGCTTCCACTACAGTGAAACTAAATACAGACTACAAGGAAACAGAAGGTAACATTACTCTGAGTTTCCTTAACAATGTAATAGTGTTAAATCAACACTGGCCTAGAAGGGAAGCGAGTGACAAACAAGTTCAGGTATGAATTTAAAACACCACTATTCCAGAATAATTTCCTGTGCTGATATAGTCTGCAAGTCAGAACTATTCTGGGCAGTATCTTAGTATAAGTAAGCTCTTAGTAATGTACCTCACAATGTATGTCTATGCACAGGAATGCATACATATATATATGAAAGAACAGCAAATGGACCATATTGCACAGACAAAATCTGAAAGAAAAGCTTTAAAAAAAAAAAGGGGGGGAGAGATTCTGCCACATCAAGGGCAAGCCATTTTTCTCTTAAAGAACCAGCTGCAAACTGGAATAGAAAACATGCTTGACAGTGGAAAAAAAAAAAAAAAAAAAGACAGACACCTTCCAGGGAAGCAGTGAAAAAGTATTTAATCATTACTAGGCTACAAAAATAATAGTCTAATCCTGTTTCTGAAAAAAATATTTTAGGTACTTAATGAACATTAAACACTCATTTTGCTTCTAGTAATTGAATTTATGTGAATTTCCTTTACTTTCACTTTTTAATTCAACAGTAAATTAACTCTGCTGCAACATAAAATACTTGTACTTGTTTCTGAGATCTTATTGCAGGAATGGCTATTAGATAATGTGTTAAAAGGAAATCAGACTTCAGCCCCTAAAGGAAGTAGAAGCAGAGTCTTACTAGGTACATATTTCTCAGTAGTAATGACACAGCCCAGAAAAGCAAAAGAAAAACATGAGTTTGTCTATATTACTCTTCTGCAATTTACGCTTCAGAATTCTGAATTTTCAGTTGGAGACCTGAAAACTGCTCTGTGTAAAGAAGTGGCCCATGCAGAGTTGGATGGCATAAGCTCATCAGTGCAGAACAAGCTGTGTGTTATCTGCAGAGCCTTTTCTGAGCAGTATGTTCCAGAGACAGCTGAAAAGCTGGTCTAGGACTGCTAAACTGGGCTCTGAACTGGTATCTAGGAGAACTACCAGTAAAATCCACAGTACCATTGCAATACTCATTAGTGTTTAAATAGCACCTCAAAAAATGGAAGCATTCTTAGTCTACAAATTTTATATAAAAAGGGCAAACAACCAACTAAAGATTAAAATAATAACAATAATAGAAAAAGCATGCTCCAATAATGGCAAAATAATTCCCAAGTAAAAAGCTCCGAATCATCTAAATAGCACAGGATCAGATCTGTGCTCCTACTCATAGCAGGAGGAGGAAACCCATTCAGAATGAGGAATATTAGCACATCCAAACACCACAAGAGTCTCACTGCACCTAAAATTCTCAGTCCCAGCTTCCTGAATAAATGCATAAGCAAAGTGTGAACATGCACGATGACAAGTGCTTGGCAAAGAAATTTCAAAATACTGGGACAGAAATGGGAAATTAAGCAATGATTTACTCTTAAAGAGGTGTAAGAATTAGATGCAAATTAACTTAAACAGAACATCAAAGAATAAACTGGTATGTCACGTAGGGAATGCTTACTTAGGAAAGGTATTCCTGGAAGACAGATTTCTCCCTTTCCAGATATTCAAAATTATGGGAGTATGAGTAGAAATATTTTAAACACTTAAATCTTAATGACAGTATATTTTAGATAACAGTTATTAAAAAACCAATTAGTTCATCAGCTTCACGATGAGTGACAAAGATTTGAGTATATACTTTTCAATATAGTGGAACTATAAGTTAAAATTATGATACGCACAAATTACTCCAAAGGGAAAAAGCAGCAGTTACCTAAAAAATGTAGAGGTTTAGTACAATAATAATAATAATGGAACGATGTATTTAAATTGTTCCTACACACAGGTGACATTTAAGGAGTGTAAACTCATGAAACGACATAGAATTAGAAAGGTAAGAAAAAGAAGTACAGGGAAACATTTACAACTTAGGACATTCAAACATGAAGGTCAAATAGGATATCACTCTAAAAGTAAACTGGACCCATCCTGAAGAGAAAGACTGACTGCATAGTCTCTGTCTGTTTCAGTGACATTACACGAAACAAAATTAACCAAAAGCAAGATGATCAAAACTAAGGCCCCTAGTAAATATATGCACTATTTGATTATAATAGTGTGGTGTTCTAAAAAAATTTTTTTAAAAAATCCTTCTGGTTAACTATGCAGACAATAACAAAAAATCTGCAGGTTTAATTTTTTTATGATATCAAGAGTGAAGACAGGTATGTGCAGCACATGCTACAAGTAGCTACAGATTAAGGCTTTTTGAAAGAACATTCTATTTATTTTCAACATGTTGAAACACTTCCTAAGGATTGGCATTACTTTGATTACTCTGAGGCCCATTATTGTGGAAAATGCTTGTTCTTATTTGATGACAAAAAAGGAATAACAGCAGCTAAAGGCTAAACAAAATAAATGGCTCCTTCAACATACCTCAGTTCCACCTGGAATCTTCTAACAAATTCAGAAACAGATTTCTGGGAAAGTTCTCTTAATAAAAAGTTGATTTAGAAAATCCCTGAAGTCATTATTGCGTGAGACATGTGATGAGTAACTATCCTATCTCGAGTCCTTTGCATCAGGAAGGAGATATTGAAGATAACACACAAGATCCACATGCTGTTACAAGAAGGGACACACAAGTAGTGAGTGCAAAACAAAGCTGGCTGCGGCTTCACTTTCCCATGAAATGGACATTATCCAGATGAAGGTGAAAATCTCCTCAGAAGTGCAGTGAATTTCAGCTGGCAGATGACTAAATACTGACCAAAAAACTTCCCCTCTGCACACTCTTGGCTATACAAAATATAGCAAGAAATACAACACCAAACCTGTGACATCTAAATAAAAGGTTTTGTAGTTGAAGAAAGTAAAAGGCCACATACCATCCCTTCTGCGTCTAACAGAGATGGAAGTTATGAAATAAAGGACATAAAAAAGGAACAAGGACAAAACACTAACTTCACCATCGTTTTAAATAAAACTTCTGAATTTTACAACACAATTTCTGGACAGAAAGAAACTCCTGCAGTATCTTTGCTTTTAGAACTGAGAAAAACTTGACTATCAGTAGGACTTTTAAATAAACTGCCATTTTCTAACAAATGACTAGGACAGATGTGCCTATACATACTCAAGTTCATCAACACCCAGTAGGAGGGCAATCTGACACATGCAACAAATCCTTGGATGGGTCAGTAATCATAAAAGTTCTTCCTGGACAACAAACATTGTTGACATGCTGACCAGAAATTGTAAAAATGAGGCTAAGACTTTGATGTAAGGTGAACATTAGATAAAAAGATTAACAAAGTTTAGTCTCAATAAATAATTAAAATCCTTTATAATAGCTAAGCCATCTTAAGTAACTGCTGGAGAAATGAATTTAAATACTGATAATCCTGGTTCAAGCATTAGCCAGGTTTCACCTTTACCTGTTAATTCTCTACTGGTCTTAACAGAGTAAAGAAGGTACAAAACAGAACCATCTTTGACATGTAGTTACTTACAGACTTAAGTCTTAGTTATGACTTAATTTGATCCTTTAGAATTTTTTTCAGATTTTTCACTGTAAAGCGATTTTCCAGCTCCTGTTCCTGTAAAGCCTTCCCTGAATAATTTTTTCTACTTGATTGTTCATGTTATTATGGAAGCCTTTGCATCACTGATTTGATGCTGTACATAGAGCCCCCATATTTCCAGCCACAATTCTGCTGCCTTGACCTGCAGTGACACAGCTGCTAAGGGACCAACCATGAGGCTGTGTTTAATGGTACTGAGAGTCCTTCCAAGACTCGCTGCCTGACAAAGTCAAGTCATTCATCCAAATTATGCAAGATTCTTTTTTCTTAATACACAATTCAGTGTTTAGCTGTGCCAATATTGTGGCTTTAATACTTCTTGTAAACAGACCCTATTAATACATTAAAAAAAGTTGGTGGGATCCCATGAGAAGCTCTTTAGGGAACTGTTTCATGAATATTTTCTGTTTAAATTCACATATTATAGTATTTTCTATATCTATTTCATATGGGGATAATTTACACATGAGAAACAGCCAGAACCACCATAAGGAAAGATCACAGTTCTGGAACTTCAACTTCTACAGTCAGGAATCAGAATGAGAGGGGAAAAAAATCTTTTTTATAGCTTTAATCACAACAACTAAGTCAAAACTACATTGCCCATATTGGTGAACACTCCTCTCAAACATCAGCCATCTTTCAAGAGAAGACCACAAACCTAAAATCAGTTTATGCTGTTCACCATACAACTTTGAAAAAAGCAAATCCAATGAATAAAGAGCTAATTGCAATCTTATTTTTCTCTTGAAAGTTGTGCAGCAGCAAAGATACTGCTTTTTTCATTTTTCATTTGTTAGTATTGATTATCTAGCAACATAGATTTTTCCATTTTCAGTACGGAAGTAGCAGCTTTGTTTTCACTCCTCTCAATCTCTTTTCAGGAATGTTTTGCTTCCTTTAGACAAATCCATGTTCCTGCAGCACATGTACATTCAGTACAAGCAAAGATAAGGCTGAAAACAGAAAAATGGATTCCCCAGCAATTCATTTAACACTGCTCCAATTATGGTTATAGGTTTCCTTTTACTACTTTGTTAGCCTTCACTGTACTGATAAGAGCTCTGCTGGACACAGCTGCATTTGGCAAAATATTTGTCTGTCACAGGCATAATAATGTTGATCCCCATAATCAAATAAAGCATTTCTGAAGTATTGACTATGATATTAAACCTTGGTGCTGAAGTTACATAAAGCAGTTATGTCTGTGAGGACAGTAAGCTTATTGGATATCAAGTGATTTTAAAAGGATGACTCAATGTTGGCACAGTTCCCCAGCTCATATACAGAATTTCCTTTTCCTCCCCTCCCTTGAGTCAGGAAGTCTCCTAGATGCATTTTTACTTTCCCAACTTGTTAAGAACATAGGATGAATTTCCAGCATTATCTGCAGAAATGAAGCCCTCCTTTCAAGCTATACTTTTTGAAGTAATAAAGAGCCAACAAACTGAAAACCAATTACTTGTACCTCTTGTATTAGGGCTTATAGAAATCTTCATTAAGGTAAAAATAGGAGTCAAAAATGTGAAGAGTGCACTAGTCTAGGTATTTTTAAATACCTCAGAAACATTTTGTATTACATTCATACATTCTATACTTTTTATACTCCTACCTTTAAATTCAAAACTACCTTGAAAATAAACTTCACAGTCCAACAAGTACTTCACAATCTCCCATTAATTTGGTAAGTAGTGTTAGTGAGCTAAATCATGGACTAAAAGCCATTCCTTATATCTGTGACTAATATTCGAGTCACTTAATAGAACTAACCACTACTTATATGCTCATACACAAACAATTGTTCTAAAAAGCTGATTAAAAATTCTGCTTCTGAAGTAGCAATTATTCTAATACAACAAAAAGAAAAGCACTACCATGCATAAAATTAAGTCAAGCTGACCTAAGGATATTCTATGTTGTGTGTTTTACACTACTAACAAAGAAAAGCAAGAGGAGAGCAGAAGTTCTAATTAACATGGACATCTAAAATCAGAAATACAGACTTTCACAATTTATGTCTCTGCTTCTTTTTAAAAGATGGAAAAACTTACAATTTCAACTAACATCAAATCACTTGTTGCAGACGGCATCTACTGTTTTACCTGACAGAAAATGAGACTTCCTAAAAGAAGACTCTATTTGCAAATGTTTCATTTCAGGGTCTGGTTTTTTTTTTTAATTCTTAAATTGTTACATTTCCCAGAGAAAAAAAATTTGTAGAGATAATAAAGAAAAAATTGTATTTAGGTATTTATTCCTTTGTTTCTCATCTTTTTAATTTCTGGCTTTTTACTGCAACCATTTGGAGATCTGGAAGGATGCCTGTGTCTGTATTTGTTCCACAAAGCCAACTCACAGAACGAAGACTGTAGACCTGGTTACTGAGACAGAACCCCTCTTCTTTTGGTTGTACAGATGAAGCAAGGTAGGAGTTTGAAGAATGAGTCCTGTCCCAGAGAAACAAGCCAGAGGACAGGTAAGGCCCTTTGGATAAATGTGGTTTGCCAGGCTGGGAGTGTAATTCTGAAAATGCTTTTTTCCCTTAAAATACAAAGGCCAGGACAGAAGTAGGACACTACCCTTTCCTTCCCAAAGGAACTGTGAGCAGTAGGTTGTTTAGCGGGTAAGCTGAGGAATTCCTATAAGCATTTTAAAACCTCAATGTCACCAAAAGCAGTTTTGCAATGCAGTTCTCTTTTGATCAAACAGCACAAAATTATCTCATGAGCTGAAATGTGCTTGTCAGCATTGGAAAAAAATACTCATTGGGTGGAACTTTCATTTCCCAGTAACTCTGATATAAGTTTTTTTCCTACATTGTAAGCACTAACATTTCAGAGCACTGCAATTTAAAAAAATGAATTAAAAGTTAAAAAACCCCAAACTATTTAGAAGGAAAAATAATCCATGAACATATTCACCACTAATCTGTGAAAGCTACAAATCCTTTTTTATTAGCATAATTTTCTAAACATATGCCAAAATCTACATCTGCTGAAAGCCTTTAGTTTGGTCTGCAATATCTGGCATTTTAAAATCACCAGAATGTTAAAGACAACCTAACCAGGCTGCTGCAAGTAGAAGAAACTTTTTGACCAAATTTCTGAGGAACACCTTTCATGTTGCCTGTGGAAAAGAACTATAATTCAGGACTATAAGTTGATAAATATTTATTTTACGAGATTTACATTAAAAAACCTCTTGATTATAATGCAACCTATGTTCCATTGTTTTACAAATATGTCCTGTTCTGGTGTTTCACTTACGGCAAGAAAATTCCATTTCATTTTTTAATTTTCATTGCAAAGTTTAAATCAGTACACAGGCTAGTAGGTATTAAATTACTGTTGCTTTTACAAGTTAATAGATGTTCACTTAAGATGTTAAGTCATTACGCATGAAGGTCATGGGGTTTTGGGTTTTTTACCCCCTCACTGAAAAGTACTTGCAGACTTACAGGAAGATAAATACAAAAACTGATTTGCCTTCCAACAATAAAATGTTCTGTCCCATTGCATGTTTACATGTATTGTTAAATAGTTCTGAAACAGTGCTTGGAATGATACAGTACTCCATTAGTAATTTTTCTCAACTTAAACCAAACTTTTTAATGTGTAAATATATGCCTAACAAGACAAATTATACAAATCAAACATTTGCTATGAGTAAATTATCATTTAAAAGTTGAAATAACCCTAACACTGTTATGCAAGTGTCACCAGTCTTCATACTGTTTCAGAAGTAAATTTAAGATATTAATAAGCCTCAGTTATTTTATTATCACCCCACAGAGCCATATTTTGCAGTTTAAAGTACTACACGAAGATGTAACTATTAAAATAACCACTAAGTGTTAAAAATACAAAACTTTTTAATAACACTTGATTCTCAATGAGAAAACATACAGCTAAGCTCATAACACCCACTCCCCTCCCCCTCTCTCCCCCGCAAAAGTACGTTTTACATTATTTACATACAGGTAACAATTTCCTAATAGGACTAAATTATCAGGAGGTAACTTAGAAACTTCTACAACACATGAGCATATCACAGACTTTTTTAAAAAAGTAAATACAAAACGCTTTGTATCCAAACAACACTGAACCCTAAGCAGTGAAAGACTAAAATTGCTCTGAAATTAAAAGTTTAATAAATCAAAACCTCCCCCCCTCCCCTTATTCTCTTAAATAAGAAACTAAGCTCACCCGAACAGACCGAACACGCAGAGCCAGAAACTTAAACATGACTAAGAAACCATGATGTTTGGATTTTCTGACTGAGCGATCCTAACTCTAGCAGGGAAGACCAACCCTGGCGTTTTTGCTGTGACCAGCTGTTCCGGCAATTAGAAAATTTCCTGTCAGGCAAGTCAGACACAGTTGGGGGGTGGGGAGAGAGAAGGGGGAAAAAAAGGTTAAAAATAAAAAAAAAAATAAAAAAAAAAAGAAAAGACATTAAAAAAAAAGACATTGATTACACACACAGAGAACTGTGATAAAGAAAGACTGGGCAGCAGTGGTACTCATGTTGCTGATGCTTATAAAGATCAGCACAGGAAACTTAAGCAGATTGCCTGATAGCAACAGGCTGGTGCAGATGTTACTGATTCCTGGTTCCCAGAAAAGAACAAAAGAGACCAGCATCTATTTCAGAAATCACACTACTATGCAACATTTCACTGATTAAGCACAACAGCAAGTATTTTAAGTCCTATATGTGATAATTGTATTTTTATGAATTTTAACTTTATAAAATATTTTAAGATCACATATATCACTACCTTTTAGACTTCAATGCAGACAATGTCTAAAGATCATTTTTATTTACTAGAGTTTAGTTAGAAGACCAAAATGACCTTGTGCCTAGTCCTTTGAAATTGTGCACATAGAAAATGCTACACAGATGTTCTAGGCCAAGGCAGACTGCAGAAATATTTCAACTGGATTGCCCAGCTCAAATGTCTGACTTATGCACCAATATTGTATTGCTCTGTAGAGAGTGAAAGATTTCTTAAAGCAAAAAAAAAAACCCCAAAAAAATGTAAGCTTTCTTTCCATATTTAAAAAGCCCCAAACACCTCAAATGTTTCTAGGAATTACAAATTGATCAAATTACTACAAAGAGTAAGAGATTAAGTTTTTAATTTGATCTCTCTAGATTTACTATGGGAGCTATTTTTCTGCATATTGACACTATCTTTAGCTTTTTTGATACTTATTAAAACAATGAATTCCAAAGTACATGCTCCTTTAGTGAAACAAGACTGTTTTTCAAGTAATAAATAAAGACAAGTAAAAACCTTTAGTCAAAGGCATATACAAGTACTCAGCTATAAACATGTCCAGGTGATTCTGTTTAGTGACTCTGTATCAAAGGAAATATACAGCAAAATACTGTAGTCCTGCTTGCACAAGGCATGGAAACAACCACTGCAAACAGCTTCCCTTGACTGGGTTCTAACAAATATCTGGATTATTGCATTTTTTGTTATATTTTAATTCCTCTTCAGAAGACAAAGCCAGTAATTTAAGTGACAGAACACATTGCTACTATCTCTATCCCACATCCTGGCTGTCTACAGTATCAGTTTTGTGCTTTTCCTTTAAATTGGGGTGACACATCTCCCCAGCATGAGCCAAGACCCTCTTGTCAAAATGGAGAGGAGAAATAAAGACCTGACTTTAGCCACATCACACAAGATAACTGTGCCCTTTTAGTGTTCTCTTGTACTCCTCTGGGATTTTGTGTCGCATCTGCAGGGACGATCTTTCAAATTCTGTGTTTTGAATATACACAATTATCATTAGAAGTTACACAGGCCTTCAGCAACTACTACTACACAAAGGAGGACTTTGTGACTCCACTGAGGGCTCAAAAGTCCTCAATGCTAATGTGCTTTTTTACAGTCCAGTGTGTTACAGCCTTTCTGGAAGAAGCAGTCTTTATTACAACAGCGGTAACACAGCATGAAAAATTATTAAATATTTGTTTCAGGATGAACAAAGCTTCTTGAACACAAGGAGCTTACTGCAACACAAGGATTTCAAATATTTCACAAAGAACATAAAAATTACTCAAAGTTTTCATCTCTTCAATTGTTTCAAACTTGCAGCTACTGCCCCCTTCAAAACTGAAATACCTCAAGAACTGCAGTTTAACAGCAATATCGTTGTTTGCACTTGGAAAACTTCAAAGAAATTTAAATAAATAAATGGGAGACCATTCAAGCTCTCCGCCTTTACCTTGTCAAGAATAGATACAATTACACTAAAAGCAGAGTGACCAGGAATTTTCAAGTCACTAAATTAAACCCTATGGCAGCAAAAAGAGCTAAAGGCAGAAATGGAGAGTAAATGGTAAGAGCTGCTCTAACTACAATGTTCCTTAAAGATGAAAAGATACTGTAGGTAAATAACAATTTTCTTATCTTTCTGCTGTAAAGGTAAGAGGGTATTTTGCTGCAGAGATATGCTGTATCTGCTAAGGGTGACAGGAATAAGGTATTTAAACTGAAACATTTGTACAATTACCGACTACTGCTCTCCCAAACCTTTTATGTGACCTCCCAGCGAAGTACAAAGCACAGTGCTCGGGGGTCAGTGGGGTTACTTCACAACAATAGCTCTCCTATAACTGGCATGGGTCTGCAGCAGGTGGAAGAAATTTCTTGTGTTCTGGGAGAACACAGCCTGCATGGTTCCCAAAGAGCACCAGCAGCCAACCAGAAACATTAAGATATAAACTACATAACTCACTTTGAGAATCCCTCAGAGGAGAGCTTGCCCTTTTAAATATTCCTTCGTGTAAGGAGGAGACAGGTCAGAGGGCAGCAGTCCCCAACAGGGACGTCTCTGATAACAACAACAAATTGCTCCAGCAAGTTGCTCCCCTTAAGTTGAAATCTTTGATAACGGCTTGTATTATACTTGTTTATCAGGAGACATAACTGTCTCCAAAACAAAGGGAATGTGGTATGCCTGTCAGTCACAGTTCTGTCAAATGCAGAACTCCACTTGCACAATGCATTTCCTCCTCCTCCAGTACAGAAATATAAAGTGAGTTAATCTCCCATCTTCCCCTCCTCATTGTTTAAATTGAATGCTCTGAGTTTACAAAAATTGAGACAAATGCTGTCTAGACTTTCAAGAGAACAGGGCTCACAGACACTACAGAGAGCGGGAGAACTGAAAAATGCTGAGGAACTCTCGAAACAGTACGAAACATTTGGGAATCTGTGAGTTTTACTGAATGCTGAAACATTTAATCTAAGTGGAGTCCATCAAGTGGACTGAATCTCTTAGACCCTCAGTTCAAGAAGTGTAATAATGCAATTAAGTCTTTAGGGTGTTAGAAAAGAAGGCTCTGTAGTATGGACTGCTTTCAATTATATGCAAAAAAAAAAGCAGCACACATAAGGAATGAAAAGCCCTTGTTTGACAAAGGTCAACAGTTTAGGAACAGAGAGCTAATTTTTTGAGTTTTCAGAAGCTGAATAACATACTCTTCTTCATAATAACTACATTTGTATAGCCAAAGCAGCAACATTCTATTAAACAGGGGGTGCGGCAGCTTCCATCTGTTAGTTTACAGGCTTTGCGGGGCTACCATCTGTTTTCTCTCCATGTAACAAGTAAGCAGCTTGACTTCAAATGTTGCTTACACTCTCGAATTATTCAAATTTTCTGAACAAGATCCAGAATATACCCTGCACCTAAGACACCAAATGCAAAATAAGTCACTCAGAAAATCCATTAGAACACATCACTGAAAATTTTGGTGTCACGTTTCCTCAACACCTGATGACATTCTGGGGGAAAAAAGTATCCCAGGGCTTGCCTTCTTTACATATTAGTTTGATATCTAAGGGTTAACTTCTGAGATCAAATGCTCTGCACTGCTTACAAGGATGCTGTAAATTCTTACTTCAGCACCTGCAAGTTCTTTCTCAGAGAGGTGAGATGCACCATGTCACTAGGTTGCTAACAAAATTCATCCACGTTGCAGCAGAGTAGATTGCTTTGGAAGATAATGAATTTCCAATTCCAAAAAAAAAAAAAAAAAGGTATTCTGCCTTTTACAAAGCACAATCTGGGTACTGAGAAGGCAATAACTGGATTTAATTTTTACAGATGTAAATGGTTTGCCTGAGATGCTTATTTGTTCAAGAATCAAGTTACTTGATTGTAAAATATAATTAAATATATGAGTACATATATCTAAGTATATTCAGCAGAATACATTAAAAGGAATGTAAGAATTATAGAATACTTTACAGTAAAATTGTATTATTTGTAACTCAAGCTGTTACAAGTAGCTACACAAGTACCTGTTTCAGCTAAAATTCAGTATCAGTCTATAAATAATGAGACATCCAAAACTTGGTGGACTATAAACATTTCCCTAATGTTAAAGAAATTATTGCTATGTCTTAAAACCTCTACCACAGAGCCAAGAATTTTAACCAAAAAACCAACAAAAATGCACACACAGAAAATTGAAACATGAAGGTTATATCAGCAAAAGTAAAATAAACATATCAAAACGATCATCAGAAATGCATTCATTGTCATGTTAATACACACGACTGTTCTTACATGTGGAAACTGTCACTGTCACCTGAGCAGGAATATCCAACAGAAGTTTAGAGCAGTCCTGAAAAGGTGCTTCAACTTGCCAAAAGGCAAACAAAAGTTTCTGAAATGTTAAGTTCTCACTAGTACAGAATATTAGAAATTGAAATAAAACTACAAATCAGTTAAAGCTTCTCTGAAATGTTTTAAAATCTAAAAATCTGTCAGTTTAGTTATGCTTTCTTTTCCTGAATTTTCCTAAGTAACATTCGCATCCTACATTATTTTCACAGATGAAGACACAACAAATGAGATTACCCCGGATTACTCTGGATTTAGTATTACTGCTTGAGTGACGGGGCCTGTTTTGCCCATGGCCGTAACTGGTGAATGATCTCCCTCTCCTTATTGTGACATCCCCACCCCACTTTATAGATTTAGTGTAAATTGTATGGTGTGTATGCACATAAAATACAGAATCTCAGCACTGATCAATCAAATTCAATACTTCAACAAAGAGACTGTATTGTTCACATGCTTCAGACTGTTTTCCCAATGTATCCTGAAGCCTTTTTTAAGATCATACTTTTCTTATAAACTCTTTTAATAAAAAACACTGATTGGGAAGACAATGGTCTTAACTTTCATCTCTCCTAACTGCAAACAGATGTGTTATTTAAATTCTACCAGGAAAAAATAAATGAAAAAGACCTTTTTAACTACTGACTTCTCTTTACAAGCATTGCTTACTCTACCTTTTGACTACCCACTGACTAGTTATTGTTACCTTAGTTATATACTTTTAGTAAGAGGATGACAGCTACTGAGATTTAATCTTTTATCACCCAGATCAGAATATTTTAATATGATTTGTTTTGATTTAGTTTTAATTCTACATATGCTGTAATTCTGCTTGTTTAGACGTAGGGCCAAAGCATACAAGAAGTCAAGAGTAGCAATATGACCTCACCACCTGCATTGAAGAGAGGTTCATCACAGGTCTGAGACTCAATAGGTTCCACTTCTGCCTGTACTGAAAAAATCCTTTAGTCCTTGCAGGTTACCAAAAAGAAATGGACCTGAATTCTTCTGCAACTTACAAAGTACTAGTTAAAAGAAAACTTTTTACAGATTCTTGGAATCTAATATTTTTCATATGTTTAATAATTAGATCTAAGCTAGAAGAATGCAATGGTAATACATCAGTTGTACTAAGTGTTTTATCAGCTAAATAGAATCCAGATAACAGAACATAACAAAGAACATAGCACACATGTGAAATTCTCTTCACATATGCACAAAAGGGGAAGCCACCTGCTAGACTAGCTGCAGGTTCTGGTTAGCTTTAACTAGCAATAAAGCATGCAGCATGATTGCAACAGCTCAAAACAATTAATTTGCTCAGTTAATTTACTCAATCTCTATGGACACAGAGGTAAAAAAGCAATGGCAGACAGCATCAGAGTGAGAAAGGTAGCAAATAACAGGCTTTAAATAGCTTCCCCTTTCAGTAATGTTCACTTCAGCTTTCACATTAGGTTAAGCTTCAGCCAGCTGTTCTTACGTTCATTTCCTGCTGGTTCCAGGTCATTTATGAGATTCACCAGATAAAAAAATGTTGACAACAAGCTGTAAAGTCAGATATAATCAGCATACTTGTTGCAATAAAACCGAACTACTGAACGAGTCCCATTTTAAAAGAAGCAAGACTTTGAACCATACAGCATCTTGGACTCCTTAGAAATGGGTATCTTTATAGCTCCTGCGTTTCCTAAAACAACCACCAAATCTGAATCACAGCCATATAACTCAGGCTTTCCTGTTAATTAACTTGACTTTTGACCAAAAGAACACGGATGTAATGAAACAATTTATCTTTTTATACACAAAATACTAGAGATAAATCCTATGTACATAGAACTGTATTACGTTTTAATATTTATTCTAAACTCCTATCTGATTTGCATTATCAGCATGCTATCCAACCAGTTAAGAAAGCAAACGGATGCAGTATTTCAAGCTTTCACCTTCTTCTATCTCCACAGAAGTATGGCAACTTTCTATCCTGAACCTGCATACTTTACACACCTACCAAAGTATTTACCTGATATGCTAGTGCACCCTAGGTATTCTACTGTCCTCAGTTACAGCTGAGAAATTTCATAAATTGTCAGCAACTACATAAGTGCCCCAAGTCCATTTAGGTGCAAAGTTAAGACAGAAGAACTTAAATGAGTTTCAGTGGTAATTTGTCTGTATCTTGCATCAAAACAGATTATGAAGCACTGACAGAATCTCACATCCCAGCTCAAGTAGTATTTTATCTGACAGCACTGGTTAGCTTCCAGCTATAACTGATTGAGCAGCTGTAGTAATGCCTTGTTTAAAAACCTCTAGATTAATTTACAACACAACTGGCAACCTTTTACTCACCACAGCCTAGAAGTAAATGCAAAATACTGGTCTGAGACATTAAAAAGCTAAAACAATCTTAACCAAGCAGCTCAAGCATGATAGAAAGAATATTAGAGAAATGTTTTAATTTTTTGATGGTTATACTGTATTAAAATCAGTTGCTTTTAAAACCAAAAAAGCAACAGTTTGGAAATTTCTGAAGAAGGTACAGGGGAACATTTGCAAGCAATCCTGTAGTTATCAAGTGTTGAAAGAGAAGTTTGATAGTTTTGAGGGATAAACCTTAGCTTGCTGTCAGACACCCACCGAGGCACTCTCTCCATCCCCCCTTCTCAGCAGGACATGTGGAAGAAAGGCTCATGCATTGCCATAAGAACAGGGACAGCACTCACCAGTTACCACCATGGGCCAAAGAGTATCAGTTTAGGGAAAATTTATTTCACCTCTTGCTAGGATAGTGAGAAACAAAGATGAAACTAAAACCACCTTTTTCTCCGCTCTCCCCTTCCTCTCAGACTGAATTTCATTCCTTAATTCCCCACTCTTCTATCTCCTCCCTCTCTAGGAGCACAGGTGGAATGGGAATTGCAGTCCGTTGTTAATACTGTTTCTGCTACTTCTTCATCAGTTTTCCCCTGCTCCAGCACAGATTCTTTCCATAGAGTCCAGTTCTTCAGGAACAGACTGCTCCAGTCTAAGTCCCGCATATGCTGCAGTTCCTGCCACAAAACCTTCTCTTCCTGTGTTCTCTCCATGGGCTGCAGTTCCTGCCACCAGCCTACTCCAGAATGAGGTCTCCACAGGCTGCAGCTCCCTTCAGGGCACATCCACCTGCTCCAGTGTGGAGCCCTCCACAGCCTGCAGGATGGAGACCATCTCTGCTGTAATTCTCCAGCAGGCTGCAGGGGACAGCCTGCCTCACCATGGTCTTCTCCAGGGCTGCAGGGGTATCTCTGCTCTGGCAAGCAAAGCACCCCCTGTCCCTCCTTTTTCACACGTCTTAGTGTCTTGTAACGCTGTTTCTCTCACACTTTTTTACTCCTTACCCTCAGAGATGCAACACAGCATTTTTTACCCTAAACATGCCATCATAGGTCTCCACTGACATAGCTGATGGGCTTAGCTTTGGCCAGTGCTGGGCCCATTTGGGAGTTGGTTGAATCTGGCTCTGTCCTACATGTTGGTGCAAACCCCGACTTCTTCTCACAGAGGTCAAACCCTCACACCAAAACCTTGCCTTGTAAACCAAATACAATAGAGAAGTTGCAGACTCAAAACAAGGAAATAATCAAGTAATGGCACTAGTCAAAATAAATCAACAAACCAAAACAAAACCGAACACTTTCCCAAAGATATGTTCTAGTTTACACAAGAATTCAAGTAAGCATTGTCATCTGTGCATAATATTAGAACAAATGATCTCCTGGTGTTGCCTTCTAAACACACAAACACTATTCTTTTCTTACCCTTTAACACTGCATTACTTCAGTCACCTGTCACCAGTTGCCTTGTTTCTTCATCTCGTGTTAAATACAGCAGAGCCGTGATGCTATGAGGAGGAACCAAGTGTAGCTATACAGTGCAGGCCTGCAATCACCCAGTTTTCATGTCAGCTTAGGAGCTACATCTATTACGGGTATGTTTGAAGACAAACATGGAAAAAGCAACTTGTTATCTCAACTGTCTCTGTTCACAACTTCAGCAGAGAGAGAAATTGCGATGGTGTTGCAATTATATCCATGCTGTATAGATGGAAACAGCTTTGACCATCTACTCACAACCTGAAGCCTGCACAATATGCAACACCAGCATATGAACCCTGAACTCCAACCAAATACAGAGTTTCAAAAATTGTTTTCATTGGTAAAGCCATTTATCACCAGACTTAACATTCAGATAGTACTCTCTAACACAAAACTACAGGTAAACTTCACATTTGCCAAAATTAACAGGCATTGCAACAAGAAAACTGAACTCAGTGGTATCTTCACACTATGAAATTTTGTTAACTGCAAGTTTGACATGAAGACAAGGAACATTAAAAATTATCACAGTCAGAAAGGTTCATTGATCTTCTCTTTAGTAACAATTTCTATTTTTAAGAAGCCTAGGTCAAGAATTCCTTCGAAGAATGCCTTTCAATAACAAGCACAGTGGAAACACTTTCACAGTTGTTCCTCACTCTTGACCTTCCCTGAAACACTACTAAAAGCTGATGAACGAGTTTTGAGAACAGTAGGACACCAAACTAGACCAGAGTCAATGAGAAAAAACCTCTCTCAAAAATATTAAGATCCTAGAGCTCACTCCACATCCAGGAAACCTAAACAACAAAACACTAGTGGCAAACTGCCTATGAATTAAGTGATATCAGTGTGCTCCAATACTGTACCATCTATCTTTATTACAACCATCTTTTACTCACAGTTTGTGGGTTGATATCATCTTCTCCCATAGGCTCATCCACAATTTGCTGTCCATTCTGCAAAAAAGACACAAAGTGAAAATAAGTACTGAATCCAAGTACAGAAATAAATATATTGGAGATATAGCATGTTACTGTACTCTCCTCTCCATATTCTACAAAAGCAGATAATTGAAAATAACCATGGAAAACTCTGTACTGTTGGCACATAATGTCGCCCTTGCTTTGATCCTCATGTATTACCAACCTGAATGAAGTTACAGTAAGAAACACATAAAACAACCTGGCACATTTGAAGCCTCACTAGTACACATCTAGACATTATTTCCCACTACTACAACTTCTGCAAAACAGTCAAACCTGATGAAGACTGGACAGCAAAAAGCCACACAAAAACAACAGATAAATGGGTTCTTTCTAAGAGCATGACCTTACATAACAAGTCAGCCCTCATTAAACCTTAAGGAAAATTTGTAACTACAGTATAGATTTAGAAGAAACATTGAATGCAGTTCTAATTTTACTATCAATTTTACAGCATTTACTACTTTCTGTACTTTCCCAAGGGCCATTCTAACAAGCCATACAGAAAAGTGCTTTTGAATTTGAAATTTACCCATAAAGATTAAAAAAAACCTCTTAAATACCTTACTGGTCAACAAAGGCTTTCTTTTCCTTGACAGTGATATTATATTTGGAGAATTTCTAAGAGATTTTTCCCTGAAAGACTTTGAACAGCTTTGCTTACACAACAAACATGACCAATAGCAAGTTGTAAGGAAAAATACATATTTCCTAAGTTATGGTACAGGGCATCACCTCAGGCATTAATTCTTAGTTTGCTCCTGAAGTCTAAGAGCAAGTCAGTATCATTTTAGAAACAAATGAAAAACTATTAAAAATGGTTACCATTTTCCATTACCACTGGAGACAGAATTTAAGTTCATTTGTGCATTGTTTCCCTAGAGAACCCAAAGGCTAATTAATCTATTTTTTCAAATCTTAATTTACTTAAAAGTGACATACATATGTAGATAGTTATCTTTTAGATGTTACAAAGTTAATAAAAGCTCCTCAGAAATTCAGAGGTTTTAGCTTCATTCTACACCTTCCTTCCCATTACTCAGTTTTTCAGCAGACTTCTTCAGAACCTTCCTAGCTTCTGTAACAACTTCTGATTAATATAGTCTTCTAGCTTGCATACGGCTGGAGGAGAGTCTCTCATATCTGACGGATTAAATCCTAACCACTTATGAATTCTAATTTTCAAATATTGCAAGCACACTGAATGTTCAATCAGACGATTACCAGTTCTCTAGCAACTTTTCTTATGAGCTTTTTTTTTTGCTTGAAGATGCAGCTGAAAAGAAGATAAATTATAGGAATTATGGATTTCCCAAATATGAAACAGGTGGGTTGGGTTTTTTTTGAGGAGGTTTTTTTTGGGTTTTTTTTGTTTGTTTGTTTTGTTTAGGTGGTGAAGAGGGGAAGAAGGATGGGCTTTCTCATTATCTTTCTAGTGCAGAGATCTGGCACATGGTAGCAGTGCTATTTTCTCATCCTTCCTGGCTTCAGGCAGATACTAGAGATGTCTGGCATGACTCTGGCCTACTCTAAAAGTCATCATTCCATGACAGAGGACTAATCAGAAATCAGTGTCATGTGCTATGCTTTACTACAGCGGTGAATGCGATATTTAAGGGCAGTCAATGCAACCTTGCATCTCTACAGCTATGGGTAATTTGATAAGATGATGCTCCAAAAAGCCCACATTTTCCACGTTGTAATATATTTTACTTATAGTGTACAGGCAGTGAATATTGTACTGTACTATCCTTCCTTAAGACACATAAAAAGTTGAAATTATCAAATGGAAGACCAGAAAAATACCAGCTTAGCTAAGTAACAGAAATGGGTGTTTTTAATAAAGCTTATTTACAGGGAAACATATTGTGTATACATATATCATCACCATCAAGGCCACAAGTCACATACTTTCCCTTTTCTCAAATTTATGACATAAATTAACATTTGTATTTTAGGTACACATCTCTACATTTGTTCATGCTACAAGATAGCTTCCTTAGTATCTTGTCAATTGAAGAAAAAGAAAAAAAGAAAATCAGTAGAACAAATAAAATAATTGAATTGAGCTGAAAAGGAGGAGTCTATAATATCCTAAAAACAATGGCTAAGCTCTGGGGCCTAAAATAGGGCAATTTGTATATCAAAACCATGTGCTCTGAACTGACTCCAGTACACTTGCAGATTTTCAGAAATGGTGATTCCTGCTACAACAGTCATTCTGCAAAATAATAATGTATATTAACTGAAGGTTAAATAAGAATTTACCACACAATCAGCTTTAAGTTTTCACATTTACTATTTTAAGACAACTGAAAGTAGTTGGAAGTGAAATCCACTCTCAGAAACTTCAGACAGGCCTCCCTTCAAAGACAAAAAGGCGACATCAACCTCTGTCTTTAAAAAGGCTCTAATCTTCAACCTCACTGACTTTTTCAACAGTTAACCAGAAAAACCACAGCAAACTTCTGCAAAACAAATAAATTGTTTCGCACAATCTGGTTTTCCTGTTTAATCCTGCACTCCTTACAGTTACTTTTCAGTTGCATTCAAGCAATGCATTCAAAACAGACCCACTGGTACTAGGAACAAACTCAAGGAACCAGCATGAGAGCCATGCAGTCATGTCTGAACCAGAGCAGTGGATTAACAAGATCTTTTTAAACAGGTCTACCCAAGCAATGATTATGCTAAGGGAATCCCTGCATGGTAGAACCAGTTTTTCTCAGAACAGTCTGAGCCATGTAAGGTAAAGAAGAATATGTATATATGATTTATGGTTTGCTGCTATATGACAGCATTAAATGGAAAGCAGCAGTGTATTCGGAAAGGCTACAAAGCACACTGTCTTTCTTAGGAGTTAAAATGTAAAGTCCAAAGGTTCCTGTTGGAAATGGCACTATTGAAACCACTGTGGAGTGAGGAGGTCAGCAGCATGCTTAAGAGGTGAGCAAATAAATGAAATACGTTTTGTTTTGCTGGGCGTAGACTCCCTCTAGTATTTAACTGGCACCAAGGGCATGCCTCGATGACATAACAGACTGGGAGTAGATATAATAGTCTGATGAATACAGACTAAGAGAAAGCTGAATATATATTTTTCACGTTCTCAGATGAGTCTAATTCAAAAGACAGAGACTCTAGACCTTGATTATTCTTCAGCTACTCTCCTCCCATAGTGCAGGACAACTAAGTAAGCAGGGCTGATCCAAGATCTGGATATTCCCAGTACTCCAGTTCCAAAAGTAAAACGTATTTCAGAAGGCAACACAAGAGAAGCACAAGAAAAAGTAACAGAAGAGGTTCACAGAAAATTTCTACTTACACCTGAATACATCAACAATCAATTTACGCCAGGGAAAGGAGGGTGCACATTTCTTTTAAAGGCAACCTACAAAATGGTCTTTCAATCCATTCTGAGTCAACTTCCTATTGTGTTTTCCAGTGGAAAAAGTCATGTTAATTTAGGTACAAATTTGATTCCCCAAAGCTTTTAAACCTGTTGCCATCTCACTAAATTAGTAGAAATCAATACTCAAACACAGCTGGGTTCCAACAGTTTTCCTGAAGGCATATGGACAGGAACACAAAGAGATCCTACAGGTTCTCCACTAGGAATAAAGCAGACAGACATCAGGGAATCTTTATCAGGCAGCTGCTACCTGAACGTCCCCCATACGATCTGACAGAACCTCTGACACAAAAGTCAGTCAATTATCAATATTTCTAGCAAACAAAAAGTACAGGTTTCGATCCACTGAACTTTCAGGATATAAGAACTCTTAGAACTTTCCTGGCAGAAAGACAGTTTAAAGAAAGCTTTTTTAAAATTCAGAGTATTTCAATTCTTGACCAGTAATGCACACCCATAAAACACCACACCGCAGGGATGACAAGGTCACAAGTCATATGTACTGGCATCAAGAAAACACAGTTATACCAAGCCCTTTGTAAGAAAGAAGCACACCAAGAAATGTAGCCCACATCCCCCCCACAATCAATTAACCACTTCCTTTGAAGCAGTGAATATCCTGCACTTTACATACTACAGTTATATATTGATCTGCAAGTCATAATGCCACTTTTTTTTTTTTTTAATTATGGTTCCAACATTTACTGCAAGAGATCCAATTCATCTCAGAAGTCTGGCAAAACTCACCTGCACAATAAACTTAGTCCTTTTCACATCTATCCTTCTGATTAGCACTGGACCCATGGGTAAGTCTGTGTGCAAAACACAGCACCTAGTATCCATAAGTATAATTAGAACTTGGCAATCTGGGGCAGGATACCTTATTTTAATAATAATGTCAGGTAACCATCATTCCCATTACATAGTGTTTTTTACAGGTATCTAAACCATACTAATTGAAATACTAAGTAGAAAAATCATTATTTTTCCTATTGTACTCATCTTTCCTATTTTCCCATTAGTTTCATCAATAATATTATAGATAATATACACTTGAAGCTTTTAGACTTAGTTTAGTGTCTCCATTCCTACACTCTGTTTGCAAATCAAAGTTCCACTGATTTGGACCTACCTTGCTAAACAATATGTTCTTTTCTACTGTCTAAAAGGATTTGTTTTTCTGAAGGGCATAAATTTGTCCCAAAAGTTTCTTTGACATTAGACACAGCCATATATCTTCTTCCACCCCCAGAACATCTCTCCTTTGCATTTAGACTATTTCAGGATATTTAAGCATTCTTTCTGGCAAATACTTTAACTTTTTTCCCCAACCATATTTGTCAGCTATTTTAAAACCTCTTATGAAACTGATACCAGTTGCATCTTTTGGAATAATTCTTCTGCCATTAAACTCAACATTTCCTAATTATTAATACTGGGATTGAGCATATAAATTAATAACCAGTCCATACACTATTAACAGAGTTCAATGTACTATTAGCTTTTCCATGTAACTGGTGCCTTGTAGCAGAACCATAAAACTCAGTAAAGACAAAAAATATTATATTCTTAGACTTACCAATTGATCAAGACTTAACAAGAGTTAAATCAAGAATTAGCCTGTATATCACTGCAGAATGATGCTTTGTGTACACAAATAGACAAAAAAGATGTCTGAATCAGAGCATTTACAAATTGCTATGTAGAAGTTGTTAACACGCCAAAGAGTAAAGCGGGTGATGAAGTTTCTCTCAGGTAACTCCTAGTTTACAACTACCAAAACTTCCAGACTTACCCAATGACTTCTAAACACAGTTATAAGATTTAAACACATGAGAACTTCCAGTATTATTATTTAGTCATTAAAACACTGGGGATATATAGATCTGAGCTCTTTCTCTCTAGTCTTTTCAAGGCACTCTGAACTGACAAAGCCCAAGAACCATGAGGTCCTTGGATGTAACAATGCTTCTGGCTTGTTTCAAAGCAGCCAGAATGCAGTATTCCCACTGAGACACTCATAACAAATTTGCTGTTAGCAACACAAGGCGCTGTGTGGAACCACGATCAGTAAAAACCTTTCAAACTGTGCACGCTCACACTTGCTATTCTAAGCAGCAGTGAGCTACCCTGAGAAACAATTTGTAGGTCTGCAAAAAAATAATTGAAAACAGACTGAGAGGACCTTAAGAGGTCATCCAATCTATCTCCATGCACCAAAGCACGATCAGCTATCCCTACAATGCTGCTCACAAGACATTTATGTCTAAGCCCTTCTTAAATCTTCAGAAGTTTTCACAATCTATTCCAGTGCTTAAATAAAATATAAGGCTTTAATAGGATCTGAATTAATGACTTGTGCCCTAACTTCTGAGCTGCGAAGCCACACAGATCCAAAGCACTTACCTAAATCCTGATCTGATTAAAATTTACTAGATGTAAATAGCAGAAGTGAGCCATCATCTTAGACTTCTCTAGCTGTTCTCTTATAGCACTTATCCAAAATATTTTGCATATACTGTTAGAAATAGTACATGCAAGTATTAAAAACTCCTTACTAAAAAAAAAAAAAAATTCCCATAAGTACTTTTTATATAAAACTTTGTTAGCTCAAGTTCCATGAATTCCACACAATTTGTTCTCAATTTTACTGTGTAAGGTGACTGACTTCTTCCTTTGCTGAGTATTAAAAAAGAACAGGATGTTGAAACTTGCCTCTCCATAGAGAACCTCAGATAAAAGTCATTAACTTGCAGATCATTTAGGTAGAAAGCCAAACTTCTTTAAGTTAGGATACTTGGGCAACTTAAACTGTGTGATTTCGTAAACCCTATCTACTTCGTCACCTTCCTCCTATCTAGTATGACTCAAGAGTGTAGTTTAACAACACAGTAAAGCAGTACCCTTTCCTGCACTGCAATGCTTTGCTTAGCACTGGCATTTGTCCAGCACCATGCCAAGTCAGGTTAGAACAGAATAGTAAAAAGGTTTGCAGCTATCAGCAAGCTTAAATCTCTGAATTAACTCATTTTGAAGTCAAACAAGCACCACAACATTATTCAAGATGCTGTACATATACTGTTATAACATCTTTGTCTTGGACAACCACTCTATGTAGCTAAAACCAGCTCCCAATCATGTGTGATTGGTCATGTGTTCATGAACAACAAAAAAACCAAACCAAACCACTAATCCCCCCCCCCCCTAAAAAACCCAAACCCAAAAATAAGAAAAAGACATGGAAGTGAAAGTCTCATTTAGTTTCCTACCTGTACAAGTGGATGGGTGACAAATTATTACACTTAACACATCAATTCAGCAGCTTTAGCAAAACAAAATAAAAAAAACCTCACAGTGCCTAATCCCTGCTCATCTGTTCCAAAGCAGAAGAAATCCACACATTAGAAATCGCCTACCTCAATACATCCAACCACTGCTGCACACATGAAAATAGACGCAATTCCTTCTGCTCGCACACAATCTTAAGAGTGACTCTGGCACCTGACAGCATACAAATCTTATTACCAAGACTGCATTTGCACGAGCAGGCAGGTGCACCTCACCTTCCCTGCCTCCTGCAGTCGCAGGCCCATGGAAATGCCCAGCGCCTTCCTGGGTTCCTGCCAAAGGCCTGGGCACACACAGGGAGGATGTGCCAGGCCCTTGCCCCACAGGCAGGGGCAGCGAGCAGGCACAGCCAGGCTGTGCACTGCAGTTCCCTGTGTTGCACACACAGGTTTTCAGACCTGAGCTGGCTTCTCAGAAGGCATGATAAATTATAAAGGTTGAAATTTAATATTGCAGTCAACTAAAGTGTTACTCTTTACACTTATTGTATAATTTATTATTTTGATACATTCTACTAAGAAGATAGTATAAGCTGTGGAACAACTCCACTATTTCCTAAAATTCAGGATTTCTGAAGTGCCTATATAACACAAGTCAGCTACAGGAAGACGGGAGGAGGAAGACTCCCCATGAAGATTAAAGCATTGTTTCACATGTAAGTCTACCAGTAACTAATTTTGGCAAACATGTTATGCAAGAAATAATTCAAATAATAATTACATCCTAAAATCACCACTTTTTGAATTTGCAGGACAAAGAGGGTTTTATTTTTTAGAGGTATGTATTGTTGGACATTTAAAATCACAAAATACCATTTCTTCACATCATCTGCATAGAGCTAAGCATGTTTCAATAAATTAATGTTTGGATTAAAATATTTAAATTTCCTTTTAACATTTATTTGAATTTAAACTTAGAAACTGTCAGGAAACAGACCTAGACAATAATATAGTATTTTTAAGACACATACTCACATAAACACAATTGAATGGCTTCACTGAATAAATAAATTAATTAATAATAAAAAAAATGGTAGCACATGTCCTCAAAAAATAGTTAAGTGGAGCATTAAGCATACCACAGGGGTTTCTTGCTTCAAAGGCAACATATAGGAATGAACTAGCAATAACTTTGTGGTCAAGGCACAGGAGTAGGTCCCTGGAAATCAGAGTTCATCTAGTTCTAGAACAGACTCCATGAATGATGCTAGATGGGGTCACTAAGCTGTTGAGCCTCATTTTCCCATCTGTTACATAGGATTTTTTCTCCCCTCTATTTTCAATGGGTGAGGCATCTAATCTTATTTGAGGGAATAAGGAGAGAATAAACAGCACAGTATGACGTATGCGCAGCAACTGTAGTACTCAAACACTTCGCCCAAACTTAAAAATTCCCTGAAGAGATTCTAACTTTTTCCAGTTTTACTGATTAAATTGTTCTCCTCTTGAAAGTCACTAAGATTGAAAAAAAAAAACCCAATTACACGAATTTACTCTGGCCTGAAAAACTGCTGAAAAGTTTCACTAGTGGAATATAGCTATGAATTACATCTGGTGAAAAAAAGAACCCAAACCAAACCAAAACTCCAAAAAACGCAAACCCAAAACAAAACACCTCCCCCAACCAAGTACCACAGAACAAAACACAACTCCAAACCAGTATCTTGAATGAGTCCTTAAAGCTGGTAGATCTGCCAACTGCCAACATCAGTCAAAATACAAAGCTAATATTTTTGATGTGCAGAAATAATTAAACGCCCACCTCGGTCTATGTATCATTGTGGCTCTAAGTTGAGCATTTCAAATGACAAATAACTACAGTCAGTGTGTCAGACCACAATCAATTCAGCCACAACAGACACGCCTTTAAATGTGTCAATCTGCTTGCATCTACTTTGTGTTACATGTCCCAGCTGGGGCAAGAAATATTGCCTACACTACAACAAACAAAACAATAACAAGGTAAGAACTGACAACTTCATAAGAAAACCAACACAACCATTCAAAGAAGTTAAACTGAACACTTCCACAAGGAAACCAAGAGCTGCAGAAGGCACACAATAGTGCATGAAGGTACTGAATTCAACAGAGTAAAGCTTCTGCCTTCTCCTGCCCCACTCAGCTGACCACAGGACATCATTACTATGTCACAGACTCCAACTGTGTTAACCAAAAAACAAAGCAGGTAAAATGGTACCAATAAGGATATGAAAAACGTGAACAGCACCCACCCCCGCCCTATACACTTTTCACGCAGATGATGTGTTTCTCAAGACAGTATTTACATATATACATGAGATTTGTTATCTGTCTTTCACAACAGTTTGTGGAATATAGTGTATACTACCTACTTAGATGAGAATTAAATTTCCAATTCCCATTTTTACCTCAGTACAAGAAAACATCACCCTACAAATCAATTAAAAACTCTGACTTCAGAATGTGCTGTGCTGACAGCAGTTATGCATGAGAAGTGACAGCCGAGTGCTGCACAGAATTCTGTCTATAATGGAGAGACAATGGATAGTCTTCAAAATCCCCACAGACCAGCCCATTTAGGTTATTCCACTTTGGCTTTAACTATTTACCCATGCTGACTACACCAGAAATGACTGTAAATATAGCCTTTGTTCCTGTGGAAGACAAGTACAACACTGATTACACAAACTAGTAGAGAATGTGAAGAGATAATCACAACCACAGGCTCATGGCTACAGGTGGCAAGATATCTGATGAATTTCAGCTTCCAGGCCAGAAATATATATTGACATAGAGAATGTCACATTGACATCAGAATGAAATTACAAAGCAAACTTTACATTATACCAGTTTCTTTGAAGTATCAGCATGACTGTTCAATGCTAGCACCCCTTGTCTCATGCAAAGTTCAAATAATCCTGGATACAGAATATAAAACAAAGAAATTCAAAGGAAGATTCATACCACCTATTTAAACACCTGAACAGGTGACCATAAATCCTGTCAAGAGCAGTGGAAAAAAAATGAACTTTCTCCATGGCCAATTTGGAGCATCCAAATTAAAACTCCTAGAGATGGCTGTCACAAATGCTTCCCAGCAAGTCTAGTGAATGGCATCTCCTTATGATGGCCAGTTCTTTCAACATAGTGGTGTCCAAAATTTGACTGCCATAACTGTATTCATTCTTCCCCAGTTGATATTAATATGCATAGCTGGGAGTACAGATCAAAGGATCGGGCTAGTTATTCAGGCATTCAAATGCAAACTCAAGTCATCAATACTTAATTTGCTTGAAAGCAGATGACTTGAAATAACAGGCATATTTTCACCATGAAAAACATACCTATGATTGTTATGAATCCTAAGTAGACCCTGAGTCAATAAGAGACAGCATCATTCCCCAGGCTTTAAGGGTGCTGTGATTTACAACATGAAACTGAAACTACACATTATATTACACAGACACAATATTTTTAAAATAGTATAACAACTTTACACACTGAAAAAGCTCTCAAAGATGCAAGTGGATCACTGACCTATTTGCACCTCTAGAAACAAAAGTCCTGCAAATGATTTCTGAAAATCATAAAGCCACATTTTATCTAAAAAAAAAAAATTGTCTGCATTATCTTTTAGGAAAGACTACATTCTACTGTTCTGTACACCTAAGTTACAGCAGCTGTTTGCAGTTAACTACACTTCCAAAACAAAGCTATTTAAAGGTATTCTAGCCCTCCTCCTTAATTGGTTCACCCATCACAAAATACCACCTCTTTGGTGGTACCGCTATAACTACAGGACTGCACTGGGAAACAAATAAAAAATTAAGCCAATTAAAAACTCCATGAGTTGTTAAGACAAGGAAAGTGCCTGAGCTGAGTTTTAGAGCTCAAAAATTTGTAATTCCATGTGTGGACAATACAGTGTTACAAGAACTGTGTCAGCAAATCTGAGAGGTTAGCGGAAACGCTTCAGTCAGAGTTACAGATGAAGACATTATTAGTACCAAACTATGACTGAAATCACAATGAGTTTCAGGCAAATGTAAGAATATTTTTGCCCAAGGACACTCTTGCAGAATAGGGTCTGTAATTAGGATACTGCCGTGCTACAGATAAACACAGCTCATGCAAATCAAAAACCTAAGTTATGTATTTAGGTCACTTGTCTATGTATTTGGATTAAACTTATCCATTTTCACTAAAAGATGTTTTCTTAAATAATCATTTCATGTAAGCAACCTTTCTAAGTAACTTTTTCCTTTTGAGTGTCATCTGAGAAGCTTCTGCAGGTGGAGTCTGGTCTTTTCAAGAACTAAGTGTTTATTCTTGACTAGGGCCTTGGAGTGCAAACCTGTCAGTTCATGCTGTTTCATGTTTTATTAGTGGTCCTACAAATTTTTTGGTGATAAACTACTGTAGACTCATGTCAATATAAATGTTTAATTATTTTTTAGGAAGTGATAAAGTACACTTGTTTCAAGAAGTTTATGACAGTAATTTAAGAACATATTATGTCTGAAATATGCTATAACAAGTAAAGTATAATCATGCACGTACACACATTTCAAATAATATAATCTATTTTTCTACCTATCCAGTATTTATACTATTATGGAAGTCAGACTGCATGCAGTGAGCATCAAAGACTAAAGCAACAGTTAAGTTCTTTTCTCTAAATGATTAATCTAAGTGTTTTCCCCAACCCCCTTCTGCCCCACCCTCAAGCATCACACTACTATTGTAGTTACTCCCAATTTAAAATCATCTAAGATCACTACTCCAGAAGTCAGTAAATAAGTAGCAAGAATTTTAAAGTAACAACAGTAACTGGCAAGAATTTAAAAGATATATCTGCGTGTCAGATCTGTAGGTTCTTCAGACTCCCTGAGATTCAGTGACTCTCAGCAGAAGGATGACAAGACCAAGATCAAAAGAACAAATCCTGATACTGCAGAAACTCTGCATTGGTCTCTCTTTGCTCCTCTCACTAAGGAGCGAGTCCTAACCTTGCGACTAATTGTTGTCAGCTGGCCTGGGTCCACACCGTTCCACATCAGCATCACTTGAAGCAGCCTGGCTGCGTATCAGCTGGAGACGATTCAGGTCGAAGCTGCACTGTCAGAAGCAGCTTTTTCTTTTCCGATGGAATCTGGTCACAAAGTAGCACACGCACTGTGGACTACTAGGGGCTCACGGAGCAAGCACAACTGACTGTGTAGGTGCAGTGTTTTCACAGATCCAAAGCAACATTAGCAGGAAAAAAATTAAAATTAGCTGAAAGCTTCTATGGCCTCGGTCGCAAGTGCCTCTAATTTCCTCTAAGGCGCTCTCATTATCCCAGCCTAGGGAAGCTGACACGCGTCCTGCCTAAGAAGGACAGGCAAAACGCGCACTCCCCGCTGCCACAGCGGGAAACCCACACTGCGCGGCACCCCGGGGATGTTCCCGGCAACGCCGCCGAGCACAAAGCTTCACCCATGCTGCACCACCCTCCGCGTCCCTGCGGTTTCCCAAACGCTTGCGAAACTGCCGGCAACCCCATCCTGCCGAGATAAGGGGGCAGCGGCACCGGGCGGGGACCCGCACGGGGAGCGGCGGCAGGACGAGGGCACCGGGCAAGGCGAGGGCAGGCCTGGCCCTCCTGTCCACCCTGAGCCGCGCCGGCGGCGGGGCCGCCCTGGGAAGGGAAACTCGCCGTGACAGTAACCAGACACCGCGCTGGAACAAAAGCGCCCGAGCCGGCGGCCGCCGCGGAGGCAGGTTACTCCCTCCCGGGAGCGGGGCGGAAGGGGAGGGAGCGCGCCGGGAGCAGTCCGGTCCCGGGAAACACGCCCCGAGCCCGGCCGGGCGGGGGAGTCCCGGCCGGTGCCGGCCGTGAGTCAGTGCCCCGGAGAGGAAGCGGCGTGCAGGGGCCGGCGCTCGCCGCGCCCCCCCGACGGGCCGCTGCCGCCCGGCCCGAAACCTCGCGGGGGAAGCTCTGCCCATGCCCTGAGCGACGGCGGCACCGCGAGTCCCGGTCTCGTCCCCTCCTCATAACTTTCCCCGCAGCACCCCCCGCCCGCTCCGTACCTCGGTGCTGCTCTCGGCCGTGCTCTCCACAGCCATCTTCTGCCAAGGGTCCGCCAACTGCGCCAGGGGCATCTTCGCCGCCCGGCTCCCGCAGCCTCCGCGTTCCGCGTTCCCGCTCCCCGGCGGGGGCGGCGAGGCTGGCGGCGAGCGCTGCGGAGGGCGCGGGACAGCCCAGCTGGCTCCGGCGGCGGCTCNGCCCGGCTTCCGCTCGCGACATGGCGGCGGCCCGCGCCTGCGCCCGGCGGCGCTGCCGGGGCGTTCTCTGCAGCCGGAGCCCGTGAGGGGCTGCGGGAACCGGGGCTGCCGCCGCCGCCCCCCAGGCAGGGGGCAGTGGGAGACGCGCAAAGTTTGTTTGCGTAAACAAGCGCGGAGGGAGAAGTGGAGAGGCGGGTGAGACGTGGTGTTGTGCGGAATATCATTAGGCAAAGAGGGAAAGGAATTAAGGGGTAGGAATTTGTTTTTGTGGCAACACCGTTTAAGTAGTAGTTGGACGGCGTGAGTAGGAGTTGCCTCGAAGCGGGAAAGTCATACTTCCACAGGCCAACAGACATGAAGATAAACCTCTCAAAAAAACCCCCACAGGTTCAGAAAACGGCCCTTATTTTACTTTTGATTCTCAGTTGTTAGCTGGTACGCAAACATGTAAACATCAACTGAGACCCACAACGTATGGGGTGTTACATGGTTCTCTTAAAATGCTAAGCACTGTCATAAGCACCCATCGTTTTGCAACATTAGATGGTTTGGCTGATGCTGAAGAATTCTTGAAACATGAGACCAGCAACTGAAGGTGGGTGAGCACTGGTGTCAGGCTTCTTGCTGTTGCAGCCAAACTTTCCAGAAGTGTTTGAGAAGGCCACTTAGTTTTCAGCAGCCCCCACTGTCCCGGAGCATTTCTAGATTTTGACAGGTCATGTGATTTGTTCCATCCTTTATAAAAGTTAACATTCTTTAAATATTTGGAAGTTTTTTTGGAGTGGGAGGAATGGCAAGAGCGCTAGTAATTAAAAGTGTGTGTGCGTGCATGCACACACTGCTATGATGAACACAGGCTGCTTCTGTTTCTGCTTGGTAGCGTTTTTGATCCCGCTTTATATTCATGTAAGCATAAATACCTATCTACAAAGAGGTACAAAGGAGTGGATAGGCAGTTGCTCATAATGAATCAGTCTTCAGCTGGTCCTACAGAGACTTCCATATCTGGAGTAAAAGGTCATAGTTGAACGATCACCTGAAGCCAGGAGAAGCAAGTGTACCCTCCCCTTGTTCACTGCAGTTTGGTCTGGCCCTTGCATCAGCCTCTTTTGAAGTGGTGCAATTGCTTGTGCTATCATGTGGTGAGTTAGACCGGGGAACAGATCCACATCAAAACTTACCCTACCCTTTTTACCTTTTGTTGTCCTCAAAAAAACCCCACCAACCAACCCACCCTATTAAAGGCTGAAGGGGAGTTGGAACTGCTTCCCTCCAACGTGGTCAATTTGCAGAACTCTGGCTGGTGTGAAATTTACAAGAGAGTAGAAAACAGATCATTCATAAAGGCTTGGCAGCCTTTATGCTTAATATCATAATGTTAATAGCAAGGAATAATTTTTTGTAGTCTAATCAGCACCCGGTCACTTCAGTCTCAAACTGGCTGCCGTAATGTTGAACATAACATTCATTTTGTACAGCAGTCATACATTATGTGGTTGACACACAAATGAGGTCTTTTAAAAAAATCCCTGAGTTAATGTAAAAATTCATGATGCTAGAAAAATGTTACCTTACATCCCTCTGGAAATACAAGTTACTATTCCCTCACAGGGTTATTTCACTTGACTTTATCAAAGCTCATGTACTTGTACCTGCATCAACTACACAGTCAGGTACATACATCTGAGATGTGCCATTAGGGAGAAGAGCCTGAGAACTGAAAGGTGGCAATCACAACAAAAAAACTACCCCAAACCTAAGCTTGCATATCACATATGCAAGTGAGCAAGTCGCTCCTTATAAAAGACTTCCTTCCTCTAACTAAAAACCTCCGTGGTCTCCTCTTTTCCTTTCATAGTTGTCTAGTCCTTTCTTGCCATAGGTACATATTCTAAATTACTTGTTTCAATTAAAACCTCTTTTTAGAAAGGGGAAGGGGTCATAGTTTGGTTATCATCTCTGAATTTTTTACATAGATCATCTTTTGTCCTTCCCTGTGTACATCTTTCAAATCCAAAATAAAACGTGCTAGCAGGTAAGAGAGATGCAAACAATAGGAATCTGACCTTTTCTCACTGGAGTACAGAGAGTAGGTAGAAGTATTCTATTTCTTTGTTCAGGGTTTTCAGTATTATCACACCACACATTTAAATTTTATAAAGGAGAGCTGCATCAGGATTTTAATAGGAGCTACTATGCAAGAACAGACTTCAGGGCAAGAAAATCATCTGGAAAGTGTCTCCACGGAGAAGACAAACATATCAGTTAATCTCTGGGAGATGCGGGGGATTCTGACTTTCAAATCCTGCTAAGCTCGGAGTTGGATCATCCTCCCAGCAAGAGGTAAGATGCTGAAGATGTTTTGCCTCAAGACAGTAGCTCCTATTTTTCATTCCTTTTGTCTCAGGCCAAAGCAAGGTAATGCTTTCACCTGTGGCAGCAGCAGACCTCTCACCCTCTTTCCCTCTGGGCACAGCCATCTCTGCTTGACTGTAGTCACCACTAATAACTGTCTGTCACCAGGCGCGGCTGTGGGTGTTGATTTCACCTTTGCATAATGGTTGCAATCGTGGTGCAGCCACACGAATGTTTTATATGCGTTGCAATGGGAAATTTGATCACGTTTGCTTGGAAAAGGGTAGCATATGGCACTGAAATGGCAGTGCTGTATAAAATCCCATTAACTTGTCATGTGAATTAGGTGGGCTTTGCATGCTGCACCATTTTTTTCCCTCTTGTTTCTAACAAATCTCACTAAAATGTCACTCAATTGCAAGGGAGACATCAGCTTAATAGTACTTACCTGTCTTTCCCCACAGGCAGCCTCTTGATATGTGTGTGGCAGAAATTAGGGAAGCTTGGTTACGGTTGGTGGTATCTAATGCTTTGCTTAGCTTTGAAGTGTACCCACTTACTCTTTGCAATTTAGGCAGAATTAATTGCAGAGTTAGTAAATCACCATAGTCATGCCCCCCTAAATAATAAGTATAAAACAAAATTAGTTTACTAATATTACTATCAGAATAATATTTGTGAACCTGAACTTGTGTTTTTAAAATATGCATAAAAGAGGGGAAAAACCAAAGGAAACTATGGCAACAAACCCCACAATCTAACACTCATCTAGAAGGTCTAGTAGTGCATTAGTTGGGAATTATGATGCAGTATCTTCTGAATAAAATATGAAACAGTAGATACAGTGCAAAAGTGTGAAATTCTGTTTCAAGTATTACGACCGTAGCACTGAGGTGTATAATTGGAATTTAATGCACAGGAAAATATACAGAAGGCACTGTCTGAATTTATATGGCAAAAATCTCCAAGGAGTTAAAAAATAATCAATACCATTTATTTGTATAGCAAATAGACAAAGAGAGTCTCTTATTCTCAAGACACCTGGATTCAGTTTCTAGCAGAACACAAAGGACAATTGTGTAATTTAGTCAGTCACTTCATACAGATGAGATTCAACTAAGGAGACTTAGCAGTTCTTCATGATGTTTTCAGATTGTGAGGAGGCCATGATTGGAGAAGTGTAAATACATCCTGCCAAAATAAACTAAGGAAGCCTTAGTGCTAATTAGAACTGGTTGCTCTGTGCTTGAGGTGCGGATATAAAGAACATCTCCATAACCCCTTTGGGCTATTGAAAGGATGGTTTCATTGGTGTTTGGAAAGCTGACAAAGACCGGGGTAAGAGAGACAAAGTGCTGCAAGAAGTTTGCAGCTGGTGTGGGTTGTCATAGCAGAGACACCAGAAGGATTTGGTGTATGAATCAGAGTTATAATCAATAACTAAAAAGGGAAGAACTGAAATGAATGTCTATTGTGTATTAAGATTTAACGTGACCTTTCAAACAACATCTGCTGAAGGGTGCTTTCACCGTTACAGGCCCCTGGATGACAGAATCATACAGGAATGCAAACATTTCCTGCATTTTCCTCTGGCAGGCTCTTCTTTGAAGTTCTAATCCTGCTAGTGTAGTAGATGTGATAATGACAATAAGAATACTTCTAAATCCTATATATATTAGAGATACAACATCTGACTCACTGCTTGAAACTATAGACTTTCTGGATGTAAGTATGTTTACATAAAATTGCACTGAAAGGGTAAAATATAATGCATCAGGCTGGATGGAATTACTTATCTGAGTTTTATCTGTGGTCACTATGCTAGCAGGAAATAATTGTGCCTGTGGTTTCTACATCCTGAGTGGAAATCTGGAATTCAATAAAATATGGTCTCATTACAGCATACCTGTCTCCGACATATGTTCTCATTTTAGTGTTTCTGTACATACAGATAGCTCAGATTTATCTTCTGAATGACAAAATTTATCCTGTTCACCACAGAGTATAAGGAACCTTTTGCTGAGCTTTGAAATCTTACATGGAAACCTGCTGTCAAATACTGAATGCAACTTGTCACCCCTTTGCAGTGAAACATTGAGAAGCAGATTAGAATTTCAGATTGTGGTATTTTGAGACAAAAAGGAAATGGTAGAGTATGAACAAGGATCAGTGGTCGAGGGTCAGGGTTCTCTTGGGTTAAATACGACACAAGATAGCTGTTCACAAAAAAAAAAAAAACAGATACAGTGGTGATAGAGGTAGAATATATTATATTATACCAGATAATATAGCAATGAAAGACTCATCAGCTTCACAAGTCATTGCTATAAAACACACGAGGTCTAGAGGAGGCCACAGCATTATTTATGAACCCTACCTCCCCCAGATCTAGGAATTTAAGAGTCACAGACCCTTTTATTATTGTTATCAAATTAGGTCTGATTTAAAGAGCCTACTGACAAGCAAAGCCTAGTTTATCTCACTTTTTTGGAATTTAACCTTACTACCTAAATTTCCTGATTTTATGCCCTCCCAATTAAATAGTGCCTTGGTCTCTTTGAAAGCTACTCACCAAATCTACCATGACAATCTTACTCTTCACTTTCTTTTATATTATCCAACATCTCTTAGCCAAGAATCCCTTTGAAATCTAGAAAGCTTCACTTTCTCTTACTGACCCTTAATTATAGTGAACAGGATTTTCCAGACTGAGCTAACAGCCGTCCTTTATCCTGCTTGAAAACACCTGATCCTCATTCCCAGTAGTCTCGGGATATTTTCCAAAATATGTGCTGTTGAAGTGATCATACCTAAAAATAGTGTTTCTTACCTCTACTGGTTTGAAAGATCCATGTATTCTCTCAAGACAGTTCACTCGCTTTTCCATCAGCATCTCACCTTTGTGCCTTGCCTTTTGCCCTGTGGAGAATGAAGCAGTGCCAGAGGGGGCCCAGGTTTGTGATCATGTCCAAAAATGTTCTCCAGTGATCAATAAAACTTGTTACATCATTAGATGTAAATCAATACAGATCGTAATCGTTTATGCTGTACGACAGGCTGTATAGAGGTATTATTTTCCTCAGCTCCCTGTATGAGCCCTGAGTCCCTCTGTAATTCAGTTAAATGATGGATTCACACTCCTGTGAGCTGTTGATACGTGAAAAAGGAACTTTGCTGATGACTGACTTACCCTGAAATGTTTTTTCAGCACTCAGTGTTGGCTGGGAGCTATCAAACTCCATACTGGCACCCTTCCTTGTGTCCCATGAGTGATTTACTAGTGAAAAGGTGCCTACTCTAAATACGGATATTTTAGATCCCCAGCAGTCATTTCAGCACCTTGTGATGACACAGTTCCACAGTGAGTGCACATTTCTATCCCCTAAAGTCAGTGCTTAGAGAAGGGAAGCATGAATGTGATGGAAGACAGCTCATTATCTGGAAGCAGTGAAGAGAAACGTGAGATGAAATAGCCCTATCCCCCTCATAAGTATCTCACTCTGCCCCAGCTGTGTTGACCCACTTCATCCTATTTGATGGAGCAAAGACATGCTCAAAGCCTTGCTCCAGTGTCACAACCTTGCCAAAAGGAGTAGCAGGATGAGGAGGCACAACATTTATCCTGTACTGCAGAGCAGCTGAAGACTGTGTTAGGATGTGATCCCTTATTTAGAGCTTTGGTGTTGCAAAATGGTACATACACAACAGGTGAGTCAGAAACCGTAAAGTCTGTGCTGTCTGATACCTGTTGGCAGTTCTGGGCTTAAGGTAATGAGTGGTATGGACTTGGGCTACTACTAGATGGGGCAAGATATTGGAGGAGGGGAGGTTGTGGAAGATTTTTGGCTTGTTGGTCATTCTCCAGTAAGTGCCAAGGAAGGTAATGTAAGATGTAGGATAAAATGGAGAGGGAATGCTGAGAATAGAAGATATCTTTTTAAACAGGGAAAAGAGCAGAACAGTTTTAAAGAGCATAAGGAGCGGTTGTGTCTTGGATGTGAATAGCCAGTTAAATCTATATATATTTGTGTCAATATTTAGTGAATCACAGGAAGTCGTAAAGGCTGTTAACAGTGATAAGCCAGAGAGATACTCTAAACATTTGTAGAAATCTGTCAATATTTTCTTTTTTAAAGTCACTTGATACAAGATTAATGAAACAAACAACCATTCAGTGTCTCATTAAATCTGTTACAAATGGATACAATTTCCAATGGCTTAGCTTAATGCTTGCAGTAAGAAGTAAATTTTCAACTCCTGAGTGGACCTGTAAGTTAACAGTCTCTTTGGTATTACATCACCACAGATAGTAGAAGGGATTAAATGAGTTGTCAGGATTATATTCCTCCTCTACTGATTCACTTTCAGAAAAACTGAAACTTTGTCTGACTTCAAAGAAGCTATTTTAAAAATCACAATTTTCCGGAAGGAATGACGTTATTTTGCCTGCTTCATCAGAATGAATGCTCCTTTGCTGTGTACAAATGAGCTGCTTGCCCTAGTTGAACAAAAGCTACGATGAGGGCTTTGATCAGTGTTGACAGTGTTCCTGCAGTATTTCAGTGCCTCATTCCTTTTTGCTTTCTAGAACCACTACTAATAACATTGGTTAAGAGAGGGTGTAAATTGCGATAAGATGGCGATCTCCAGAGTGCTGAATTGGTCTGTTGCAAGGCTTCCTTAATTATTAATTTCATTGCTACAGATTTCTTTTGGTTTAATAGTTTCTCAGGACAAAGAGATTCTTTATTAGCTCCTTAAAACACCACTCATCTGCATGACAAAATTTATGCACTTTAGTCTACAGAAACACCTTTTACATTCATGACACATCATGTCATGAGTGTTCTAGTCTGAAGTGTGACATTCCACATTAAGTTTGTTTTTTTCTTGGAGACAAGCAGGAAATCTGTCACTGATTTCCTTCCAGCCAGCTCTGACTGCCTTTTCTCAGTTCTCTTAGCCCCCTGTATATTTCTTCTTCTCCATTTTATCTTCTGAAGACAGACACGGTTTTCTTAGCTTCATTCTCGTGTTTCTTTCAAGGTATTCTTCATTCTTCTCACGCAACTTGAAGCTGTCCCTTGGCAGATTGTCTGCTCTCCTAGCAATACCTTAAGTGGATCTGAGGTGCCCACTCACCTCATGTACATCTATTTCCCTGCTTACCATGACTCCTCTTTCCTGCCCAGTCATCATGATTTTTTAATTATCTGCGTATTTTATGTGGTGCATCCAAAACTTTGCTTCCCCTTCTCTTAATAACTTCCCACTTGCTGCACAAGAAACCAGCCTCTCTAATCCTCCTTGTCAAGTCATCAGCTTCTCACTAAATCACGTACCTTCAGGAACTGCATGTTGGCAATTCAGCATTTCCTTCCTGTCTGTTGCCAATGCCAGGAGTTGCAGTCCTGTTGCTGCAACTTTCTCATCACCTCCCATCTCATCACTCACCAACACAGCCAGGCTGCTCCCATCTCTCTCAACACTTCCACACTTTCACTTCTTTCTGCTTCATACTCAGGTTCAGCCTCGTAGCTTGGCAGAACTCTGACTTGGCTTATTTCTTCATTTTCTCCTTTACCTTGTTCATGGGCCTGTATACTCATGCATCTTCTTTTCTACTGCTTCTCAGGCTCATGCATTTTTTATGTCACTCTGTGCTTCAGGCTTCTCATGTAGAAATGCCTGCTCTTCCCCAAATCCCCTCGAGTCTTCCTGTACCCACCTTAATAGTGTCTCTCAGCCACTGTCCCAGAAAGTCTCTTTTTTCTAAGTTAGAAAACTTCAAAGCGCAGTTTTTGTACTGTCAAAAAGCAGAAGCTTTTCCACCTCCACTCTAAAAGAAAGCAGTGCAGTTGAGAGAGAGAGAGGTATTTTTGCAGATGTAGAGCCACATTCTATGCTGTCCTGTGGAGCTTATAGGTTGGGCATCTGAAGACTGACAGACTTCATATAAGGTCACTTTTGAACATTTTGGCAAATGATTTAAACCCTTCCCTGTTTTATTTAGATGCAATTCTAAAGTATTTGAAGGACTTGTTCCAACTTCCTACAATGCTAAGATTGCTGTAAATCTTATGTTTTGGTGCTTTCTAAAGAAAGAAAAAAAGAAGTTTTATTCAGTTACAAGCTTTTGAAAAATGCATGTACACTTTTAAACACAGAATGACAATAGCAAAAAATACCTAACTTGAGGGAGTGGGTGCAAAACAAATGTGTTAGGAGTGGACATGAGAGAAAAGTTGTTTCCCTTTCTCTCTTTTATGCTTCTCCTTTACCAATGCTGTAGAGACTGAAAATAACTCTGCTTACAGTGATGTCATCACCATTAGAGGAATGCTGTCATCTGAATTTGTTTTCTGACTTCAACAAGGGAAATAGAATCTGACTGCTGACTCATTTGTTAGGTCTGAAGTGAGTAGTTATGCTTATTTCATCTATTTTGGCCATGAGTTTGGGTCTTTAAATATCCACCTCCTTTGTAGCAGGTACAGGTACTCCTATTCATGAAGGAAAATGGAAATGAAGACTGAAATAATTCTGCACTTTGTTGTCATACAGAAGATGTTGGCTAAAGCAGGAATATGTAAGTTTTTTGCAGAGTTGTCCTACTGAAGAGTTTTCTCCTTCCATACTAGAGCGCAGTGTTGGTCTAGTTGTTGGTTGTCTGGGATGGTTGAATTGTTACCTTCTCCTCAGCTGACTCAGTGCCTGTGGTGTCAGCAAGTGATGATTTGGCTGCAGATCCACTGCTCAGATGCTTTTGTTTTTCCTTCCTGGCCTGCCCTGTAATATCTCTATAAGCTGAAGTGAAAACGTCTTGTGGAAAACGAGTGTGCAAATGGACCCTCTTTTGTCCATTTTATTATCTTTTTTTTCCATATACCTGCAAAGTTGGGCAGAGTTGCTCCTGCTCACAAAGAGTATTTTTGATTTCTACATGACATGTTTTATACACATTATAGGGGGGAAAAAACGTTGCAGTTTAGTTTGGATGAGCAAAGTAGCAGCAAATGGAAGTTTCTCCTGACAGCATACTTACTTTGGCTCTCCTTCTGTATGTAGGTATCCAGAGGCCAGATCCTCTGCTGCCAGAAGATGAAAGGGGCTTTAGCTTTTCTGATCAATTTGCATCTTTTCAGGGATGCCCCGGACCTGCATGAGCAAAATGGAGTTGTGTCCATAATCAAAAGATAAGGTATATTTGAGTGCAATGAATGGCTCCATATATTCAGAGCAAGGAAGAACACACACATGAAATAAGAATAAGCAAAAATACAGAGATTGTTTCATTTTTGTGGTTTTTCTCAGGATGTTTCAGTAGCATTGCCTTAGTTTCAGTTTATTTTTCTGTAAGCCTTAGAAGTTATTTGATACCAGATCTAATCTAATTTCCTGCCTTTAGCTTTTTTGTTTTTAGTTCCTCCTTCTAAAGTTTAGGTTGGAAGCTGCTCCTTGCTGGTTTTTCACCCTTTTGTTAGGATGCAGAAGAAAAACATGCTGGCATATTTCTAAATTCTCATGGACTCAATGAATCATCTTTTTCTATGTCACACTTTTAATAATGTGTGTGCATTTCTGTACAAAAAGAATTAAGGAATTCTAGAAATTGATGTCACAACAGCACTGACAATACTCACAGAATTACAGAATTATAGAATCACAGAATGGTTGGAATTAGAAGGGATCACAGTGGGGTCATCTGGTCCAACCCTCCTGCTAAAGCAAGTTCACCTAGAGCTGGCTGCACAGAATTGTGCTCAGACAAGTTTCAAATATGTCCAGAGAATGAAATATTCCAGTGCTTTGTCACCCTCAGAGTAGAAGTCAAGGTAGACAACACCCACTGCTTTTCCACCATCTGCCTGGCCAGTCTTGCCATACAAGGATGTCAAATTGGTCAAGCATGTTTTCCTCTTGGTGAATCCACTCTTTTATAAGTCTCCCCCTAGAGATTAATTTCAGCTGTAGAATGTACTTTCTTATAAACAAACTGAAAAGTAATGATAACTTTTAATTTGAATATGAGGTACATGGAAAGGCAATCTCTTCCAACTTTGAATATTCTATGATTCTCTGATTCTGTAATGTACTCGCACAGTAAAACAATTAATAGAATTATTTTCCTGTTGAAACCATAAGCATAATTCAAATAAATACCTATAGGAGTCAAACTCAAACTAGCTTTTAAACTTTTGTTTTAAAATGGCACAGTTCATCCAGTCATAGAGGATTGCTGCATAGCATCCTTCAGCTTATACTCATAGCTTTCAAAAGGCAAGGTTCAATCAAATCTCATGGAAGTTTTGTTTGACAAAGAACTGAGTAAACTTTAGATAGAAACCTCAGGATCTGGCCCAGAGGAAATGCAAGTAAACTCAAATAAATCATTCTTCATTGTTACTACGGGCAATTATTGAGCTTATTAAACAAGCTGAAGGAGATTTCAGCTAAAGAAACAATATCTGTAAAATAAAAAGTGTTAGAAATAATAAGAAAATGGCACTGCAAAACTTGGGAACTCAGCCTTATTGATTGATACGTGGTTTTTAAGTTGTTTGAAACCATTATCTTTAGTACTTTGTCTACCATAATATTGTTCTGTTATGTATTTGGTGGTGCTTAAAAAATGGCAACAACTGGATAGAATGTCATGCTTTCATAAGGGTGTGTTCAAACTGAGAGTCTGAAGGCTGAGGGAACATAAAGGACACCAAAGCCATTTCTGTGTTTGATATTGTGTGCATTAGGTGAATATGCATATGAAATACAATAAAAGTGAAGAAACTATGGAAGGAAAATTCTTCTTGCCTTATGGATTGTGTAATTTTGCCGTAGAAAACAGAGTAAGCCCAAGTTTTCTAAGGGTAATGTCTCAGATCAGGCCCTGAGATAAGCTATGTATTTGTTCCTTCCAGTGGTTCCTAGCACATCTGTTCATTTGTCCTGCTTTTTCTCTCTCATGGGTTAACCATTTGTAGGAGCAATACTCAAAACAGTATCTGGGCATCAGGTGATCTGCATGCTTTATACTTGTCAGCAAAGCAAAAGAAATACAAAACCCAACACAAGTTCAGCAAAAGGTAGTTAATCTTGACTTTTTAGCTGGAGGAAGAAGCTAATACTGTGTTAATTACAGGCCTTTAAAAATGCAAATCTTCATTACAGCTATTGTTGCCAATTCAAAGTCAGTTAGATTTACTGTCTGTCACAATTCCTATCTGCAACTGCCTCCATACAAAAGACTGCAATCAAGAACTTGCCAAAATTAAATAGATGCGTGCATTGACATGCGTATTGTAGCATTTATGATGCATTAAGTGCCAGGTGGATGCATGGACTATGAGGAATAAAAAAATACAGAGCAATCCCAGCCTTATGAATCTGTATTGCTTTGTGAAACATATCTAATGCCCTATTTTTCAGAGGCATTGAGACAACATACTTTCAAAAAAACTTTTCTAGGGTGGAGAAGCAGGGTTTGTTAAGGTTGAGAAATGTTGGTTCTTCTGTACATCTTCTGCACGTCTGTAGCACGTTTTTATGGTAAGGCAACTAAACTTCACTGTCTGAAAATTGTAAAGTAGAATGTGGGCATTATCACTGGCAATTTTGTGATATTGAGACGTGTGCTGTTAACTTCTAACAGGCTTTAAAACATGCCAACAATAGAAAGATGGTACCTGCGTAGCTTACCTGTGGTTCTATATTGTGTCCCCGGCTGAAGATGAATCTGAAAATATGAGGAAAAATGTCACTGAAATCAAGCTTAGCATTGTATCTGGAAGCTTTCTACACCCAGGCAGTGCTTTCTGAAGTGGAACAACAAATTATGATTTTTTGTGTGGGCAAGCCTCTACCAAGGTTTTCAACCCCCTGGGCAGCCACTGGCAGGACCTGTGTCTCAGGCTGCTACTCACAGACAGACCTCAGCACCCTGAATTCCTTGTCACTAGGACAATGCAGATGTGAGAAAGAGAGACCATAGCTGGCAGAAGTCTCTTCTCTTTCACAAAATCAGTGTTGCACAAGAAAATTATCTGGTCACTGTAAGGACTTGCTGGGAANTCTAGTTCTTAATTTTTTTTCTTCCTTTTAAGTCTGTTAATAAACTTTCTTTATATTCTTTAAAGTTTGAGCCTGCTTTACCTACTCCTAATCCTTATCTCACAGCAAAATTAAATAAAATCTGGTAAGTGTGCTGGCGTTTAGCCAAAAAACTCAGGTGAACGAACTCAAACCACTACACGAAACTAAACTTCAGTATCTGAAAATTGTAAAGTAGAATGTGGGCATTATCACTGGCAATTTTGTGATATTGAGACGTGTGCTGTTAACTTCTAACAGGCTTTAAAACATGCCAACAATAGAAAGATGGTACCTGCGTAGCTTACCTGTGGTTCTATATTGTGTCCCCGGCTGAAGATGAATCTGAAAATATGAGGAAAAATGTCACTGAAATCAAGCTTAGCATTGTATCTGGAAGCTTTCTACACCCAGGCAGTGCTTTCTGAAGTGGAACAACAAATTATGATTTTTTGTGTGGGCAAGCCTCTACCAAGGTTTTCAACCCCCTGGGCAGCCACTGGCAGGACCTGTGTCTCAGGCTGCTACTCACAGACAGACCTCAGCACCCTGAATTCCTTGTCACTAGGACAATGCAGATGAGAGAAAGAGAGACCATAGCTGGCAGAAGTCTCTTCTCTTTCACAAAATCAGTGTTGCACAAGAAAATTATCCGGTCACTGTAAGGACTTGCTGGGAATCCTTCAGTGTAGTGCCACACAGCTCTGCTCCAAATTTTGAACACTTCTTGCGCAGAATGCAAGAGTTGTTTCTCCTTTCTCCTCTCAGCCACGTGTCAGATGCCATGGCAGGAGACACTCATCTGCCTTCCAGCCCATTGCATCCTAAAGAGAGCCTTGGGTGTCTGGACCAACTTCACAGCAGCCTCAAAGCCGAGAGATGCAGGAGGGATCCAACTACATCAGGTGAGAGCTGACCTTCACTGGTAGGAGCAGACTGGTGGCTACACATAAAGAGGTCAGCAATACACTGATCAACTCCTTGGTCTGAAACAACAACAAAACAACCCCAAAACCAAAGCAATTGAAAAAGTGACTCCTAGTGCTTCCAAGTGCCAAAATACTTGCAGTGATAAGAACAGAAGGGTTGTGGTCAGGGCAAAGGATGGGAGTGGGCCTGAGAGCAAAACTTGGAGGGACAGCTAAACAAACCACAACAACCAGGAGTTGCTCAGATAAGCAGATTCTGAGAAAGTCTTAGTCTCTGCCTCCATGGCCTTGGAATGAACAGATGGACCTAGTCCTACCTTGTTGACCTGCCTGTCCAATCAGACGTGACTGCTGGGCTCCTGGGTTTTTCATGTAGGAAAACTGAAAATTAATTTCTAACTACGATTTTCTTTTAGACAGTGATAACAGCTTTTACAGACATAGTGTGGGCTTGTCCCATGTCTGTTCTGGCGTTGCCCATTTCAAACAAAGAGAAAAAGCAGGCAAGTGTAGTCAAAGGCTGTTTCCCAAATATTGCTCTAGTCCTGATTGGCCTTCCCATACTTTACTCAGTAATCATCTGAGAAATGATCCTGGAAAAAAAGGCTTGTGCTCAGATCATAAAGAAATGCCAATAAACATTTTCGTCTTTAATGTTTCTCAGTGAGACAGGCCATGGTAGTGAGTTTCAATTGTTTCTTTGATATCTAGGAGAAAATGTTTTCCGTAGCAGCTCCCCTTACCCCTCCTGCAGACGTGGCTGGAGCTGTCCCATGGTCTGTGCTCTCTCTGGTTCACCAAATTTTAAAGCTATTTCAGGTCTTGGTGTGTCCACAAAACTGTTCTAGGAAAATGAGCAGTAGTCCAGTCTTTATCTTCTTCCTAATGTCCCTTCCAAGCCCTGTTGCTCTCTTCCAGTTCATCCTTCTCAATCCCAACTGGTTTCTGTGAAAACACATCTTATGTATCTCTTTGGTGTTGGGTAATTCATGGCTGAGGGTTTCAGTATTTACACAGAATGGGTGAACTGGATTGTCAGTGTGAGATCTTTGGTTTTCACATGTTTACGTTGACTAGGGATGGTGTAATCTCAGAGAGAACTGGAAAGATGATGGAGGAAATGGGACTTATAGGGCCAGCATGTGACAAAATAACCCCAATGTCTTAGGCAAGGGCTGGATATTTACGTGGGAATATGGCCCATGTATCCCAGAGTCTGTGTGACCTCTGGGTGGAGACATTAAGTTAGTACTAGAAATCTGTTGGAGATAGATGGGATGAATCACAGTGGGACTTACCTATCTGAATTGCCTTTGGCAGATACTTTAAAGCTGATGAGCCTGACCATTAACATTTAAATTGCTAAAATTGTATGAACGAAACCATTCCTGCAGAAATACCTTGGAGAAAGTGTTGTGAGAATGCCAGGTGGGAATGATGGAGAGGATAAGGCTGCTTTGGGCTGTATTAACTGATCAGAATCAGACTATGAGCTACTAATGAGACGCTGCCTTGAAGCACAGTGCCTGGATTTGTCAATTGAAGTAATTGTAGGGAAAAAAAGAGACATTCATGCAGGTGTGACTCTGCGAAAGCCTTATCTGGAGTATGTGTGCACTTCTGAGCATCAGTGGCTGAAGAAGAGGGAATTCAGACTGGAACAGGTGCAGAAAATTGATGACAATAATGGAAAGTGTTTTAGAGTAGAGAGCTTGCTCAGCTTAGAAAAGCAAAAGCTGAAAGAGGACCTGGTTACTCTCTGTGAATGTTAAACAGGTGAAACACCTGGAAGGGAAAGAGCCACTTATGCTCAAGAACAATACTGCACAGGAACTAATGAGTATAAATTGGCTGTGAATAAAACTAGATTGAAAGCTGGGATGGCTTATAAATATCAGAGCAATAAAGTTTGGGTTGCTTTAAAACTACAGTGGAAATAAGGGAGGACAGAATCTACATAGTTTTAAATCAGAAGTTGGTCAGTTTATGAAAAGGAAGATGCAGGTTGTTTGCCAGTAATACCAGATAAGTAGAACTTGATGTACTGGGAAATTCCATCCAGTCCATTGCTCCTGGGTCAGTCTCTAACCTGTATACTTCGGCATATAGCAGTGTCCATAACAGAAAAAAACAAAGCTAAACTAAATTTCAAATATGAGTGGCTTTCTGTGGAAGGGTGAGTGATTATTTAGAAGATAATATGCTGCTGTAGATACTAGAATCAAGTTCCTGCTGGTAGCATTCAGGTACTTAGGCATGAGTGTCAACATGCAAACCTGATTAGATAAAGTAGGGTAAGATAGGGAATAAGAAATAATGCTTTGTGAACAGAGCTTACATTGCAGAGGTGGCCTACCAAGCACTATTAACCTAGCACCTTGAAAGCAAAGGAATAAGACATTAGGGAAAAAAATATTTTCTTTTCTGCGTGGTCCTTAAAATTCAAAATACTCAAGGACTGCAGAGTTTCACTCTACTGCAACAAAGGCAACAAAGAACCACACAACTTCTGATCTCTGAAAGAAAACCTTACTGATGGCTGATACATATGACTGGAATAAGAAATATTGGACTAGAAGGGCCAAATTTTCTGTTCCTCAATTTCTGTGATAGTTATTCCTGGGAATTATTGGCATTATCTACCCATCTTCAGTGTGTTCTTCATCCCCAGGCATAAGGATCTCATTTTAGGATCTCTGATGCTAATATCAGAGTTTCTGCTAGTGACAATCTGCAGTGTGAACATCAAGGATCAAAAAGAAGGGCATAGGAAAGGAAGAATATAGATGGTAACAATTAAACCAACACTCTGCACCTTTATTTTTTGACCCTGCAGACTAAAACTGCCTAAAACACACGTACCACACTCAGCAGCTCTGACAGAGTTGTTATCTTTTCCTCCTGTAGTAAAAGAAGTCTTAAAATCTTTCAGACAAGAAAAGTCTCAAAGGTAACCCCCTTTTCATCATGTTTTACATTTTTGCATCTAAATTTCAACACTGAAGGTTCCAAATGCTATATAAACATTATTGAAATGCAACATGGTATTAAGGTCATGTCTCACTGGTGCAGACTGTACTGGTTTAGCCACCCAGTCTGGCAAACTGCTGCCAGTGCCAAACCAATATATTTTTTTTCCCCCATAATTATACCATTTTTATCCCTGAGTGAGATTTTTCAGACATGGTATTGTTGTGGGGTACATAAAACTCCGTTTACCACTATGCTGCAGACTTTTCCCTGCCCCCACAATGCATTCAAATGTATATTTGCTTTTACAAAACAATGGTTTCATAATCACATATTGATCAAAGTGTAGTTGTGCTTAATAAAGTGCTTAAGTACAGACATGGACACTTCCTTAATTAATGTTAAAAAAAAACAAAACAAAACCGCTGTACAATACTATATTTTGTTCAAACTGCCAGAATCCCCTTCTAAGACTCAGATGCTATATCAAAATTTAAAAACAAGAACTCTTTGACTGGAGCATGGTAACACATGTGGTTGTCATGCCAGAAAATAATTAAAAATTAAATCAAACTGGAAAGCTGTGTTTCACATTAAACAACTACATCAGCAATTGATAAGCAGTAATTTGATCTGATATTCCTGTTGTTTTTAGAAAGGAGTTCCAAAGTCCAGATTTTTAAAGAAATATCATTTTCATTGTATTAAGTATCACTGTAATTGATAGAAAAGCTCTCACTTACCTAAAAAGAGAGGACCAGCTCACCTCCTCAAGGCAACTATTATGGAACAGTCTTATGGTGTTTAGCAGTGTCTGTGGCTGGCAATGTGTGGTGGTACAGACAGACAACGCTCACCCGCAGCAGAAAGGTGCTCGCTCCTTGGGAACAGCACGAGCTCCAAACCAGCAGCACGATCCTGCTGGCAGGCTCTTCTCAGGGTGGTGGTTTGACAACCCAGAACCCTGCTAGTTGGCTCAACCTGCTCCTCACAAGCAGGGAAGAGCTGGTGGCAGCTCTGGTCACACAGGGCAGCCCAGGATGCAGCGACACAAGATGCTGGAGGTTGGGGCACAGAGGAAGGCTGGAAGGTGAGCAGAGGACCCTGTTCCTTGGGGAAGCAAAGAGGGACTTGTTTGAGGTTTGCCTGGCATGATCCCTTAGGGAACTTCTGTGAAGGGAAAGAGTGCCCAGGAAAGCTGGCTGGTTTCTAAAGGTAACTTACTGAGAGCTCAAGAATTAATCCTATCATGTGGGAAGACTGAATTTCTGCAGAAGGTCTGCATGTCTAGATGGGGAGTTTCTCACTGAACTAGCTCACAAAAACAAAGTGGAGAAGATATAGAAAGGATAGACATTATAGGAGGAGCAGCATTAGAAACTTAGTGTCAAAATTAGGAAGGCCAAAGCCTAGCTGTAGCTGAAGCTAATGAGGGGCATAGACTCTGGGAATGTTAGTTTCAAAGTAAATTCAGGAAAAGCATGGACCCAGTGAAGGGTGGAGAAGAAGCGCTACTTACAATGGAGCAAAAGAGGCTTAAGTATTCAGTGATTCTCTTGCTTCAGTATTCACAAGGAAAAGCTGCTTTGGAACTGGCACGATGTGGGATGGAGAGGGACAGCCCTTCCTCAGTGGAGAGAAAGAGATCAAAAAAGTTAGAGATTTGAAAGAAGCTGGATATACTCAATACCAAGGGATGGGGCTGGGTAGGATTTATCTGAAGGTGCTGGAGAAGCTGGTCAGTGTAGTTGTGTGATCAGTATATGGACAAAACAATTTAAATTGATTTTTTTTTAAATAGCAAAATCTGCTGTGAAGAAGAAAATGGAACTGGCATATGAGCAATTTTAGATGTAGCTGAGTTACGTTAGCTGCACTGGCTATTATAATGAAAGAAATTTCCACAACTGAGTGGGCCATGGGATTTGACTTTCATATCTCTTGTCCTACTTTTATGTTTATAAGACATTGCATATAGCAGCTTTCGTTAAGACCTGGGATTTGGTATATTATATTTCTGAAACAAAAATGAAAGGTTTGCTGAATTTATCCCAGAGGGAAGAGGGAAAAATCCAACACCAGGTGAAATGGTGGTTTTAGAAGCTGGACTTGGTGTGAGCTTTCACAGCTGGCCTAGGTGAGATAAGCTGGTACCCTGGTGAAATACTCATTTGCAATCTGGGGCAGAAATGCTGTGAGGAAGTGAGCTCTTATGGCCACTGGGCCAAGTCCCAAAGTTTCTACTTAGATTTAGCTCAGCCAAATGGCTGCCTGACTCATGTGGATTCCTCTTCAGAACTTAGGACTGCAAGATCACAAGGACTGCAAGTCATGATCAAACTGATCTCCCCCTCCTCAAAAAAAAATAAAAATAAGACAAAAATAACAGAACATTCAGTTTGTGAGTTGTCACTTGTGAATCTTCATTTCCAGTCTGGCATCCGATCTGCCTAAGGCTCCTATCACCCTCATCCTGACTCATCTTTCTCTGTGTTCTGTAATACCCAGCTATCAACGTTGCTATCCGTGCTTCCCAAGTGCTGCCTTCACTAGAGGGATCGCAGCCTGGCAAAATGGGGGGGCAGTAACTACCCATCTCACACTGCCACCTTTCTCCTAGAGGGATGACTGATCTGGCTGTCTCTTCTGTGCTATTTCCCCAAAATGCATAGAAATATAATCTCTTGGAGATCAGTAACTCTCTCAAGTTAAGGTACATTAAGCCAGAGGGTTCAAAAGTGAAGGTGAGCAGATAGACAATGTGGTCAGATAATCCCCATCTCCTTCAGAAACCAAGATAAATGTATAATGAGTCTAAGAAGGAAGAGAAAAAAGGAATCTGAGGCTGGGAGTGAGAGATATGACAATGCCTCATTTTCCCTTTCATTTGCGTCATTAGGTTTGAATAGGAACTGAGCTGGACCCTAATTCATCTATGCATATTTCAGAAATAAAGTAATTTAATTTGGGTGGTAGTTAGAAAATTTATAATTTAAACAGGAGAAAGAGGAGACAATATAAAAGGAGCAATGATGCTTGTTCCTTTTTTAATAAAATTCTGTTTGATATTAATATTTGGGCATCTATTGACACTCTAATAACTGCTTTGAGGAACAATTAAAGGAAAAATGGCTCCTTTGGGGCTAGGTGACAATGTACAATAAATGACTTGATGCACTGGAATGAGTAGAGAAATAGAGAGAAATGTTGTATTACCAGTTAAAAAACAGTGAAATGGACTCATTTAAGATTGAATGCATAACCTCAATATTGCTATTTTCTGTCTTGCTGTGCTTAGGCAATTTACATGTTCTTTGAATGTATGTGCTTTTAATGAACATAGAGGTGATACAGTGTCTGTGTATATACTGAGTTAAATTCACTTTCACCTGAGCTATCAGCTGTGCATTCTGAATGACTGCAATGAAATGTAATTGTTAAAGAGCTTTGGTCTCCTAATATTTAAGTCTAAAATTTTGTTAGGTCTTTTCTAGCATCATCATCCATGTTAAAAAACTTTCAACCTGCTTTTTCAGATTCAGCACAGGATGAGCACTTGCTTTGCTAGTCTGACCACACAGTTTCATAATCATTGAGCATTAGGGTTATTAGTTCTTATGCCTTTATTTGGCAGGGTATGAGCTAAGCAGTGGTTAAACATTTCATTTGGGCAAGAGCTTAAAATTATATGAATTCTGCTGGACAAACATGCTCCTTCTTGGAGTTGTGCCTAGGGATGCCATGATTCATCACACATATTCAGGCACAAGAAAGAAAAGGCAGAGAAGGGGAGAAGTTTTTCTGAGACAAACTCATCTTCCTAAGACCCTGGAAGTGGCTCTGGACACCTGCAATGTGCAACCTCCAGATATCTGGAGATGAACCAGGCAGGAACTGACTTTGCAACTTAGTTCTTTGAGAAGCCAGGGAAAACACAGGTTTGTTAAATAAGAATCCATGGAGCTTTTCTACTTCAGGTTTAATGTGCTTAAACTTGCAAGCTATAATTTAAAAAAAATCAGACTAGGCATCTTCTGACAGAAGGTTGTCCACTGGCTGACAATCTTCCTTTCTCCTGCTTTTTAATTCCTCCTATATTTTTTACAAAAATGTATCTTCTGTGTTATTCTCTCCAGGTGTATTAGTCAGGGGCTCAGCATCTTCTTATGACATAATTTATTGCTCCACTATCACTGACCTTGAGTATCCATCCAGAGCTGAAAGCTGGTTTGCCCTGGCCGAGAGCCAAGGGTTTCCAAGGGTGGCACGTGAAAGTGGCTGGTCAGGCTTCACTGTTCCTGTTCCCCCTGTGCTCCGTGCAAGAACTGGCCTTGTGTCCTCCCACAGCTTCTGTGTCAGCTGGGAGGGCAAAGACAGGAAAGGAGGCAAAAGAGACCCACGCTCACATTGTTTTAAGCCTGGCCTCTGTATGCAGATGCCTGATGTGATTTAAAAGCCAAACAGAGACATTTCACTGAGGTCTGCAGTGGCCAGGGCTGGTTGTTGGGCTGCCAGACAAGTCCTAGGCAATAAGCTGTGAAATCAGCTGAAGCACAATGTGACTTACAGGGAAGATTCACTATATAGGATGAGTAACTATATACAGCAGAACTTCATAAGCTTACAAAAGCTGATCTTGGTCATGTAGAAAGAGAATGGCTGGGATCTGAAACGGAACTACTAAAAATGTCACTTTCTCATCTGATTTATAAATTCCAGTTTTGGGCTGTACTTAGAGCTGTAATCAGTGTTTTGAAAAAAGTTAATTCCAGAGCATGAGGAGTGACTAATACTATTATTCTCCTTTTAGATTGCTTGCACAGAGCTTCTCTTTCTGATTAGTAAGAGGAATTCTCTACCCAAAAGTCTCATCTACTTGCAGCCTCTGCTGCTCATAGTCAAAGATTACTTTCATTTAAGAAATTACTTGGATAATTTTCATAATCTGCTCAACATTTTCCTTTCCCACCTCCCATTTTTTTCTCTTGCTTATATTCTTGTCTGTCTTGCACCTCACAGAGTACTGTCCAAAAAAGAGAGAGGTTACTATGATCTTGCCTCTTCTGCTGCAATAGTTTTAGCAGATTTAGTGTGGAGATAGTGAGTTTCAAAATTACCCCACTTGTGAGCTTCCAGCTCCATTTCCCTTCTCTAAAGTAAGGGACAGCCTCTATTAAAGAGAGGATATCACCTCCATAGTCTAGAATTCAGCAATTTAAAAGCAAATAACAAAATCTGAGTTCTTCTGCTGCTCAGGAGTTTTGCATTGGCTTGAACAAAGTTAACAATCAAAATGATGTTCAGACAGAAAACACATCCCCACATCCAAATCCAGCTTGAGACACCAGTGATTCAGAAAAGGGGAAAATCCTCTTTGTGTTGCATCTTTCCAAGGCATTACCTTGTCTGCTTTTAATTAAGTCCCTGTTTATTGCAAGGTTTATTGCAAGTGCAGTTACCAGTGGCTTAAAGCTTTAGCGGTTTGTTGCTGCTTTTCTTCTACTTCCCAGTTTCAGAAGCGATCACTGCACTGGGTTTGGACTTCCCTCCCAGATGGTTGTCTCAGTTTCCCAGTAAGTTGCTTCAGTCATGTCAGGTCTAATAACACTTTCTCTTCCCAAAGACACTTTCACAGAAAAGCCTCTGGCCTTTGCAGTTCCTTTCTGGGGCTGTTGCACCCTCTCAGGGGCAGACAGGAGGTTTGAGAATGCAAGGGAGTAAAGCTTATCCCCAGAAACATATCTCAACCCAGATACAAAGTTTCTCAATCCTGATAATTGTTCCTGGAATGGAATATTCCCATCTCTGACCTGTACTTAGTAATCACTGTGAGTTTAATATTCATTTGTTCTCTATCAATTTTACATCGTGAATTTGTTGGGAATTACAAAGGTTTGATGTAAAACATAATTAACACAGTAGTATTTTTATAGATTTCAAAGAGCTTTTTATTATTTGATAGTTCTCATTCAGTAGGAGGTAGCTCTGGCTCACAAATGGGTAACATTATTTTGCTTTTCTTTCATAAGTAACACTTAACTACTGTTTCTAATAATATTGCAGCAAAACAGTTTCTAAATATGACAGAGTGTTGAAAACACTGATGTGCAGGGGAAGTTGCATAATTGAAAAAAATCTTCACTTCTTGTGCCCAACACTTTAATCCATCCATTCAAAGCCTAGAGGTTTCTTGGTCTTTCAGCTGTGCTTATCTGATAAATGAGCTTTTAAAAATAGAGATGGCAGTAAATTCAAAAGGAGTTTCAAACCTCTAAGTACTGAGAGGGCGTAGATAAACTGAGCTTATATTACAAGCAGCTGCTGTGCTAACTGTCTACAAAACAGAAAATAGGCCTGAAGTTGAATCATTTATTGAAATATCATAGTATTTGGTTATGGTGTAATCTGGTTCTCCATGTGTTATTCTACCCAACAAAACCCGACTTCGGTTTAAGATCAGTGTCATTATCTTCTGGAAGGCATATGCTGTTACTGTGCCTGCTGACAGGCTGCACACATGTGCTAGGAACCGGCTGTGGCTTTGACAGCTGGTCCCAACTAATTGCCTCCAGCAAGATAAACATGGTCTGGATTTTGATCAACTACTTTTTAGGATAAGGGACCGATGGAAGGGAGCTGTGCACTGTGTGAATCCAGGAGACTAATGGGGAAAAGATGAACACTGTAAGAATATTGTATCAAGACAAAAATACTCTTATATATTTTATGCTTATAAGGTATGTTCTATACAAGCAGTTTAGAACAATCTGTGATTTTACCTTTGCTGCATCCCACGAAGAATATCTCCTTTCTTGCAGTGCCAATTTATTCAGTAATTGTCCCAAGTCATTAGGCTTCCCACACAACAATTCACAGTCAGAAACGTAAGTGTGAAGGGAAATGCATTGCTTCAATTTGTGGAAGAATATGTACCCCACTTCCACTTGGCATGAAATTCTGATCTGATTTATTTGCAACTGCCCAAACCACCTACTCTTATTATTTTGCTTTCCACATGAACTCATGTCTTAAAGAAAAATTTGCCTAATTGTTTATACTGCTGTTGCACAGGCACAGACTTGATGGATGCACCTCTCCCTTCTCACGCCAAACCCAAGTGTCAAGAGGAATAACATGAAGAATGCTGAAATTTGTTTTGAGCTAGATCTGGGTTTGTCTTTTGTGGCATACACTAAACTAATATTCTGTTAAGGCAAAGAAGAAAATTCAGTTTTCACTGTGGATTTGTTTCAGTCACATGCAAATTTCTAGCTGATGAGACTGCTATGACTTTTCAACATCTATAAGGAATAGAATTATCTTATCACAAGAAAGAACTTTGAGAAGAGGAAGCTCAGAGAAGCTAGCAAATTTGACTTCAACGTCATCTGAATTTGAGGGAACTAGGGCTCCTGGTTGCTATCGTGTGGTAGTTCCACTGTTAGCTGCCTTCTGTGAAAACCCAGAATGTTTTCTCCCCAAACCATGTGCTAAAACCTCCCCGTGGACAGAGGTGTTAATAAGCAAGATGAAACATCCCTACTCTGGTACAGCACTGCAAGGGTGACACCAGGCTCACAAAAGCACAAATGCCAAGTAAGTGAGTGCAGTCACTGCACAATTACCCTGTTTGTGCTGCCAGTTGCAGTAATTGGATAATTGGGTCCACAACTGCCTAACTGCATCGGTAACTACTCATTGCTGAATTACATGTGAGCAATGTATAAAAAGCCCCAGTGTCTAAAAGCCTTTGTTACAGAAACTTTCATTTCATGAGGGCTCATCCTAATTGAGAAAAGCTTGCCTATGAGCCATGATCTTTCTTTTTGTTCTTTGCTTTTGAATCAGGACAGGTCTGACTCTAGACAGGAAAACAAACACAGCTGAAAAGGAAAAGAGGCAGTTGTGAATGCAGGCTCTTACTTTTCTCTCCTGCTGATTCACAGAGCTTTTCAAGAAGTGCCTTGGGAAGTTAAATCAGGAGGTTTTAAATGTCCAGCCTTTAAATGACCATTCTGACGTGGTCTTTAAGTGACAGGTTGTTATGATTTTTTTCCTCTCCTGGCCTTTTCACAACTATCATTTCAGTTAATTTTATAGGAATAAAAGAATGACTTCAAAATGTCTCAACCTGAAGCATTTTTGGAGAACTGGGCCTTGGCAATGGCAAACCTATGAAAATGCAAATTGCCCTAAATGGCCACTGCATGGAGAATTAACAGAGAGTTACCAGCAGGACCATATTTTTCACCTGAGACCTTTAAATGGATGCAAATGAATTACTAGTTGAGTGTACAGCCACTTGGTTCTCACCTACAATCAATAACCTGGATAACAGAGAAATGGAAATGTAACAAATGATCCTGCCTGCTGTTGAATGGAGTTTCAGAGATTTTAGAAGGTTACAGACTGGTTTTGTACATTAATAAAAGAGTAGAATTATTGGATATGTAGGCAAATACGCTACACTGAGAAAGATTCTTCATGGTTTTGTAAAGGTAATGAATTTCTCATAAATCCATCAGAGTTCTCTGAAGGAGTGAATAGGGTTGCTGATACGGGAGGTACAGCTGATACAGTCTCCTTGGATTCCTAAAAGTCACTTGATAAGATCATTCACCAAAGGGTCTTAAAGAAGTTAAGATTGGGATGAGATGGACAGTGCTGACATGGATAGGCAACTAATCAAAAGAAGTTACTTTTCTCACCAGAGGGCACTTAACACTGTGGTCCCACAGGGACATATCTGATGAGCCCTGCTCTGCGTTACATTCACAAATGAATGGAAAATGAAGTGACAAAGTTCAGTGACTGTTCTGAACTCTTCTTTGTGGTAAAAACAAAAGCTAGCAAAGTTTGAAGAGCTGCTGTAATGTCTTGTGATACTGAGTAACATGGCAGGGTGGGGAAAGGGAACGTGTGAAAACTTAAAAAGAGTTCACAAGAGGCATTTTAATTTAATATATTCGATTGCAGACTCTGAGGAAGCTATTATCAGCTAGTACAGAGATTCTGAAGTTATAATAGCAAATTCTGCAGGAACATCAGCACAGTGCTGAATGGCACGCAGTATGAAGCAAATTAGTAGGGAAGGGAGGGAGAACAAGGCATAAAACAGTATTAGGCTACAGTATCTTGAATGCTGTGGACATTTTGTAGCCTTCACTTCACTGTGTGTATATATATATATATTTATATATGTATTTCTAAAGGAGCACTGTTGAATGACAAGAACAACTGTGGGTGAAATAGGCTCAATACAAAAAAATCAAACATGGAAGGACTCTAGTTATTAAAAATGTTAACTCAAAAGAAATATGAAAGAGAGCTATAAAATTGTGTATGGGATGAAGATCAATAAGGATAATATCCAGGATAAGTTTGCTGTTCTAAAATAAGAGGGGGCATTCAAGGAAATCCCCAGGCAGCAACTTAGCGGTAGAACCCAGACACAGGGATATGTGAAGTACTAAAAGTTTACATTGGTTAAAAAAGTGATTAGAAAAATTCATGAAAATAAAAAAACCCAAAACTGAAGTAAAACACAAACTCCTATTTAATGCTGAGGTAAAGTAAGAGATGTCTCATTAGGAGACTTTGGCTATGAAAATAAGCAATGCCTCTCCCAGCAGTCCTTTATGATGACTCTAACTTTTAACAAGTGTTACACATTGACAATACTTACCTTTTCTTTGGCACATAGTTGCTATGAAAATAAACAGTAACTTGTCACAGATCTCTTTCAGAAACTCCAGATCAGTGAGTGTCATAGACATTTCATGAATGAATTTCATCTTGCAACATGCACACACAATTCTTGAGCTGACAGGAGAATAGTTTTAGAGTAACAAATACATATGCAAACCAGTCACTGTGTATGGGAGGTTTTACCAGTTTCAGTGTTGTTGAAAAACAAGCAAGTGTCCCAAAAGGGAAGGCAGAGGAGAAAAAAAAAAAAAAAGGTTTGCAGCTTATTTTTAAAATAAAATATTTCCCAGCTTTTGAAATTGATGATTCATAAAAGGACTTTTTCTTTTTTAATGTACGCAAACAAGCAGTTTTTTGTCTTCCTTGTTCTGGCTTTTGGTTTTTATCTCTGTTTATTTTGCTTTTATATCATAATGCCATGATATTCTTGATCCGGTTTCAACAGTCCTTTCCTACTTAGCACGTGCTTGAAGTACTTTAGAGAGGTTCCCTGATTTTTTTTCTTTTTTTTTTTTCTTTTTATATATATCTGGAACATTATCCTTGTCCTTTCTCACTCTGAGAGCACTCAAAGAGTCACATTCACACACTCATATTGGATGCACTGGCTCAGAGAAACGACAGCTTCCCTTCAGATTGCCATCTCAGTGACTCAGCAAGCATCTTAAGATGATCAAAATGAGGATGGCACAATCCAGGGTCTGGAAATTTTGCAGACTGTGAAAGTTATTTAGTAGCTTTTAAAGCTGGAAACAGGTATTTGATAGCACTGCAGAGTTACTAGTAGATGAAATTGCTGACAAAAAACCCCCTCCAAACCCTGTGGGTTTTTTCCATTTTCTTGGGGGAATTATCTTTTTTGTGGATATGCTGCTGAAAGTACTGCAGTTCTGCCTAACAGCTCTGGCTTCTGTCATGCAAGTGCCCTGACCACTCTGTCTGCCAGCCAGCTAGATGGGTGAGAAAGCCACATCTTGCAATGTCTAAAAGCTGGGATCTTTAGGAGTCAAATACTTCTGTGTTCACCTCTTGAATACACACCAAATATGTGCAGCTCCCCTTGTCAGAGCTCCTATGATATCTACCAGAGCTTTTGGAAAGTTTTAGCACCCAGGAATGTGCTATAGTCATATATCCAGAAAAAGGAAATGAGAATGATAAAAATAAATACCAAAGAAAGCAAGAGTTCAGTTTCGGATTGAGTTCACAAAATATACCAATAGCATTTAAGAATCACCCATACACAGCTGCAGATGTTAAAGACAGTTAATACAAATAGAGAGATTGGAGGGCAAGTGAAAAAGTGGCATCCTAAGTGGCAACTTATGGCCTACCAAGACTAATGCTCCTTGCACCTTTTGTACCCCAAAAGATAACTAACATTGCCATTGCTGTTAATATTAAAGACATAATGGTTATAACTCAGCGTAAGTTGTACCCATGGTCTGGGGAGGGGCAAAGCCTGGAATGGGGCCAGCAGTTGGGTGCTGGTAATTTTGGTGCCCTGGCTTTACTGTACCTGCCCTGAAACCAGTCTTGGACTCCAGCCATCATGGAGATGGCCTACAATGCCAAAGGAAGTGACCTGACACAAGCTACACCTTTTGGTCAAGCGTGACCAAAGGGACCCAAAGCTTGCATTGGGGTTAGTATGGGGTGCAGAGTGCTTGTTGCTCTTGGGATGCACTGGCACAGTCAAGCAGCACAGCCCTCTTTGTGGCTCTGGCTCCAGGATGTCCTCCCCTCGTGCTGTCCCACTAGCCCTGAACAGTTTCACTTCAGGAAGCCAAGGTTTCACAGATAAATTTTTGAAAGTAACCCAGTGACAAAATGTCTCATAGACTTAAACTCTGCTTTTTCTCTTGGTATCCTCATATTTTAAATGTAGAATATAAAAGTCTTTTTAGTTCTAAGTCTCTGTGTGTATGTGTGTCAGTTTTCTCAATTTGCTTAAAAAGTGCATAGGAAATCACACAGCAAGTAATATTAATATATCAGCAGATTCAGGATCATGAAGCAATATTTGCCAGTGTAGTTTAGCTTAGAATCAGAGTCAAGCAGCGTGACTTCTTTTTGCACTTGATAATCTTGGAGGAACAGCCCTGCACAGTAATTAGGCTCATGTGCTCAGGCCTCTATCTATGACTAGCATTAGATTCTGCTGAAAATCCATTAGGAGCTGAGTTTTCTTCTAACTTTTAAATATGGGAGAAGGAGTAATTCCTTTCTGTTTTTAATTCATCCAGGCAGCACTGGTCTCAGCAACTGCAGAGCAGTTATCAAAACAGAAGGTCAGTGTTGGCAGATGTCAGGCTTGTGGCTTTCATGGGTATCATCTCCTCCTCTCTGAAGCATTCGGCATGGCACCATAGCGTTGTGTGCCTTGGTGGGGTAGAGTGGAAGTCACTTGGACTAAAAGCCTTTTAACAAAGTCTGTGACATACAGTATTTGTGTGCCATGTGCAATCTCAATGAAAAGCCAAATTAATGGTAGAGACTGTTTGATGACATATAGTAAGGATATGTACAACTAAAATATAATTAGCAGTGCACAGAATCAGACTTAGGAATGTTGTAACAACCAGGAAGTGCTTTGAACACTTGAGATAACTCTCGACCCAAGATAAGTCATGAATACTTCACCTGTACCTGAATGGGTCTCTAGGAGCTGATCATGATACACACGAGTAATTGTCCATCAGTATTAGGGAACTGGTAGAAGGAACCAATAGCTCGAAGATGATCAACATCAAAAGCAACTTTGAGTATTAAAAGCAACAATTTCCAGGTAAAGACTGAATACCTCATTTGTACTGAGAAAGGAGATTTGAAAGAGTGTCTTGATGAAGCAAGGAGAGGTGGGCATTCAGCTAGTGGGGTGCTGCTGGAGTAGTTGAATACTGCACTTTAACTGACCGAGTCCTGACTTAGGAATCGTAGATGAAGGACACGAAAATAGCCTTGAAGCAATCTGTTGGTGAGCAGCCTGAGTCAAGCTAGAACCCGCTCCATTGCTCTACTCTGCCTCCAGGAATTTCATCTCCAGTTTTGCAACAAAGACATCAACCTTTGGCTTTTCTAGAATAGCCCCTTCTATTACCAATTGGAAAGAGGCAAGTACAGAGTAAAGCCAGTGGGTTTGGTTTGTACCCTATGTCTGGAGGCAGTAAAGCCAAGTTAGCCAGCAAGCACTTCCACCCGGAGATGTGTTTAGTGGAGACATGTCAAAACACTAGCACTGGTCTGGGCTGTGAAGGAATTTCAATGCAGTGAAGAGTGGGTATTTGAAAGACACTTTTCAGCTTCAGGCAGACCCTAACCCACCACCATGACATCTGTATTGGGTAGTCGGAATAATTAATTTTCTCTAAGCATTTAATACTTCTGGTTTTCAATCATAGCCTGAATACTGTGGGGATTTTACTACAAACTCCACTGCTAACAGTTTATGTGACACTTGCCTGACTGAAAGACCTCATTGATCTGTTAGCAGATTACAGTCATTGAACAAAGCTGATGGATCCCTCAGGAAACTCCAGCTCTGTAGCTGTAGCAGAGATAGGCCCCTCTCTGTGTGCAGGAGCTCATTGTCTCAGCGGGTTGGCCACAGGATCTGGGCTCTAACTCTTGACTCTTGCTCTGTAGTTTAAACATCTCCTTTCCCAGAAGAGCGATGGCAACGTGAGCTTCTGACTTGTAGCTGAAAGCCTCAGAAGCCACAAGACAAGATGCAGATATGCTTTGCAGAAAACTTATGCTCCTGCTAGTGCTGGACCTAAGATGAAACTTGAAGGTTTACAGAAAGCACAGACTTATTCACCCCTCATGGGGCAGCTGAAGTCTTTCCCCATCCCGCATAGTGAGGTATGATTGCAGTTTCTTTTCCAGCTGGTATAAATTTCCACAGGAACAGATTGTGTATAATTGCATGATCTTGCCCTTGCTGTACAAATGTGGTTCCCAGAAATGGGTAGATGTAAATTTGTATGTGGTGGTGTTGAAAAATAAATAGCTCACTGCTTTTTAACTTTTGGTGGTTTATTTGTAAATAATTAGAATTTTTTTAGAATCATGTTGATAATTTAGTAGCAAAACTGTGACGTGGTTTGGCTTATTACTGGCATCTCACTGCTTTTCTAAGAATGGTAACAGCCACAATCAATACCTTAAAAATGAAAATGAGGCCCGCCCTTTGGGTTATGTTCTGTCAGTGATGTTACAGTTTCATACCTTTAAACCCCTCTGAATGTTGATGGATATGCTTAGTGGAGGTAGCTCACTACTACAGTTCTTACCATAGGTGAGCTTCATTAGCCCTTCCCAAAATAAAGACATAAATTAAATAAAGCTGATTAATGCTCAGCACAGCTCAGACAGTCCAACTGCAGTGGTTTAACAAAGCAAAGCTATTCCTGTTCCCTCCAGACTCTCTAGTCATGACTGTTTCAGCCTAGCTGAGGGACTGCCCCTGCTAGGGAAAGATGACTTTTCATGAGTGTGAATGAATATGTGCTGAAATCCTCAGGGATTCCTTCCATCTTGGTGCCAGTGGCAAAATTTTAATGACAGAGGACTCAGTCCCAATATGAAGAAAGGAACTGGAGCTGTAGTGGGTATTAGCTGCTCCTGGGTTAACATGAGGGAGTTCTTTCCCACTGTTTAGATTATAGCACAAATGATCTGCATGTATCAAAATGCTTCAGTTCTACCCTAGTGTAGAAATGGTTTTAGCTCAAAACCTCAGTGTTAATTTTCTTTTATGCAAGTTGAGACATGTTTGGCCTGGATGGCAGAAAAACTGCTGCAATTCAGTTACACTAAAGCTGAGGAGCAATAAAATGCCAAGTGTTTCATAAGCTGGGAGACCACACACACACTCTTGCTGCTCAGTGGAACAAACCCAGCAGAAAAGGGCCCTTTTTACCAGTGCCCAGTGAAGCCTCCCAGATGCAGGGAGAGCAGGGGCAGCCCATCGAGCTGCCAGCCCAGGGCTGGTGTGATGTCCTTCCCAAGTCTGGGTAAAGTGCACCCCAACTCTGTGCCCGCAGCAGAGCTGCCTCCCTGCCAGCACCCTGAGGGGATGGGGCACTGCACTTCTTATTGTACTAATTCCTGCTGCCATCCTGTGCTGCCTCTCCTCTTGCTAGCCAAGTTCCAGTGCTCTTTTCGGGCAGGCCTGCATTCAGACTTGGAAAAATTGGCAAGTGACAGGAATAGAGCTTCCCATCATTCACCGCTGGCAGTCCTTCCTTGTCCCCATCATGTCCCACGGTGAAGCCAATAAACTGCAGTTAGGGACCATCACACTCACTGCAAAGTCACGGCAGTGTCATGGAAAGCCTCCCCCCAAATCAGGATTTGCTTAATCTGGTTAATTATGGCCTTGAAGAGGGCATATAAGTTGTATACCGGCATTTGGGCTCTAATTACTTCTCCAGTGCCTTATGCAATGACACTAAATCACCCTTAAGAAGCTGTTACGTGGGACAGGCATTTTTTGTAGTTTCATTATGATGGTAAAGGCTGAAAAAGGAATAAAATCACTGTTGCTTCTATATATGCTTCTCATAACATTGTATGTGTGCTTGTGCAACCTTCTGATGTCCTGGGGTGGAAATTTTAAAGCTGTTTTCCCTTAGTTCCCTGGCAAGGAAATTTCAGAGGAGTTACAAAGGGAAAACTCCTTCTCTCAGGTCTCTTCCAAGGCTCCTTTTCACTAGGGAAGGTCTCCCAGGCCTCTTCTGCAGGTGTCACCATGTTGGCAATGGTGGTGATGACATTTACCAGAAATGTACCCTAAAGTCATGGGGTCTCCATTGTGGCATATGGACCCTCCCTGAGGACTCGAGGTCTCTGGTAATCAAAAAGTAAGCAGCACTGTGTGCATCCCATCCGGGGGTCTGAGGCACAGCATGGCCAGTGCCACCACATGTGAACCAATCCTGCTGTGACCGTGTCCTGGTGGATACAGGGCAGTGGTCATGGCTGCCATCTCTCTCCCCACTTCTCTGCTTGCAAAGCCTGAGTGTGACCTGGGGATAGGTTTCTGTCAGGTGGTCCTTCTTACAAGTCCTCTCTTCTTCATGATGTTCCAAACACGTGGCTTAAAATCAAAAATACTTTTGGTTAACCTTTTTCTTTTGATACAAATGTGACCCAGAAGTAAATTACATAGCAAATTTCATTCAAAGTCTAGCTCGTCAAGTGAGGGAAAAGGCAGTGCTTCTGGGTGGCAGTTTTACGTTCTTTTGTTGCTAAAAGGAAAGCTGATGAAGATTTACATCAATTTTTTTGTTTGAGGATCCATAACACAGTGTGAGTTACAATCCTCATCCTCAAACCCATTTAATTTTGAGATGATAGAGGTAATCATGGGAAGCAAATTTCACCTTGCAATATTGAATTACTATTATCTCATATCTGCGTAAATGCCTGGATCAAGCACCTTTTTGAGAAATGATCTGTCAGACAAAGTGTAGGAAATGCAGTGCAAAACAACTGTCACCAATCTTTTTGTGGATGTAACACTTTATTTTAGCTGTTAAAGCATAGGAAAGCCTATTATCACAAATGCATTGATGAATGCAAGGTTTTTTCGGTCGTGAGGATTAAAGTGCTTCTTGATGTGTAGCATTTGGCAAAACTTCCTGGTTTTTTTCTTGAATAATTATTCATGAGGATATTCTTGGCATGTCACTCTTACTTTGGAAAATGCAAAGTAAGGTGTCCTCTGCTTATTCCATTGTTGGGATTAATGCTCTCCATGCGAAAAAGTGCAGAAGGTGGTCACTTTTATGAGCTTACCAGAAAATATGGGAATCCTGCAGAAAAGCCTGCTTACACCCATGGGACTGTGCATCCTCCCTTCCTACCCTGCAGAGGCATTTCAATGTTTCTGTTCCCTCTCAATCTCTTTCTGTTAATGGGGATGGAAGAAGAGCTTGCCTGTGGTGCACGCTGTGCACTGCTGAAGGTGAATTCAAACTCCTGAGTGGTTCACACACCCAAATGATGCATAAAGTGAGCCAGGGTGCAGCCCAGGCTCCTCCAGTGCCCCTGCAGGTGCCCACAAGTCACCTGTGTCAGGGCTGTGCTCTGCTCCTCTACAATGTTGTGCTTCACTCATCCTCGCAGCTACAGATTTCTTAGGATGTGTTTAGCTTACACAGGCATGTAAATAAGTGGTCAAGGACATGTTAGAAGCATGGCCAAAGACACTGAAGGTCCCAGCTATGCCTGCCACCTCCGCTCCCTGCAGCCTTTGTCTCGGCACGCAATGTACTTATTAGTTTGCAAGAGGTTATATGGTTCTCTTGTTCTTACGTAAGTCACATTCCTCTTTCTGTCAGACAGCAATTGCATTAACGTCCAAAGCACTTGGACATACCAGGCACAATTAACACCTGCTGTATCTCCCCTTTTATCAGGGAAGACAGAGGAAGGATAAATTTGGCCAGGAGTGAAACCTCTGTTCAGAGTTGTGCTCCTCATGCATGAATGTTATTGCAGCATTTAAAGAACAATCACTTGCTGATAGGGTTACTAGCAATAGTAGGTCATATTTCATTAGTGCATCCACACAGGGTATTGGCCAGCTCTGTCTAACAGCTGCCAAGGGTTACACTTGTGAATGGCAAAGAAAGTTTCTTTTATTTGCCTGCCTGGGTACAGATGTTGGACCTGAATTACCTCTCAGCATGAGGTCCCTCATTGTCTCCCAAAATATCTCAAGTCACTTAATTCCATCAGGTCATGCTCTGTTACCTGACCTTTAGCTAGAACATCCCAACCTGCTTTTCCCAGTGGGAGCAATGCTGCCTTTGAATCAGGATTGTGTCCAAGCTGGCACTGGGAGGGCAGCGCATGCACACAAGTGCAGGGTGCCTGTAAACAGGAAAAAATTACAATATGAGAGTTGAGAGAACCTTAGGAGGAATTATTTGGGCCTATTTCATTTGTCACATGCTGGCTGAGCCATCCTCTGAGGGTTCTCTAGGCTGAGTCCAATGGCTGTGTCCAAAATGAGTCTGGGTCTGAGCGGCTGAGCCTGGCCTAAGTCCCTGGGGGCCTGTTGTGGGAGAGGCTCTTCTGTGGGTTTCCCCTTTTCTGGGTGCTTTGGTTCAACTCTTGGGGGCATGCAATTGTTGAAACAAAGACATGGAACTTTGGCAGAGCAGTTTTTGAACCCCGTACTTTTCTCCAGAGGTCTGTGGTGCATGCTAGCACACCAGTTTCTTCCTCAGTTTCCTCGCTAAAGCCAGGGATCTTCAGGGCTCTTCAAAGGAGGTTTCTCCGTGCCTGCAGTCAGGCACAAGTGCATGCCCATGCAGTGAGTCATTTTAACTTCCAGTGACTAACTCATCCAACCTGTGGAAGGGAAGGAAATTATAATAGTAATAACACTTTGTGTTGCCACTGGAGGGTTTCAAAGTGCTTCCTAAGCAGTTTTCCTTATCAGGGTTCCTCTGAGAGGTGGCAAACATGCAACTGATATTTCATGGCCGTTTCTGTCTATTATCTTTTTAAACTGCTTGTTGCTTTTTATTGCTGAACCCACAGTGCTTTTGAAAGCCTCCTGTAAAATCCCAGAATGGGTCAGGTTGGAAGGCACCACAGGGGATCATCTGGTCCAGCCTCCCTGTTCAAGCAGGATCACCCCAGAACACACGGCACAGGATTGTGTCCAGACAGCTCTGGAATATCGTCAGTGAGGGAGACTCCACACCCTCTCTGGGCAATCTGTACCAGTGCTCAGTCACTGCACAGAGAAGAAATTCCTCATGTTCAGGTGGAACTTCCTGTGCATCAGTTTCTGCCTCTGGTCCTATTGCTCAGCACCACTGAGAAGAGCCTGGATCCATCCTCTTGACACCCCCGCCTTCAGATATTTTACAGACATTAATGAGGTCCCCTCTCAGTTGTCTTTTCTCCCAATTCCTCATTTTCCCTGGCCATAATCAATCATCATTTCCAGACTGGAAAATAATACAGTGAATTGCACTGTGGTGAAAGCAAAACTGAGTGCATAAAATACCCATCTGTTTTTTTTAACACAACCTGCCAGTTTTAAAAACATGAACGGTTGCAATGACTGCAAATTAATCAGCCGTCAGGGAAGGCAGAGGAGCCAATTCCACCTATTTAAGCCCTTGGGACTGCTCAGGTACATCTCCAACAGAAAATGAGAGACAGTTCAAGGAGGCAGATGGTGCTATAGTTTTATATTTTATTAATATTAATTTGAAGATTTCTTCAGACAGTTTTTCTCATGGCTCTTCACTGTTTTCCCCAGTGCCTTATGTACAATAAGACTGTATATAGCAGAGTCTAAATGAAAAATTATACAAATCATAAATAGATTCTTGATTGAATTGGGAGACATAGTAGACCAAATTAAGCTGCTTGGCTGAATGTTTGGGTTGTGTTTTTATTCTGTAAATGCAGAAAAATGGCAAAAGGACTGTTCTTCCTGTCCAAAACCTACTTTTCTTGCTGTAGATTGAGTCAATAACCACTAAGGATTGCACTGAGATCTTGAAGAATCTTTTCTACTCAACCCCTTTCCCTCTGTATTTTCACAGCTAATTTTCCTTGCCTGTACCTTCTATTAATTTTTATGAAGGTCACCCAAATTGTAGAATACACATGAAGCAACTTCCATTTTACTAGCTAGCTTTCAAGCATCAGCAACTTTGTGTTAGTGAGGAATCCAGAATTAGTGAAACTTGATTGGGATCCACACACAGTTACTGTTCCCTCACTCTTCCCCTGTGCCCCAACCCTAATAAATCAAATTCACAACAATAAAGGGAACAAGTCAGCTGTCCACAGTGAGGTATTGTTTAAATAATGACTCAGCCATATTATAGGACACTTTATGTATGTAACCACTGAAAAATAAATTTTACAGAAAGCACAGAAATGGTCTGATTTGTTGAATTGTGTCTCAGACACCGTAAATAGTTCCTTTCTTGGGAAGAAATTAAGTAAAATATGTACAGGTGTCCATATATATAAACAAACACTCTTTTGTATATAAGATACATAAATATATACATTTTCTTTATTACAGTTATAAAAAATCCCTACTGTTGATGATGCAAGCTATGTGCATAGTATTTGTACAAATATTAAAAGTGTAAGCTGTAGATTTTGCTAAATGTAGGACATATTATCCCAATGGCAGGGAGTAGTTCCTTCTCTTGAGGGACCATCTACCCATAAATATCTGTAAAATGGCTCTTGTCATTTTTATGGCTTTCATGTTGTTATAAAAAGCTGAAAAAGCACATAGATAATAACGAGCTATGGATGGCTAATTGATCTGTTCATTTTTTTTCCCCAGTAGTATTTATCACATGATGTCAGACTTCCAGAAAATGTAAGAGATGTTTTATACTACTTCAGTAATATCCAGTTCAAATGGATGAATTAGAAATTACTGATCCTGTTGGGTCATCACTTTTACCTCCACGTTAATGAAACTCTGGTCCGAACCTTTTTTCAGGATCACCAAAATATGTCTGGTTTAAGAAGCGTTAAAAAATATATTTAGTGTGCTTTTTGGACAATGATTTATAAGAATGACAGAACTGACTGTTAGAAACTAGACTTATATTAAATCTAAATATTATTTTCCATGTCATATTAGCATTTTAAACATATTTCTATGTACTATTTAGCATAACTATATTCCCTACCTGGAGTGTTCCTCTCCATGGTCTCCACAAGTTTAGTTTTAGTGCTTATTTTTCCTCTGTTAGACTGCCAGTCTGTCTATATATCTTTTTTTCACCATATTAGTTGTGTTAACCTGTGCAACAAGGTGCCTAAAATTTAATGCCATTTTTTAGGACAACTTGATGAAACCTGTAGAGTTGCTGTTGCCAACCTGGAGAGCAACACACAGTGTATTGGTCTGTTTTACTACTTTCAGGTTTTGCACTCTCAGACATTTTATCCCTTCTGCTAACACACACCAGACACTTCTGTCACTGTTGCCTTTTAGTGCTGGGATTTAGTTCCAAACGTAACTTTAGTTTTTGAGGGCAGGGCTCAGTGGGACGCTCTAAGCTGCACAGTCACTACAGCAATTTCCTCTGTACAGCTATAGATAAGATTAAGCTACATCTAATTTGGTTGTGCCTTCTAGTTTAGCTTGCTGCTTTGCAGGGGAGGAGTTAGGAGCTACAGAAAAGGTGAAGCAGCAAAACTGAAGTCCACACCCGATTACCTTCAGCTGGATTGCCCAGCTGATTACTGGCACACATTCTGCCCTCTACCCCCGGCTCAGGTAGCTGAGCTGGCTGCTTTGTGCCAGTCTCCTGCCCCCCACTACTGACACTGACATATCTCATGTCTGAGCAGAGGGCTGCACTTGTCATTGCAGGAATACAGAAGAAAAAAAACTGTGGAAGATGAATTTAAGTGACTGTCCTCGGCAGCACAAATATACACCTGACAAATACTGAGATATATGGGAACACCAGAAGAGCAGTTTAAACCTAATCCTATGATTTGCCTTCTATCCCCCAATTTGATGAAACCCAAATTTGTCAGCTGTCAGATGTCAGCTGATGAATCAGCTGGGTATATTGGCAAGAGAAACATCTCTCCAAAAGGGGATTTGTAGCAGATTGATAGCACTGAAATAATTTTATGATAGTACATCTGTATCTATTTAGCTCTATTTTTATATCACTGGATTATCAAATATGAAATTCAGTAAGAGTGTCTAATACATCCTAGTTGGCTTCTTCACTGATTTCTTTCTAAAATACACTACTTGGAGGCATAAAACTTTCTTAATAGCATCACATAGAGTTCAAATTTTAGAATGACTGCAAGAAGATCTCTCTTCCCCTTAAAACTATGCACGAAGACACTGATTCTTTTGTGTGACTCTGCAAAATAACCAAACTGAGTTTATGTAAGTGTTCTCTTTTATGGGGAAATCTCACCCGTGCTGGAAACAATAGCAAAGTATTAACTTTAATGGAAACAGGATTTCCCTCTTACATTTTTTTATTTGGTTTTGGTTTTTTTAATGGACAAACAATTGAAATTATATGAATTGAGTTGGTCATATATAGTACTGAATAGTCTATAAAAATAGACAGATACATACCTGTGCACATAGAGTAAAATCAATCACCGTCACAAAGAAAATATTGTTGCATTACGTTAGAAACTGTAAATTCAATAAGAGAGTTCTCAATACACAAATAAATTTTTTAGAGTAGACAGTCCCCAATGCTGTAGAATACATACAAATGAGGTCTACAAGATTTTAGTGTAGCTTTGCAGACCTGCCTTTCCAATGCTTGGCTTTTTTCTTTGGGTATTGATTCACTTCCCATGTTCTAGACTACATTCTCTTTTTTTCTGGAAGGAGAAAATTAGTTTTGCTGATTTCACTTAAACGCTTGTCATTGGATATTTCCACTCCTAAAAAAAAAATACTACCACTTACAGACCACAAAAATAAACATATATCCACTCAGCAATTTTCCATGATACTTCAGTTTTAAAGGTAACAATAGTATAATTTCACCTGAACAGAAGTAGATCTCCTGAATCACTACACATGTAGAATTTGATTTCCAGCACTGAATTGCTCATAGGAAGTAATGAAAATATTCAAGTGAGGTATAGGTTTCGTGATGGAAAGCTGCTCTTGATGATGTATGAAAGGAGCATCAGGACAAAATCTCTCAAATAAAGGAAAATGGCACAAGACAGGCATGATATGCAAATGGAAATCCATGTGATATAGGTAGTAAAAAGATTGAATTGTCATATTCTAGGCCCATGATTCTGAAAGGATTCTGGGAGGATTCTCTTCTGAAGATGCCATTTATCCAGCTCATCGCCGAGTGCCACATTTTTTTCAGATGGGTTTGCATGACTCCATCATCTTGGATCAGAGCTCAGGCTCTGATGCTTTGGTTCCTGACTGTGTCATGCTGCATAATAGGGTGAAAATACTTCACACATTTGTTGTGACGCAGTCCAGCATCTGTAGCTGCACAACATTCCCCACTTTTGTAGTTAGAGTTTAGTGGCTCCGTAAACAAATCCATATGAGCTATGGTTATGTTAAACTATAGTAACTCATTTCCATAGCATGCATCTTCAGCAGGGCCCAAGCACAAACCACTCCTCTGGCTCCTCTCCTCTGTGCAAATGGATCATGCACCCTCTCTGTTACCTGGCTCATGGTTATTCAGGTGTTTTCTCTGCAGTTTTACTTACCAGTTCCACCATGACTAGCAAAAGGGGATCTTTCACCCAAGAAAAGTACATCAGCGGCAAATAATTAACAAAACTCATATATGTAAAATAGATTTGAAACCACTTCACCTCTGCTTTTAAGGTGTATTATTTACTGCTGCACAATTATATCAAGAATAGAAGAGATATTTAATGTATTCTGTTTTCTCTTTTTATAAGGTCTAAGTAAGATTGTTCATTCTGAAGTTTACTGTGGCTCTGCTGCAGCTCGTTACTGTGATCCCTTTTCCCGAAAATTGCATCTTCTGAGTCTTTGCCTTAGAAAACCCTTTTTTCTCCACTAACTCCTCACAACTCTTGATTTGAGTTACACTACTGTTCACATGCCCAATTTTTCTTCTGTATTTGGGCTCTATAGTACAGTCATCAAAATACCAAGAAACGAAACTGATTTTTAAAAAAGGCTATTTTAAGTATTTCTTCTCTTAAAATAAAAGAATGATTGCAATGCCTACCATAGTCACAGTTTAAAATGTTGATGTCTTGCAATTATCTTTTGAAGCTCTCTTACTGTATATACAAAACCATCCCATTGTTTTTGGTCTTTTGAGAAATACAACTGCTGCTGTAGCCTGTTGTGAAATTAATTTCATGAATTTGTTTCCTGTTCAAAGGCTGGGTGCTTAAGACAGCAGGGGATGTAATTAAAAACCCTTTAAAAAATTCATGGATATAATAAAGCTAACCAAGTCATTTCAGAAGTATGGTTTGTGTAATTGAGAAATAATGAAGTGATGCTTGTGGAGGTCCATGCTGGCATCTGCTCTGAAGTGCAATAGAGCATTTGCAAAGCTTAGAAAGGCACAGAAATAGGAGCATCCTTGGAAGACAAAAAGTATTAAGTCCATCTGATGATTTAGCCAAAGCTCATTATGACTTGAAGGGGAGAGTGAAGAGGATGTTTCACTGGGCATGAAGGAATATAAAAGTCACCCACACCCTTTTTCTGAGAACAATAGCTCAACAGCTACAAGTGCTTGGCAAGTTAAGCCATGCAGGCAGTAGGAGGTACAGAGGTTATGTAATTCTTCAACTATCTCCCATTTTCATTAAAATGGGTCAGCACAGCTTGTATATAGAGCCTACTACAGGCCATAGTTTCAATTCATCTGTAATTGCCTTGCCCTGCTATGCTTGGTACTGTGCTCCCACTGTTTTTTATAGACTTGGCTTCCCTTAAGAGAAAAGATTGAAAGAGTTTTAATGGCTGTCAGGGTGGCTGAAAATAGTGCTAAAGAGAGTCAGCTATGAAGTGGAAACTTCTCATGAAGAACCGGCTGCTCCTGGACACATCCAAAGGAACTGCAGGCTGAGCAGATTGGTTTTTGGGAATGAGTGAATCATTAGTGGATGGTGGGGAGTGCTGATGGGTTGGTACAACTGCCTGCTTGGCTTTCATGGGCCAAGAGAGCACAGATTATGGGGCTGGCATTTTGCTGCATTTCTATTTTCTCAAGGTATGTAAGTTACTGTTCTTTTCAGAGTCAACTTTAAATAGAAGTAGAAGCTACCTTAAAGCCATATTGCCCCCTGCATTTATATTCTAGTATTGCTCTGAGCACAGAGATGAAATAAAACAGGATCAGACTCATATTATTTCCCTCTTTCCCAAATAAGTGTTCACCTGTGACCCCTTTTACTATTTCCCAAGGCTTACAAACTGACTGCCTAGTCAGCTGACTGTTTTACAAACCTTCTATGTAGCATTTCTTTACTATGTATAAAGATTCCCTTCATGAAATTATTTTCCTGTGCTCTTTAAACTCCTTTGAAAGTGTATCCATATGGCAGTTACTCCATTATCTACCTCCTGATTTTTTAAGAGGCCTGGATGTATGCTACAGTTATCCTCCTGAGATTTCAACTAACTTCTCAACTGCTTACTGACCTTTACCTTTGATATAGCCATAAAATAATTTTAAAAGGAAAAATACTCTTCAGGAGTTTAATTCCTTGTGATTATGCCAGCTCTTTCAGAAATGAACAGCTGGTAAATTCGCTGAAGCAGACCTGTGTGGTGCCACATTTATGGAGTGCTTTCTTGGAGCAGAACAATACATTATAGCTTTAGCCACAAAGTGCAATCTAAAAATAATTCTACTTTGCTCCAGAGATGTGTACGGATTGATTATTTTTCTCCTTTAGAGGTGATTTAAGCTATTAAAATGTAGGATGAGTTCAAGAAAGGGAAATGTGATTAGATCAGGTGCATTTTATCTTTATGAGCTTCCGGCTTTCTTGTAAGAATTGTTAGTTTTAGCTTTGAAATGAATCACTTATCATTTGAATACTTAAATAAGCCTTTACTTTTGCAAACAATTAATGTTGAAGTTTTAATGCGGATGAGTGGAAATGAAAAACATGACTGTCAGATAACTTTGCTGAATTTTATTCAAGATGGAGCTGTGTTTAATGTTTAATGTTTACTTGTTCTTTTTCTTTGGCACTGAAAATAAAACACAGTTTCACAGTTCACTCAGTCTGCATGACCTAATAAAATGCCTTTAAAATGTGAAGTTAGATCCATATTTTCTGCATGGCATGAACCCACAAGGAAAAAAAATAAATGGACAGACTTCTTCCTGAGCTGCTGGACTTCACTGAAGACCATCATGTTCCTGGCAATGCATCAGGCTTTGGTGATGGTCAGGGGAGGAGAGGGGGCATTGCAGGGTTCTGCTCTCCAGGGCTCTGTCTCCCTTGCCAGTCAGTTTGTGAGGTGCCTCAGCTGTGCTCCCCTCTGCCCAGCCTCTGCCTTTCTGCACACACTTCTTCTGCAGTGTGTTTTTTTCACAAAGGACAGCCCTTTACGTGCTGTTAAACTCCTCTCCACTGTGGTAAAGCTTCTTAAATAAGTGCTATTTCTTTGCCCTTGCCTCTTCCCAAAAGGCAAGTACCCAAGAATGCCAGTGTCTCAGCTGGACTTCTGTCAGGTCCTGGAAGCAAATGAGATTGTATTTACCTGCACGATCTGTGGATCAAGAGCTACAGAAATGTGGCAACAACATTAACTGCATTTTTTTCTTAAATTAAATTCAAAGCAGAAGAATACTGCTACTTGCACAGTGAATACTCTGTTGTGGTTTTAATAGTTCTGTCATGTTGAAAAGTTCAAGAAGTGTTTGGACAATGCTCTCAGGGACATGGTGTGACTCTTGGGGATGGTCCTGTGCAGGGCTAAGTGTTGGACTTGATGACCCTTGTGGGTTGCTTCTAATTCAGGGTATTCTGGGATGCTGTGATTCTGTGAATACTGAATACATACAGTAGTTTAAAAATACAGTACAGTTCATGATATAAGTTTTTTTAATGCTGCCTCACAGTTTCAATCCTTAGTGTCTCTTAAACACCCTTGAAGACAGTCCTAACTCATTTGATGCAGTTGCCAAAGGTGGATGATAATTTTTGACAGCTGGCTAGAGAGCATCTAAAATCTTTGATATGGGAGGGTTTTTGAAAATGACCAAAACCCCAAATCAATTGCAACTTCATTAGCATCAATAACCAGAATATAACAAATATAATATAATATAATTTTTCATATAATATGCAAAAAATTTGCATATAAATTGTCATAATTTGGTGTTTCAAAGATGAATTGGGCACCACAAAGGTGGCAATAAGGCTGCTTCAGGCTTCTTGCAATGTGACTTTAAAATATGCTGTGAGTTTGAAGATTTCTAGATAACCACCAAAACTGTAAACATGATATACTATATTTAGGGATTGTGAAATAAGTCTGAAATAATTCTTCATGAGGGATAAGAGGGTGATAACAAACCAGGGAATATAAATGGACTTTTTTCACCAACAGTGATTCATGTTTGGGATAGACCCAGAGGCTGTGTCTAAACAGGAGGCCTGGGACCATTGACATACTTATGGGTCAGCAAAAATACTGCAGCTGGCTCCAGAGGAGATACAGATTGCCGACAATTATGACTTCCACCCTTTTCCTGCTTCCACAGAAAATGGGATGGATGAAGCACAGTGTGTTCAGCCCAGTGGTCAGATGCAGAGTGAGAATAAAACAGTGTCATTCCCATGGATGTCTGTGACTCTTGTAGTTTCATCTAACAGCTGAGTTATACTCAGGGATTTAATAAAAATATGTGTCTGATTTATTGTCCTGGCTGGAAATCAATGGAAGATGATCAGCAGCAAAAATGTCCTTTAGTATTGGCATGGGATACATACAAGGAAGCTTTCACTATTTGTGCTGCAAACATAGTTTTCCATTTTGAAGAACACCAGAGGTTTTGAGAAAGATGTTTCTGTATGAGTTGTAGTTTTATTCAGAAAATAGAATTTAAAGAGAGAAAAAAAATCACCAGTTGTCAGGTTTGTCACTTGAATGGGAGGTTATCCTGAAGGAGACTGGCAATGGGAGTTATTAACTCAGCTGCTCTGCTAGGGCTGTTTTGTGAGAGGCTATAAACTAAAAATTTGACTCAACTATTTCTTTACAGATGAATGAAGTACTGATAAGGCTGGAAACTACAATGACTGCTCACACCAAAACCATATTAGACATCAGTATCTTCTTCTATAAGGAAGAGGAAGGAACTGATTTTTAATTTTTTTTCCCAATTTTCTGTGATAGGGATTCTGAACTTCTGTGTGTGTAAGGAAAGATTTTAACAGATTAAGAGCTATTCTACAAATTGGCAAACTGCACTTGCTCACACCCCACACATGGACAGGGTTTGGGGAATTTCCTTTGCTCTATTAAATGCTAATTTCTGCATGTAAGACAAATTTAAGGGGCCATTTAGCAAACTGAGAGGGTTCTGTGAGCTTCATTTTCCCAATCTTAGTTCTAATTGCAGATGGAATTTCCTGTGCATTTCTCCATGTCCTGGAGTCAAATGCTCACTTTCACTGCTTGCTCATGATGTCAAATTTTCGATAAAATAATGGCTAAATGAAGGACACCCACATTTTCAAGGAGACCAGGTAGCATTTCACACCAAGTAAAATTTGCATATATTTATTACTGTTTCTCTTTTTAATCCTGGTAAGAATACTTGTGCTTCATGCAGTGTTTTTCAGCAGGGTGAGTGCCCACTGTCCCACCAGCACCAGAAAAACAGGGCTGTATGGGGAGGACTGAGTCCACCACCATCTCTCATCTCACTTTGCTTTTCTGCTTGCCATTAAGCTCAGAGTTCAAGAGCTGATGATGGTGCACTTGTTTTTCCTGCTGAATGAACACAAGATGACCTAAAAAAAGGGAATCTTTCAGCATAATGACGTTATCAGGCAGAGTGATTTACTCCTGGGGAAAGATCCCATTGCAGCTTTTCTGATCATGTTTCAAGGTTTTGCCTCTTCTCTCCAACCCTCCTAATAATAATGATGTAATATATTAAATTAAGTGGTAACGATGTATGAAGATGTGGTTATCATTAAATATTTATGCTTCTGGAGTGTTATAAACACACAGTGCAGCCCTAATTAACCATAGGTAGTCTACAATTATCCCATGGTAATTACCCTAATTGGAATTGGCTCATTATGGGAAATAGAATAGAATTTGTTTTCTGTTTGGTACTGAAAAATAGAGTTGGCAATTAACTAACAGCAGCAGCTGCTTCATCCAACTTAAAAAAATTAAATTGCCCTCTTAGAGGCTGCCACAGTTCCCACAAGTGGAGCAGTTTTACAAACAAAACCAATAATCAGATCCGGCTTCCAAAGAATACACACTTTCATAACCTTGTCTCTCTGTCAGCGTTGATTGATAACTGTGATGCACAGAGGTCCATAAAAACAGCCCAAAGGGCAATCCAGAGCACGCAGACACACATATCATTTGCTTTGTGAAGCTATTAGAGGAGTTGTGGGAGCAGTGAGAAAGCACACGCTTTCTTTTGCTATGGGAATAATTCGGCTGTGGACATGGAGAGACTCTGCCTTGTTTAAGCACGACAAGCAGTATTTCTGACCATTCCTCTCCTCCCTTGGCTGCTGGGAAACCTTGCAAGTGTAAGACAGGGAGATCCCAAGCTATTTGCAAGAAAGCAGTTCTACTCTTGTGGAGCTGTCACAGGCAACTGGATCTCTCCAGTAGCCCAGGGCACTTGGCAGTCATTCCAAATGCTCATTCCCGGGCCCCTGCCAGCAAGAGAGTGCAACACTCAAGTGCAGGGCATGGCAGGTGTATCCAAAGGCTGTTGGACACCATCCTGAACCAAAGAAGAGATGGAATCTCTGGACTAGACTGATTCCTGCTGGCCAAGGCTGTGGACATGCAGCTCTGCTGCTGCTGCTGAGCTGAGTAAAGGTGGTGCTGCCCCCAGATGCCCATCTCTACCCCTCCTTTCTCACCAGACAGCCCTGATCCCCTCCACACTGATGTCGGGGTGCTGGGAATAGCAGGAAGCAGGAACAGCCTTACCTGGAACTGCTCCTGCCAGAAGAGGATCTGTAGTTGCAGCACGAGGATTGAGGACAGGATACTGCCACTGTGAGGAATCTCCTGTTTCTAATTTTATTTTCCTATCTGTTCATAAATGTAATGAAAAATTAAATAAAAAATATGTGTAGGGTGTTACAAAGTCCTGTCATGCAAATGTATCTTCTAAGTAATAAATCTATGATTTGTTTTCTCCATCTGCTTTGCCTGATACAAACAGGAACAGTCTGCTTTTGCTGAGAGTGGAAATGCCTGTCCTGAAATGATCTTGTGGAAATAGGAAGATGCAAGAAGAAAATATTCAAGTAGCCTTTAGAAGCCTGCACACTGCTACAAACAGAAGGAAAGTTCACAAAAGGCAATAGGAGTTGGAGGACAGTGATTGATCCCAATCATATGCTATGTCCTCATGTAGTATGTATGTATCTGTTTTCCACAATTAAGGAAAAACCACTATTTTTTTTTTTTTTTACTCTACTTTTAAAACATGACCTGCCTTTCTTTTTGTCATGTCTGTGACTTTCAGTGTTGGGACTTTGGGCCATTCTTTCCAGTGTTGTTTTTATTTTTTGCAGCAATTACATTAGCTGCCATCTCCAAAGAGGAAACCAGGTTTTTTCAGTTATAAATGAGGTTAACTGTGAAAAGTGAGAAAAGAAAGATGCTGAAGATGTGCCTGAGCAGCATTTGTACAGCACTTCCAAAAGGTAATACAAGAGACAGTGAGCAATGCGGGCTTGGGTCAGAGTAAATAACGTAAGTCCTGTACTTCTAGTTAAATGTTTTTTTTCTTTATTGTGGGAAATAAATATATCAAATTGCTTTTCTCTGTTTTTCAAATATCTTGAAGATAGATGCTAGCAAAACTTTGTGGGTAGATATTAGCTATTTACCTGTGGTTATGCCTGGGGCAAGGAGGTAGGGCTATTGCACAGGGAGGTTGTTGGCAAGGTTTTCTGCATCTGCATGGTGACTTTCAGAAGACCTTAGGGGCAGAAGGTGGGGAAATATGTTGGTCTCATTGGGAGGATTAGCCCTGAGTCTTACCATGATCTTTGCTTCTTCTCCAGCCTCTAACCAGGGTATGTTGGCACTTTGTGGGGCTGAGGCAAGTGGAGGCATAATAGATAGAGACAGGTGAGATTATACAAAACAGTATTTTTGTTGTTAGGCTCTCAGGAGGAAGATAACTGAGGCAATATCTAACTGGAGAAAGAGCAAGAAAGGGCAAATCTCTTTGTAAGGACAATCTATGGAGTACATTGAAAAATGATGGCTGTCTTTCACAGAAATATTATAAAAATGGTACTAAAAAGTATACACATGCATGTCAAATTTACCTTTTAATTTTTGTCCCTTAGCTCATCCACATGTTCCTACCTCTTGTATTTTCCCTTGTATAAAGCAGCTTTACTTCAACAGTGTTCTCTGTGAAACTCTTCTTTCACTCCCAAGCATTTCTTGCAGAACTCAGCAAAGTGTGACTCACACATGGCATCCTGCTCGGGCCCCCCAAGGGATGGAGACCCTGGCCAGGTTGCTTCGTTACCACGGAGGGCTGCAAAGTGATCACTCAAATCAATCCTCCCCTGTTTTGTTGCCTGAGATGTTCATGTTTTTATGAAGGAGCCAGTTCACTTAGTCTCTTTTTTTAGGTTTGTGCTAGCAGCCCTTAAGAATTAACATTGAAGATGGAGGTGAAAGGATGTCTGTCAAGGTGAATGTCTGCATAGACATAACAGAGTTTTGGCTTTAAATGGAGTTTACTGGCCAGTACTACCTTAGGGAGAGCAGACATGGATTTTTTGAGCAGTGCAGATTGTCACAAGAACCCTTAATATGAGCCTTTTTCCATTTGCTTGTTTTTGAAGTACCCCAAAATGTTTTAGCTTAAGCAAGCATCATCTGCATTTTACGAACTTGTTCCCTCTTCGGTGTTGAATCTTGTATACAGAGGAATATAATGGCAGAGAGAAAACCAAGCACAATGTCTGAAGAGACGGCTTGAAAACCTCTGCAAACCAGAACGAGGTTTAGATAAAGTGTCTAAGTGAATGTAGCCTCCTTCAGGATTACAAAGGGCATTGCCATCCAGAAATTTTGGCACCAGTTGTCTGCAAGCTAATTCTGATTCTAGCAGGGACCTGGCCCTCACAGCACGACTCTGCCTTGGTTCACTATTCTTCCTAAGCAGCAGCAGGTTTTATTTGCATTGAATGTCTCCTTGCTCACTTGGCAGTACCCTTCTCCATCATTCAGTGTAAGGGCATTTCTACATGATACTGCATTGTGCTATATAAACATAATCTTTAAATTTAATTTCATTTTAAAAAATAAATTTAACTGCTTAATAATTGCCAAAATGACATTTAGGTTTTGCTTTTTGTTTTGAAATATAAATACTTGTTTCAATTCTATAGTCTAGTAAGAAATATGCTATTTTTAATGGGCTCAGACACATCATTAAAACATTTTAGATGTTACCACTGTATCCCCATTTTTAAGTTATTCATTTGTTCCAGCACTCCTTCCTTTGGCAAGGAACTCACTTGCATAAGCTGTTGGATCAGCTTTTCACTGATTTTGAACTCAGTGATTTTTTGCTTCAGCAAAAAGAAAGAGCTGAGTAAAAGAGTTTTTAGTTTAGAAATATTTCTCCTCCTTCACGAATTTGGGTGTCCATTAACTCAAGCAAGAATGGAGACTCCTAGCAATTTGCAAGATAGACTTGCTCCAGTCACCTTATCCAGGTTCCAAGCATCTGTGCTGCTGCAGTGTCATTCCCACTTGTCCTGTTTCTCACCCCGTGCTTGTCTGACTTTTGTCTTTAAGCGAAGGCATTTGTTTTCTTGGAAGGAGTTGCAAAACCTACCCCTCCCTCTGCCACAAATGTCCTATGACATGCAATACAGCTAATTTCTCAGAAGTATGCTTTTTCTTTTTAGTGGGCATGTAAAGTACTGCTAATCATTAGTGGGTGTTTAGGTAAACGAAAGCCAAGCTGATGAGTGAGTGATGCCCGGCAGGTAAATCCATTCTTTCTCTCAGTTGCTGTTTTCAGTTGGCGTTGCTTGCAGCGACTTCTTCCTTGCTTTGCTTGCATGGAGTACTAGGGAAACGAGGAAAATATTTATTAAAATTATAATACCACAATAGCTTAAGACATTTTTTTTCCTTGTTGGGATTCATTCTAAAGCAGTACATTACAATGGAAAATGCAGTCCTCTGCAACAGGCACTGCAGCAAAGCAAACCTTGAAGTGCTCTTGAAAGCTCTCAGTGGTTGCTCTTGTGGGACGTGTTGAATGTAACGATTGCGATAAGTGACTCATGTTTCTCAGTCTTACAGATAACAAACCTAACTGCACAGCTGGCTCTGTGGGGTTTTGTAACACTTCTGTTCACCTTGGTAGAGCCAGGTTCCAGATGGAAAATTTAAATTCTGTGAGAGAGCCCCCGTGAAAACTTTGTGTCCCTGAAGCCAGGCTGAGTTGTGTGTCCAAATTATCAGGGGACAGTCATTTTATGCTTTCATTTTCAGCAGATTTCAGTCTTGAGGTGAACTTGATTCCAGGCTTCAGACAGCCTTTACAAGGATACAGCCTATGAGACAAGAGGCAAAAAATTTGGACTTGATCCATTCTTGGCCAATAGCTCACTGTTGATGGGTGTTGAACATGGTCTGCTGGAGGCAATGCTGTCTCAAAAAGTGCCTACACTAACAGTCAGTAGGAGCTGTGAAGGCAAAAGAGGGGAAACAGAGCTCAAGACACATTACTTACAGCATAATTCTGAGCCTCCATAGCTCACACCATTCAGGACAGGCTCCTGGGATAAGTGGCTCTTTGCTCTAATGGTGGCACTGTTCCTGCGAGCTTCCTTGGGTAAATGGCTCAACTTCTGTGCACCTTCACTTCCAGATATAGAAAATGGGATAATGTCTCACCTTAACTCTGTGCATATGACAGGCAAATCAGGATAGACATCTAAAAATATTCAGGCATCTGAAGATGAAAACTATGACAGAATAAGGTTTTCAAAATACCACAGGTACCTAACTTCTCCTGGAGTGAATCACAGTGAATCACCTCAAACACTTGCTGCTCAAATGAGGCTTAGCTCCCAAAGGCTGTGTGAAAGGAGTTTGCACAAAGCTTTGACTCTTGTGAACGTGAATATGATTTTTTTGGTTTTGTTTTTCTTAGAAAATGACACTACTTTTGTTCAAGTTTTTCACTGAAATGAAGATTTACATGCACAAGCTCAAATAACACCCTTTTTTCATCTGCCTACCATTGCTCTGTACAGTTAGCTGACTTTTCAAGGGGTTTAAAGATTAAAATATGCATTAATTTGCAATTCCCTTTCTTTGTCAAGTCTTGGTCACAAATGCAGCTTTATAAAGGCATCTGGTTGATATGATTCAGAACATACTTTACAAAGCCACTTGGCTCTGTGGAGAGATTTGATTTCTTTGTCAGTGAGAGTGGTTGACAACCAAAAACCACATAATCTAAAAGGAGGTTCAGAGACAGGATCTGACAGTCCATCACGACAGACCTGTCGAGTGAGCAAAGCCCTGTGCAGGGATCCTGCGCCGGGCTCAGTGATGGGGCAGGCATTTGGTCAGGTGACAAAGGTGTATGATGAGCGTGCCAGACAATGTGCTCAGGATGGCAGGGGAAGCCTGTGCTGTGGGAGAGGCTGTGAATCCACTGCTGCCAGAGCATCTGTGCCTGAGCAGTGCCCGTCCCCGGTGCCAGTCCCGGCTGCGGTGCAGCTCCCAGGGACGCCAGGCACCAGGCTCAGCTGCTTGCAGGCCCTGCTGTGGGTGTGAGGGGGAGGACAGGAATGAATCTTGCGATCATGTGTGGGACTCCGTGGGTCTGGCACCACCTCAAGCAGATGTTTTTGGCCACTGCTCTGGTAGCTGGGAAACAGTACCTAGTTTCGGCTCAGCAAGTCTCTCCAAGCTGTGCTGTGAGTGTGGCCAAGTGCTGTGGAAGGGGATTCACGGTGTTGAATCTCCGCTGCAGCCTTCGTCTGGGACAACTGCTCAGAAACCTGGGTGAATCATGTTACCAGTGCTAAGCGCTGAATCATGAACCTACCAAATCTGTCAGCAAAAAAATTTATAGGTATAAAATAAGTCAGTACACCTCTTTAAAGTGTTGGCAGCATTTTATCAGGATAAGTATTTGGATCTTGTAACCGTATGAGCTTTCCAAAGTATTAATTTAATTGCACAGCCACCTTCTTATCTAATTTGCCCCTAGCCAGATCTTAAAAATGATTTAAACTTCAAAGACAATAGTAATCCCACATGCACAAAGACACTTGGAAAAACTATTTCTTTGAAATGTAACTGATTACAAACCAGTGTTGATTGCCTGTGCTTTCCTTGCAGCATTAGCTCTTCTGTGGGCATGGAGTGCTCTTGTAATGTGTCAACCACTACCACCATTTAGGATCAGTTAAGCTTTCTCACATTAATTAAAAACTGTAATTAAATAACCAAAAAGCCCCTCACTATGACTCAGTCTCAGAGTGTGCATCTGGCCCTTGTTTGAGATGGGGGAAAAAAAAAGTGAAGTTATGTCAGAAATTTCCGGGATATTTTCTTTTGAGTACCTCATAAAGACACTGCTGAAATGGTAATAGGTGGGAAATAAAAGAGAGAGAAAGACATCTTTTGTTGAGGTGGAAAGACTGGGGCAAATCCTTCTACTTACGTTGCATTTTGATCTTAGAGTGCAGTACAGGACTAAGAGATCATGAACAGAAGCTGCAAAATAAATATTCTTTAAAAATATCTTTCAATGTTTAGTCCTGTAAACGTCTCAGTGAACTCCATTTAAAAAGATTCCTCTCCCTGAGAGGAATCCCACTCTACTCTTACTCTCCCATATTGACACAAAAGGGGAAGATGAGTGCTAAAGAAGCAAAATTACCCTTGCAAGTGGCTACTACTGTATTTAATAGCTATATATTTATGTATTTTAAAAGTTTAGGGTATGGTTTCTGAGAATATTTGGGAACGAAAGAAGAGCTCTATGCACAAACTCTATGCATTGCACAAGATGTGCCACCACTAATAAAATTTTATCCCTCCTGTGTTTTAGTGAGCATACGAAACAGGGAGGGTAGGATACCTCAACTTCTGTCTCTTGATGGAGATGACATGCATGTAATAGTTAAAGCTCTCTAACAATGAAACCATCCTGATTATAAAGACAATGCTTATTTCCTCATAACTCCCCATCTAGGTTTCATGAGAACTATTCAAAAACATTTGTTGAACAGCTGTCTCTAGAAGGAAGAGTGCACTAGTGATATGTATTTCTTAAATGGATACACATTTTGGTGGATTGCTGTTTGGAGTTCTTCTTTGAAAAAAAAAGATTTCAGAGTGAAAAAATGTTCACTTCTAAATACACTTATTTTTCTACAAAAAAGAAGTTCCAAATGGTATTTATTGAGCAGAAAATCTGGAGTTTCACAAAGTAACTTTTTGAAGGTGGGAAGCATGTGTGGTAACTACTGGCTTTAGAGCTCAATTTAGTTTGAAAGAGAAAAGATGATCTCTTTTATGACAGAAATTCGGTTTTTATCAGCTTAAGACTTTTATTTCTGTCACGGTAGGTGGCAAAAGAGTAATTTCTTTGTTTGCTTACCTTTTGTTTATTCCTATGTGGTAAACATGTTCAAGTGCAAATCATAGCTTAGGAGACTGTGAATTCACTGCTTGTGAAATTGTAGTCAAAACACCACGGACTGGCTTGGGTTGGATATGAGTTTACAGATCATCTAATCCAACTTCTCATCTTCCACTGAACCCGATTGCTCTGAGCCCCATCCAGCCTGGCCTTGAACACTTCCAGGGATGGGACATCCACAACTCCTGTGGGCAACCTGTGCCAGCATCTCATTGCCCTCACACTAAAGAATTTCTTCCTAACATCTAATCTAAGCCTGCCTTCTTTGAGTTTAAAACCATTGCTCCTTCACTTGTCACTACAGGCCTTGGTAAAACATCCCTCTCCAGCTCTCTTATAAGTCCACTTTTATATATTGAAAGGCCACAATGAGGTAATTCTGGAGCCTTCTCTTCTCCATGCTGAACAGCCCCAGCTCTCTCAGCCTGTCCTCATGGGAGAGGTGTTCCAGCTCTCTGACCGTCTTCATGGTCCTCCTGTGGACTTTTTGTGCAGACTAAAGGAAAAAAAAAGTATGCTCAGTGCTTTATCTGGTCCCTCTTCCCATGCAGGTAAATTTCAAGAATTAGAGAAGGGGAATACCAAAGAAACACCCCTCTGAAATGGTAGTAGACAGAGGGAGTTGTGTAGGAACAATCTGGACTACTATGAGTCTGCTGAATGTGATCTGTGAAAATTTGTATCACTGCTTTTACATTAAGTCTGAAGACAGTAAGTTGCAAGGTTGAATTTTTCTAAGATTGTCAAATGCAGCCGTTTGTCCACCATTTCCAGGAGGCAGAAACAGCTACACTTGAACAGGAAGGCAAAATGATGATCCAAAAGCAAAGGAGGGGATTTTGGTATTAGTATGAAGCACGTCTACAGAATGTGCTTTGCAAGAGAATTATTTTAAGAAATGGGATTTCTCTTTCCAATTATAAAAACCTTAAGAAGTTATTAGAAAATGCAAATCTGTGTACATCAGCTTCAGAGGCCCTGTGGCTAATTTATGTGTGTGTATGGGAAAAGGTGAGGTGCCTTATCCTCACAATTTGTATTTTTCTGACGGGCCAGTGCATTCTGCAGGTTCTGGCCCCAGATCCAGCATGTTACTTAATAACCTGAAGGTTCCTGGTGGCAGGATCAAGAGTTAAAGCAAAAACATGCCAGAGGACCTGGATCCTGGTGACACCTCAGTGGTCTGAGAGGTCTTTGATCAGTGCACATCTCTGCTTCTGGAAAGGAGCAGGTGGGTCATGACGTGTGGTCACTGTATGATTGAGGGTCAAGTTGAGAAACCTGGATCACACTGAAGTGAACAGCTACATCCAACTCTTGCAGCACAGTGTTACACAGAGATGCCAGCTCATGCCAAAACATACTGCCTCCATATGAAACGACATCTACTCCCCACAAGGTTGATTAGCTCAAGCACAACACAGGGGCAACCTACACCACCAGAGCTAGCTCTGTTTATGTTAATTTGGGCTAAATCTCTCTGTTATTCCTTATTACAGCATGTAGACATAGCCTTTCATTTTTTGTGTATGTATCTCTGATAGCACTCATTAAAACCACCCATGTCTGTCTCCTGGTAAAATTCAGCAGTTTCACATTTTAGATGAAAATCAGAATTCAGGATGAAAGGAAGCCAGGGCAGGAACTTTGTACTTAGGAGCCTGTGCAGTCTGTGGACTGCTATGGATTCTTTTAAGTTTTTCTAGGCATACTTTCAGGTTTTTGGTTGCTTGGCTCTCAAAATTCATGAGCTAAACTGAAGAAACCAAGAGATTTGTTCATGTGTATCTGTGCTGACCACTTTTGCATCTAGATTGAATGTTTACTAAAATCTCCTCACCTGTGTACTGGAAAATGCCTCTTGTGAGAATTGTTCAAAACACATAGTCAGTCCATGGCCCAGTCCTCTTTCTAAATTGGACAGATGAAACAGAGAAAACAAGAGAATGATAATTTTACAAGTCTGTGCAGTATCTTTACTAACATTGATTCTACATTTCTCTCAATGAACAACTAATAGCAATGGGTTTCAGAAACATATTCTACAGTAGTATAAACTAACATTCCAGTAGACATGAAAAAGAAAACGTCTCTTTCTCAACGGAAAAGTACTGTAAGAAATAAAATTGTGTTTCATTCTATAAAAAGTTGCCTTACAAATAAGACCTCTGATATTTGATCCTCTCAAATATTTGTATCAAAAAAAAGGTTTCAAATTTCTACCAGAGCTCTGCTTGAAGTTTATTTGGATAACTTGTTAAGTTTGCCTGTTGATGGCTATGCTATGACTGACTGTCACTGATCTGGCTGACTAAGCAGCCTGGTTTTTGGGCAGAGAGCTGTGTGGAAACCCTGAGGTAGGGAGAGGACAGTTTGAGTGAGATTTAAACATCAGATATCTGCATTTCAGACTAGTGCATCTTACCAAGCCCCTTGAGAAGCAATCGATACTCTGTGTGATTCACATTGCACAGAGTGAAAGAGATTTTACTCTAGAAATCCCTTGGGTTGTGTAGATAGAGACATATGCATTTGATAAGAACTAACCTTGGCAATCATGGCAAGCAAAGTCATAGGAAGACTTTGGTCCCATTTTCACAACTGACATCAAGCAGAAGGAGGGCCTATACAGGAGAAGGTATATTCTGTTTGTCCTTAGCGGTTAGATCTGTGCTTGGAGAGTGTGTGCTTGAAAGGCGTCAGATATTAATTAAGGACACAGATTACAAAAGAAAACAATGAATGATGTTTGATGCTTCCAGGGTCTGAATTTCAAGGAAGGTTTTGGATGAGGCTACAGATGCTCTCTGCTTTGCCCCAGGCTACCGCCACAGTTTAGCAGTTGATGAGATTCGCAGAAGTGCAAAAGGTCCAGTGTAGCTGATTAGCTTTTGTTTTCTGGCTCCTTTTTATTCTAGAACTGTGAAATGCCAAATGTCTTTATCAGCCCTCTCACCCTAGTCCTGAGTGCAGTCTTGGGGTGAGTCAAGTCCAAGGGGAGGTTGCCTTTGCAAATGCACAGCTAAGGCAGGTGCAGGGGAAGGGAGGCACTTGTATGCAAAAGCTTCCATTGTAGGTGTGGAAAGACCGGGGGAGCTGCTTTGGCACTCAGGATACAGTAATGGTTGCCTGCTTGCCAGTGCATGCTCCTTCTTGCCCTAGGTCCAGAGCATTTGGCTCCTGGGCTGAGTAGGAGTGTGTAGAATTCTTCTGTTGGTTACTCTGTCCCAAAAGTCCTAATGGAGTAAGTTTGAGACCAGTTTGGTTTTTTGGTTCTTTAAAAAAATAACAACAAAGTTCTCCCCAATTTCTCAGAAAAACAGGAGATGATTTCATCTTATCATAATTGCTGAATTTATTTTTAAGATGGGAGAGTGTCAAAAGCTGTAATCTTGCACGCCTCTTTTAATACATAACATCCTGATTGTAGTGGCCCTGAAAAATTAACAAGTATTCAAATAACCCTAACTGCAAAGGAGGCGAGTCCACCATTACCCAGACTGCATGACTCATTAAAGGGAAGGGTGAAGAGCACAGCAGAGTGGCATTAATCACTCAGTTCTGCTACAGGAAGAAAAGCATTTGTGTGATACTTCATTTGCAGCATACCATATGCAGAATTAGCTGATGGTCTCACAAAGGCTCTAGGGATGCTGATGACAAAGGAACATCCCACTTCTAAATAATTTTGTGAGGCTATTTAGTTCAATTTAATTTTAGACTTTGCATTTTGCTTGACAATAATGCACAAAAGACACTCAGATTTTTTTCTTTTTTGATGAAAAAGAAAAGCTTAATTTCCTCTTTAATGGCTTCTTCTCTCTTGGATTTTAGAATATGACAAAAAATCTCATAAGTCAGAAAATATAATTTCATGACTAGATTTTGTAAGACCAAGAGAGGAAAAAACCCCTCAAACTTATGACAAGGCTGAAGGGATCTTTTTTAGAGCAAGTTTTTGGATGAGTTATCTTGAAGATGCTTTCAGAAAAGTCATATGGTATTAGCTGAGTTCTCATACCACAGGCAGCTGTGCTATTAGAAGAAGAAACACAAATGGGTGAAGTAAAACTCTGGATGCTTAGACTCTCTGAAGAATACCTGGGGTCAGAAAACAGAAAAAAAAAGCAATCTGAATGGAGAAACAGACCAGAAGGGGTATGAGTGGCATTGTTTCTGATGACAGGTGGTACTAGTGTATTTGGTGTATAAATGTTATAAATTACCATTAAAGAAAATGTAACTAGTTCAGAATAAGATTACTGGTTATAGCCATTGTACCTTTACAGGGATCTCAGAGAAGATGGTTAGAGCCCTGGACTGTTGGGCAAAGGTTCATGTTCCACAGCACTGTTCATAAGTGAGGCAGCAGATGGAGAAAATCTCAGATGTGGTTGATACTACAAAATCCAAACACAGAAGAAAAGACTTGGTGCACAAAGAAGTGACAAATTCAAAGTTGACGGCACAAAAAACAACATATGGATCTTCATATGCTATGGCAAACACCATAAACTGTGGAATGGGCTGGCATTTGAAAAAATTTAATATAGTTTGATTATTGTTGTTGTTTTTGACTGGGGAGCTGTTGCAGAGCTTCTTCCGGGAGCCAGCTGGGACTGATTAGTTTGTGGATCAGGACACATTCAGCACTGCAGAGCAGCCAGCCCCAAAACCCTTGTGCAGCAGACCTCTGCCAGACTCCCTGGCTTGGAGTGGCTGCTGGATTTCCTGTGGTAGACAGCACGGAAGGATTCCCAGTCTGAAATTGTTGTGTCTTGACTGGAAGGTGTTCGGATTTGTCCACACACCACCATTCTCACCTTGCATAAATCACTCCAAAGAGATGCTTTAAGATCAGATGGTGAACTCTTGTCGATGTGGTCCATGGGGTTTCTTCTGGTGTTGTCAACAAGACTTTCAATTATTGTCAATTCAGGTAGGGAGGGCCTGTGATATCAACAGAAAATTTTTGATTACAATTTTGATGACAATCATGGCCTTTTAGCTTCTAATGTGCTTTATTTAAAATTAACTTTCAAACATTTCTGAATTTGCTGAAGTAAAAATGCTCTTGGATTTTACATAGTCTTCAAAATTTGCAATACTACAAAACATGCTAAACATATAATTCATTCAGTGATATCAATAGGACTGTTCTTATGCTTAGAGATATACAGGTCTGCAAGGTCAGGACCTTATTCTATATTGTCATAACTATGGGATAACACATAGGTGTGAGCTGGGTCTGATTTCACTTGCAAGCTGAAAATATTTTACTTTGAGTGATCAGGTTCAAAAATTAATAAAAAATTCACTCATCATCTTTCCTGGGTCAGCTAACCAGTCTGAACCCAGGCTTTGCTTTAAAATTTGATGGCATTTTCCTCCTTATGATGGATATATTTGAAAAAAAATCCATGCTAATGCCTTCCCTTGTAAAGTATTAATTGTCAGGACGAACTAAACATATTCAACAGGTTGTGATTATTTTTTGCTTTCTGACCCACAGGAGATAATCACCATCTGTCTTCGTGATCACTTCCTACCTTTGCTGCCTGCAACTTTTACTGTCATGCCTTACTACTCAGCAGTCAGTTTAAACTCAGAAACTTGTTCTATATTTGTTCACCTTTGCAAAATGCTTCTACTGTTTCAGCCCTGTGCAAGTATTTGTGTGCCTGAAAGCTTGTTTGTTTTCTCAGTGATGCAAATTGGCCTAATAGATTGCCTGCCTTTGCAAATTGTGTCTTTTCAGCAAGACAGCCTCTTCAACCAATTCGTCTGAACTGATCTGAGTTTTATAATGTATTTCAAACTTACATATTTTTAACCCAAAAATATCCAGAGTGAATTCTATGTGATCATGACAGGATAGTTTTTTTCCCTGTCATACTGGCTTAATGAAGCTCAGAAGTATATGTGCACAATGCAACTTCTCTCATTTTAGGACTTGTAAATTATTTTGATCAGTTTGGTTTCTATTTCAAGAAGTGAAGTTCATCTTGAGAAGAGAATTTTTTAACAGAATTATTGACTGAAACCCAAGACACTGAATGAAGTATGATTTGATAAAACTGACATCTTGTTAACATTTCTCTGTCCCCTAACACAACCTTAATTAAATCAGAGCTGCAACACTAAAATACTCTGTATACACTATCTGTGTTGATGCTATCTGTGAATTATCAAGAACAGAAAACCATGGATATCTTAATAAGGAAATCTGGTCCTATTTTCTTACAGAAAGTTTCTCTGGCACATTTTCCCTGTTGCATTTAAAATTGCAACATTCCAGCCCTTTCAAACTCTGTGAAATAAATCACAAGTCAAGAAGTCAAGTATCTGTATCTCCTTCATACACACAGTCTGTGAGAGCACTGCTATTGACTTCCTACCTTGCCATGGGGAAGCATTTATATTTTACCTTGTTAATTCACAGTACAAACAGGCCTTAGGTAATGAATACAAGGGCAGTGGGAAATAATGTCAACAAAAAGTACCCAAAAGATTTACATAAACTGCCATCTGAGCTTCTGTAACATGCAGATGTAACTGCTGTGGATAATAGAAATGCCTGTCATTTCAGCTCTCAACAGATCTTGGCAATTTTACCGAGTTGCCCTTTGGGTTCTCCATTTGCTTCAGTTCTTTGACTGGTCTTGCCTTACTACCTTTCACAGGCAAAGTTAATGGCTCTGATCATTCCTTTCTACTCACTTCACATATTCATTCTGACTCAACTTTTTCTCTGACTCACAATCTGTTTCTATTTCCATAACCATGAGTGCATGTGAAACGTCCTGGGCTAATGTGGAATGGCACAGGCATCGCACTGCGTTATTCATACCTGTGTGAGTAACAGCCACTCATTCCTTGGTACATGACTACTGGCTCGAGAGCACCTTCATTTCCTGCCTTTTCCCATTTATTCAATCACTTGGTGAACCTTCTTTTACAGTGCAGGGAATAAATCCTCTTGTTCTTGTGTCAGAGTGGAAGTGCCTCAACATAACAGGATTACATCTTCAGCCAACTTAAAAAAAATTATCAAGAAAAAGATAAAAAAAAAGTTTAGGAGTTCCAATAGACTTGCTGTGCTCTTGTTAAATCAAGATCAGTAGCTGACCTGTAGGTGTTGCAAATGCTTCAAATACTGGGGCTTTCTCATGAAAAGCCTCCTGTACATGCGAAATCTACTGGGTAGATTCTCCTCATAGACCTATTTTATTATGTGCCATGTAACAGGCAAAATTGCAGGGGAAAGTTTGAGTAAACTGTGTGACAGTCCTGACATATCTTCAAAATCCACAAAACAAACAGAAACTGTTAGCAGAAGGAATATCCTTTTTTATAGTAACATCTGTTAGCAAAGAGCGCCAGGAAAGAGATCTACAAAATAATCATGGCATTATCTATTACTTAAACATGACATTAAGGTAACAAATTGGCTGGTTGTTGTTGTTGTTTGGTTTTGTTGTATTTTTTTATACTGGAACATTATTAAATATAAATGTGAAAAGCCTGGAGATTTCCATTTATCAGAATACTCTACTAATATCCTGCTTTTATACATAGATTATTAATTGACAAATTTGATCTTTTAGATACCTTCTAAGAGGTCATGGACTCAGTTATTATTATAGAACTGCAGAGTTAAATTTTCCTGGAGCTCTTACTGGGTATCCAGAAATGTGGCAACAGCTCTAGTTCAATTGCTTGATGTTTAAAGAAGAATATTGGTAATATGTGCTGTGTAATCTACAATGTTGATACACATGAATTAGCTTCATTGCATGCTGTAACTCAAGTTCTTACCAGTGAAGACATCCAGGTGTAACAAAGAAATCCTGACGTGCATAAAAGATCTGATGTTGAGCCTGCCTTGAAAATGGCAGAGTCTATCTCTCTGAAACTTCTGATGGACAGGAAAGTAAACCTTAAAATGCACTTTTAAATACTCAATTAGTCAGAATTAGAGGAAAATCTGGACCTGGGTGGCATAAGTACAGAGGTTTTATTATCTCAATGTTTTCGCTCTGCACTATGTTGCCAGGGACAAATACATCATATGTTCTGAAGAGGCTTCCCTGTAGTCACTGCAGCATCATACTGAGCACAGACTCCAAAAGCCTTGCTCATAGGAGGACTGAGTCCATTGGGAAACGTTGGAGATGACACATCTGGTAAATAGGTATGATGCTCTGGTTTTACAGCTCCAAGTGGGTGGATCACTGGGTGTCACTCTTGGGTATAGTGGTGGAGGCAGGGAAGGAAAGCCAAAAAGAACTTGATTGGGCCAGGGGGAAACCTCATTTCTTCACTGTAACATTGAAAAAGTGACATCACAAAGCAAATATTATAGTAAAATATGATTTTGGCTTGCTTATTTCCACCCTCCCTTGTTTTACTGCAAAACATTTATTTTTTGGAAATTTTGGATGTTTGATTTATTTGTTTGGGATTTTTTTGTTTGGTTTAATGTTTTATTTTTCTTTAGCCATTATGGTCACTATTAACAGTAATTAATCCACTGCAATAGATTATTTTGTCTTTCTCAAAATTATTATTAAACAAGAATTGATCAGACTTTTTTCCATCTCCATTTTTTCCTAATGGCATGCCCCTTCCTATTTGCCATTTGCCAAACTTACTGTCTTTACAATAGCAGCACAATCTCTACAGACAGAAATTTTTTTTTTAAGACTGGTGTTCTTTTAAGCTGGCCATGCACTAATAACTGACAGCAGCTTGGTTTTTCAGGAAATGTTTTAAGTAACAGGCATTCAGTGAACATAGATGCAATTAGTGCTTCACGATAGTGAGCACCTACCACAGTTCTGAGTAACTTTCTGAATTATCTGAACAACCTGGAGATCAAAGCTTAAAACTTGCTGCTTTTTCATGCAGGATATTGCATTTTGTAGCAGAACAAGGCAAGATATGAGTTGCTTATGCTGGTAACTAAAGACATATGAAGCACTTGGATATTCCAATTATCTTCTGACTCATTGAAATTTGTATACTCTCTGTGGACCTCCTAACCACTCCAGTAAAAATAGTAGAGGTTATAGATATCTGGGTAATTGAACTGAACTCAAATACTTCATCTGGTTTCAGTAACATTTCTTGTATTTCTTACTCCGGAGTTTTAATTTCTTGTTGTGAAATCATCTTGCTGGAAAAAAAATCAAAACCAAACCATCAACAACAAAACCCCACAACACCCAAAACCAACTGTGAGAACCAGATTAAACAAATTCTCCAAACTGTGTGTTTTGCTATGTATTAAAGTTGATATTTGAGTGCACAGAGCAAAATTAACTGGAGTGAGATGCCTGTGAATTTCCTCACACCCTTTCCCTGGGAAACCCAAGGGACCTCTGGTGCTGGCAGGTGTTGGCATCTGCTCTTCCACTCACGGTCTTGGTGACACTGGTCTTTGGCTACCCTCCATGTCTCTGGCCCATGGCCTCTCCCTGTGCTGCCTGGACCCTTGTGTGCCCTCCTGAGCCCCAGTGCTGCTCCTGGGAGTTGCCAGTGCTCAGCCTGTGGGGCACTTCCATCTCTGCTGCCTGGAATAAAGCTTTCCATCCCACCAGGGAGGTTTGCTTGCTTACACATCCTTTTCAGGAGGCAGGTGCAAGAGGCTGGCAGTATTTCTGAGAGATCTTTATATAACATTTAGTGTGGGGTTTATACTCCTGCAGTCTTCTTTTGGACTCTGGGGTACAGGGATTTTCATACAATAAGTGTAAGCTAATGCTCTGTGCAGCATGTGGAGTGAAACCTGTCTCCAGGCAGAAGCTCTGCTGGAGCTCTGGTAGTGGGAAGTGGGCTGTCTCCCAACATTAACCAGGGTATTGGTAATTTCTCCCTGTTTCAATATTTTCTTTAACGTTTGATAGCATTAAATAGAGTGCAGAAGACGCTTAAGTGGTGCCAGGGACTTTGCAGAGGAGTCTCATAGCCAGTTCCCAGAGGGACTTCATCACTGCTCTTTGCTCAGCAATGATGACCAAGTTTCAGTGACTGCATGGGCTGTAAAGTTAAACCCCAGTGTCCTCTTCCTGCAGCTCCAATGCCTTTATTTTTTCTGGCTTGAAGATGAAATTTCATATGGAGAAGTTCAGTGACAAATTCACTGCTTTAAAAGGGCATAAGTAATGCTGTTTGCTATAAACATGCTGTTAAACTGTGACATCAGTATTTGGGAGGATAGTGATTATAAAAGGACTTGGTGAGAAGTGATCTCAGTCAATGGATAACAGCTCAGAAAATGAGCAGAAATTTCTTGTCTTTATTTAAAACAAAACTTAACTTGAACCTGTGTCAGTTTATAAAGATACAGAAAGGCTGCCAGTGGCAGAAATTGTACATTGACACAAAAAAATTCTTGTGGAACTGTTCTCAAAAATGTTTGTTGTAGTACTGAAATTCCTTAGCAAGCTGGGGAGTACTAGGGAAGATTCCTGGACATAGCTCAAGTCTTTGCAGTGAGATGCTATCAGTCACTGAAGAAAAACGTAGCTGCTTGGAAAGAGCAGAATGACATTTTGATTGAAAATCAAAATTACAGTAGAAGCTTGCATGGCTTCCAGCCCCTTTTCCTCAGTGTTCACTGAGGTCATGCATTTAAATATATGTTGCTTTAGAAACTACTAACAGTGCATAAGGTATATTACAGCTTTTCTGCTCAAATGAACCACATTTCATCTCCTGGAAACAGTCATCTCACACTATCATTGCCCACATTTGGCAGTGGGTTTTGAAAGATGCTCTCTGACTATCCCATTATGTGGGTTCCTAAAGCTCAGAATATGTTTGCCACTAGGCATCTCTGCCTCAAGGACACAGTGGCTTGCTTCTCATAATTTTGCTTTTATTTGTTGCATTCTTACCACTTCCAACAAACCCATTAATCAAGTGAAGAGACACTTCATTAGCCTAGGAACGAATTTATGGATAAGCATGTTCTTGAAAGCTCTTAAATTGCTCAGTGTAGTAGACTGTCAAGAAAATATACAGAAGTGAGAAATCAGAGACCTGCCATAGTGCATCTCTTGATTACAGCTGTAATCTCCTCATTTAAGAGAGCCTGTGAGAGATGTATGATTTACAGTAGTACCCTTACAGACCTGACCAGTCCTTTGGGCTATGGATTCCTGATTGTACAGCTTGTATATTCCAGTGAAGCATTTGTATTCCAAGTACACTGCTTCTTCTAAAAATTCTTTTAAATTCTTCTTCCCATTTCACTTCACTTCTGCCCATCTCACCTAAGACAGCAGTCACATCATATATGCATGTATTCCTGGGCTGTTTCCTCTGCTAAGCTCTTTCTTTCATGGCACACAGTCAGTCTCAGGAGATTTGCTTTCATTGCTTCTGTGTTTTGAACAGCTTGAAAGAGCGATGGCTGAAAGAAGGGTCAACAAGTTAACTTCAAAATGATAAACAGACTGGTTGCTGGCATGCCTGAGCATTTTTTGGGCATATTTTATATTTTCCTTCTCACTGGTGCTTCTTAATACAGAAGCTTGAAAGGAGCTCTAATATTAATGAAGTTCATATACGGAATATATTTGGCAAAAACACAGTGTGATCATGCTGCATCTGTTATCTGAAGTAAAAACTGAGGTCAGAATTTTAATAAAGAGTATATGAATATTTTTGAATCTACAGAACAGCACATGTCAGTTTTCAGTGCAACTGCATCAAAGTTACTGCTGCTGCCTACGCTGACTGTGTCAGACTGCATGGTCTGCTCTGTCTGTTAGGCTGTTCAGGTCCACGGAAAGCAACTGACAGCCAATACAGAAAACTAAGAATTGCCTCCTAATCCTGATGATGATGTAGGCTTGGTACAAAATAATTGGCTTTGTGTATGCTGGCATAGGAATACAGAAGAGTTCAATACCAAAGAATATTGAATAATTCAGCAGTAGGGTAATATTTGTCAGCTAATATTTGGTGTCAAACACAGGAACTTTCACGGTAAAATGTGATTTTACAAAGGAGGAAGAGAGGTATCAACCAGACAGTCATAAGAAGGAAAGCTACTGAACTGGAAAAGAAAACAGTGTGGATGGAATGGGTGTGAGTTGAGGCACAGACTCTCCTCAATCTGCAAAGCAGGTAGAAATCACAGCCTGATGGAGGGCCCAGGATCTCATTAAGCAAAGCCTTTACAAAAGTGAAGCAAAGAACCATTGCCCACTCTGGAGAGTGGTCTTGGTGACCACTTATTTTCAGATAAGAACATCACTGCCCATACTTAGTTTACTGCGTGGTTTTGATATTTGAATGTTGGAGAACCAGAGTGGAAAAGAAATTATCCCTGGCTATGACATCACATTAGCCTCGGTAACATAATCGAAAGCTGCAAATTAAAATGTTCCTCTGACCATTGGAGAAAAGCCATTGATCAAGGTGTCTGACATAAAGTATGAATATTTTTTCAGTGAACCTAGCTCAGAATTATCCATGTATCTTGCACATGACTGAATGTAGACTACTGAATAGTTTCACTTCTCTAGTAAAGAAGCAAAAAAAAAAAAGTATTTCTCCTAGGATACACTGGAGCTATTTTGTCCAGTCAAACATTTCTTAAACAGGCTTTTGAAAAATGGACAGAGGAGGATTATTATTTGCCTCAATTATGTGCAACAGAGAACTGAGTTCCTGAAGTGATGGGAAGTCTCCAGAGTAATTGTCTTGAAATCAGCTGTCAGACTCTTAAAATTTATTTTATAAGAGCCTGCCCATACAATGAGAAAGAATTCTGTGTTACCCTGATCATCTGATCTGTGATCAGTAGAGCTCAGGATAAATTCAGCAGTCTTGATGGAACTTGTACTAATGAGAAGTATGAAAGAAGTACTCCATATTCCAAATATTTTGATTTTTCTTTGAGTTTATAAGTGATCCCTCAAGAGTTATTTCTGTTATTGTTTAATGTGCTGTTATCCAAGCCGAGCTTTCCTATGAATGTTTGTGTATTTTATAACCAGGATAACGTCTATGTTTTAACTTGACTACTATCTTGTGACCACAAAAGCGTTATGCCAATGAGACAGATCCCTTTTTGATATAAATCGGCTTTTAAAACACACTAAAAAGCCAGAAGAATGACAAGAGAATTCTCAGCTTGTTGAGATTTGAAATTCTCCTGGACTTGTACCCTCTCACTGACAGGCAGCTGCATTGTGCAGCCATTGTTTGGAAAAGTTTCTCCAAGCTCTGTGCCAAATAAGACACTTTGATTTAATTTTAAAGCCAGAATTGCAAATCTCAGTGTGTAGACACTCAGATAACAGCAGAGTCCACAGTGATCTGAGTCACTAATGCTATTTCCAAGAGTATAGAACACATAATTTGAGAAAGTGAACCTGAGGTACTTGGATGAGGAGCACAGGTAACCTCTCCATGTAGGCAGTGAGAATCTACTCAATTCTCCCCCACAGCATTGGCTTCTGTCTTCCAACCATTGCCTCTGCATTTGCTTATTAACTTTCCTTTGAGGCTGTTGTGCAGGAGTTGGGAAAGGAGTACTACTTCCTTTCAGAAAAAAATTTCCTTTGTGACACTATGGACACCTTGTCTTTCCTTGGGTGCTCTGTGTTTGAAGTAAGCAGAAGGGTTGACAACAACAGAGATACTGTATTTGCTGCTGGCTAATTTCTTGGTTCCCTTAACGATCCTGGTCTGGGAGTCACCTGGATGGACAAATGATTGTGTCCATGCAGGGCATGGTTTGAGGCAAAAGGAAACCTGGGAAGCCAGAAGATAAAGGAATATGAGCTAAGAAAATTGGTGCCCTGCTCATGATTGTGGTAAAAGAGGGCAGAATTTACCACATCTCTCACTTAAAAGGAAAAGATTCCACAGCATTACATTTGAGGGCCAGAAGAAACAACCAGGAAAAACACAGACAACAAAAGCAGAATATGTGTTCTCAGTCATGGCTTACTTGTACTGCTATACATATAGTTACAGTAAACATGTTGATATGTATTGCAAACAGAACCTCATTACTGTTAAAGGAGACAATGGGAACAAAATTAGTCAGAGAAGTCTAATTCTGTGAAAGACAGAGCTAAAACCACTCCTACTGAGTAACTGTAAAGCTGTAAGAGTAGATAAGAGTATAAATTTTCCGCAGTTCCTCAGTAAATGGAGGGAAAGCGTGTTTCAAAAATAATTAAACCAGCCAATATTTCACAGCCACAGTGTCTGAGCTACTCTTTTTTTTCTGTATCTACATTTCAAAGCAGCAGCATCCTTTCCGTGCCTGCACAACACGCTGCTTCCAGATGGGTGACTTATGTAACACTGTAAGAGACACCAAGTCGAGGTCTCAGGCTTGCAGAGGAAATACAAGAAGAAACTGAGACCAAGAGAAGAGAGGAGAGGAAGTGTGAGGGTAGCCAAGAACATCCGCTCTTGCTACAATTCTCAGCCCCTCATTCCTTTCTGACCCCTACAGGAACTGACAGGGCTGGGAGACAGGAAAGTATGATGGACTTCATCGAAGTCACACATTTCTAACTGCTTAAGAAAAGTTTCTCTTCTTTCTATGCTTGTATCACTGTAATAGTGCAACTCTTCTAGCATATGAGGTATCCTTCCTGATATTTTTGGTTAAGCCTGTTTCCTCTTTTCTTTCGTTTTATTCATATTCTTTTGCATCCGTCATGATTTCACTTCTCTGTTTTCCTCCCTCCTTCTCTCTCTAACACCTGTGTTATGGATGACCCCAGAGTCTTCCCTCTGTTTCTATCTCCTGCTCCTTTGTCTCTGTTGGAAGATTTCAGTGCAGGGTTGCAAGAATGGAAGGACACTGTTGCAAGTGCACCTTCATATCTTCATTTTTCTCCACTGCTCTAATGATGGTTTTTACTGGGAGCTGCCCAGTTGTGGTGCTTTTGATGCCTTCTTCATTCAAGGAGGCAATAACTCATGTGCAGCTCAGTGTCAGCTCCATGGTAGCTGACTAAAATACTGCCTAGGTACTGACAAAAAAGGAGTGAAGCCATTTCCGAATGGTTTGGTCTCTTGGCTCTGCTCCTGCATCACTGTTTTCTACAGGATGCACAGTACTTTAATGCCTGTGATAGGAAGTCAGGGAATCCTACGGAGTGATGGTTTCCTTCCGTCTCCAGTTCCTCGCTGACACTTTATCGGTTCAAGCAAAACTGGAACTTATCACTTACACTGAGAGACAAGAAAATACATTTTCTGCATCTTGAATCTTTCATTGAGCTCTATCCCATCTGTCAATGTCTCTTTGATGTGCAGATAAGGGTTTGAAGGGTTTGAAAGTTCCTTGATCTCAAACAATGATAATACTCACTGCCTTAGCTATAGCAATAGAAGTTCCTGTTTTCTGCTACAAGGCAACACATACTTAGCTGATTACCTGTTGGGACCTCTACAGTATTTATAGCACCCATGCTTTCCAAGATCTCAGGCTACGTGTCTCAGAATCCACACTCAGTGTTTATCACTGTGATAAAACATAAGCTTGTTCAAACAAGTTTATCCCATCGGTCTATTCAAGGTCTGCAGAGACACCCTAGTTTGTGCAACTGCTATGTTACAGCATTATTTACCACCATTTATATGGAAATACTTACATTGCCAACACTGACTTTATGTACTTTGTCTAGGTTTGCAAGATAATGAATCTCTGTGCCCATAAAAATAATCTACTTACCTATTTCCTCTGCCCCTATCGATATAATCATCAACTTTTAATTCCCTTAATATGACACATTTTACTGGAATTCAAGTCACATGAAATGGAGTGTATATTCAGGGGTGAGCTGCCAACATTTTTTATAATCTATCTTGAGATATGAATAAAAGCATTTGTCTCCCAAAGCAATCAGTCATGTACCACTGGGTTTTGTCCTATTATCTGGCACCATCTTCACTCTCTGCCTTTGACATGAAATAGTTTTGCATTTGCAAGTTCCTAAATGGACAGGATGAAACCTTTGTCTCAAATTCCTGTAGTTATTCTAGAGCAACTTGCCCAGATGAGGACAAGTACTCATCACTCATGTAACCAGTTCCTTTCAAATCAGTCTGACACCCAGGAAAACAAGAAGCTCTGGGAGGATGTCATAGGCTGCGGTCAGCAGTAATAGCAGCTTGCTTATTTATAGTACTTTTCACCCAGAAGAACTCTGAATGCAAACATGAAGGCAAAATTAAGAAAGTATAAAGTAAGAGCAAAGCATTGATTGAGTAGGGGAGACGCCAGCCTGTGTCTAATGAATGAGGGACAGCACTAATTATAAACGTATTTGCTTTTATTGTCATGTTTTGGAACTTTAATGGTCATCTAATGCATTTTTTATGAGATGAATATATTTCTTTCAAAACCTCAGGAACATGTGCAGCTGCTTTTAATTTCAATGGGAGTTGTAAAAGCTCATTAGCCTCTAGATTTGTCCTTCAAATGTACTTAATTAAATATATAAAGAAGATAACCAGAAAGCCTGAAGTGGCTGAGACAGAGTTAGCACCAAACCATCTTTCCTGCTCTTTTTATCCTACGAATAGTCATGAGTTGGTCAATTATCACTTTGAATTAAACTAATTGCACAACTTCCTGGGTTTAAGTGGGCTGCAGATCGTGTGTCCCACTTTTGCATCTCCTGCCATGATCCTTTGCCTACACAGTGGTGGAACAGAAGCAGCATTGCCGCAGATATTTCAGCATTAGTTCATAACAGACAAATGGTAACAGAATGTTTGTGGCAGCTTCACGATTCCTTTGAACCACCTTTATCCAAGTACATGAAAATAACCTAAATTTTCAGCTGACAGACAAAGTACTAATCCATTCCGTGCCTCACATTTTAGAGACATTGCATAATTTTCTGGCACCCAGCCACAAAAATTCTCGTTTGAAGGAATGCTTCGTGGAATGACAACATTCAGCAGCAGAGTTTGCAGGACTTGAAGTGACCAGCCTTTCTGGAACCCCCTAACCTTGTCCCAACTAAGCATGCAGGGAAAATTATTATTTTATAGTCATGGAGAACTCTGTAAGCTTTCTGTAATGGAAATGGAAACACGGTGTCCCTGCCCTAAATAACTCACTTCAGTTGCAATGCCATGAAGGAGGATGGGTAACAAACCAGAATAGAACAAGGAGTTTTTGGGAGGAAGCACACACTAGTTTTGACAAAGTTATGCATAAACTGAGGAAGTATAAAGCCATCTTCAGAAAAACATCAGTCATTTAGAGAAGGCCTTGCATAGCAGGGGACAGACGGAAGAAAAAGATTTTTAGGAAAACTGTAAAAGCAGAATTTTTTTTCTCCCTCGCAATTTTCTTGGGGGCTTGAAATAAAAGTGGATCAATATGGAAAAAAACATGACAGAATGGAACAGCACACTGCCTTGTACAAGATGTTCTGAGCATGGGGCAGAGCATGGAAGAAACAGGCTGATGGGGGAGCTGCAGCTGCAGGTTCGTGTCGGGGTCTTGCTGGTGCTGCAGCAGGCCTGCCTGGGGAGGGCACTTACAGCTCCCAGGGTTTCCAGGAATATCAGGAACACATGAAATGGCACAGCAGGACAAAGAGGTCCTGGGGATTATTACAGTGAGGCGTTGGAAGCGGTCACAAGACATAAGACGTGAAGGGCATTGGAGAGAGCAGAGAAAATAAAGGTTTCACAGCAGCGTGTCACTGATAACGTGGTGTCTTCCAGTCTAGTTGGGCATCTGAAAAACCTTATCCTGTTTTTCTTCATTTACTTTTTCTGTTCTCGTGGGATTTGCCTTCATTCTCTTCTTTACTATCACCTTTAAAGTACTGCTGCAGGAATGTCTTCCTCCTGCACATGCAGTGAGATAAAGAAGTTTTCCTGATTTTCCATTTGATTTGCTGTCTGCAAGGCTCACCAGAAAAATTCTCTTTCAGTTCTTTACTTCACCTCTTAATTTTTCTTCATCTGTTGTTAATTTTATCAATACTATTTTGCTGTCAAGCTCACTGAAAATAATTTCCAGGAGACAGTACAGAAAATTCAGCATTTTGTTTCATCAGATATTTATTCAATGGATTCTGATTTCCCTTTGCCAGGAAGTAGCTGTCTCAGCTGCTTAATATATAACAGTCAAGAGACACAAATAAAATTTAAAAAATTATTTGGAGTAAGTGAAATAAAAATACACATCACACTCAGAATAGGTAGAAAGCTTCCTACTGGTTTGCCCCATGCACAGGGGGAAAATGCAGGAGTTATTTCCTGGGAGATCACCATGAGCTGTGCAGGTAAGCACACTGTGCATTGTAAGGTAGCTTTTCAGGATGGAAATACCAGACAGAAGTGATTTCCTAAGAGTGCTGTGGTTGATGGTGGATAAACAGGAGACACTCAGAGCTGAACTAGCAATGACCTCTTCTCTAGGATGGCAGAGCTGGCAAGATGTCAAAGCCCATTATCCCCTCTGGAAAAGGAGAGGGAGATACCAAAGCAGACAGACGCTCCTGTAATGCTTTGTCTAAACTACGTTATTGATCTCTGTCACGATCCTCTGCCTCCCTCCGTGTCTGGTCTGCATGGGGCAAAGCCGCAACGAGCAATCCAAAGCACTCAAATTACAAGAAGAGCTGTATTGATAAAAAAGCCATTTTTGGCTTTTTACCTTAGCTATAATTGTGATAGAAATCCCACGGGTTAGGCTCTGCAGCCCAGTGGGCAGATCATGAGGAGATCATTGAAAGTGATAAATTCCTACCTGTGCAGGCAGATTTTCAAAACCGGTGCTTGAACTGCTTTGAACAAAACTGCTTTTTGAGATGCTTTTTGTTTTTGCTCAACCTGAGGTTCCTATATCTAGACCCAGATTTTTTGCTTCTCTGAGCACTTAAGGCTTCCACTGATCTCTCTCCGAGTCAGGAGCCAGCAGTTGTTCTGAAAATCTAGCCTGGGGTGAAATTTGGACCTGCTGTAGTTAAAGGGAGCTTTTCCAAGTTTTCATCTGACGTAACTAATTCTGAACACTCACGAATTAAGTGCTTAAAATGAGATGAATGCATTTCCTGGTAGGTTAAATGGAGAAAACCTTTAGATACTTCTGTAAATTGTATTATAACATGTGAAAAGCAGCATCTGTGTGATCAGGAAAAAAAATATTTCCTTTCATAGTATTAGTGAAATCTTCAAAAACTCAAAATAAGGATTCCTAAAGCTTGTTTTATATGCCTTTGCTTTAATTTAGATTTCAGTTGCCTCCCTTGGAACAAAAGAAGTTGTAATTTTTTTTTTTTTGTATTTACATTAATGAAAGGGGTTAATACCGACTGTGAAACCAAGGGCAGATTTTTCAAGCTCAAGCTCTGTGCTTGTGTCCTCTGTAACTCTGTATTGGCTTGGGGCATGTTCACACCATCAGAATTTTGAATTTTGCCATGAAGTTTTGTGGATTAACTGTTTCTTCCCTTCTATGTACTGCATGCAAGCAGAAGTGATGGTTTTCGAGAGAAACGATCAGCACTCCAGGCAAGATTTACAAGGCCGACTCTGAAGGCAGAAGCCTGCTCTCTCCAGTTGGCATCTGCAGATCTGAGTGTGACTCAGGGCTTGCTCAGGACTGTGAGATGTGCAGCAGCAGCAAATCCAGGACGGACGCTGCCCACAGACTGCACCAGCACCCCGCCCACGGCTGCCCCTGAGTCCCACTGCCACCTCCAATCCAGCTGGTGTCCCACACTCCTGTTTCTGAGCCTGATATCTGTGCTGGCTGCTGGGGGAGGACAACAGCAATGCTGCTGCAGTGCTCCCCTGGAGCAGAGAGTTGTCCTTCCAATGCCACCAATGGCCAAGGTTGCTGCTGGCCTGAAGCCACGTGTGACACACAGCCTGCCCCTGGGCACAGGGCACACGGGGTCTGCCAAAAGCGCCAGGCCTCAGACTGCTCAAACAGCCTCTAATGAGGGAGAGTATTAAAACATAAAATAGATCATATATAATAAAATAAAATAGAAAAATTATAAATAAATATATAAAAATATAAAAATAAATGAAAATAAAGTAGAAAATAGAAGTTATTAAACATAAATAAGTATATATAAATATGATAAAATATATCATATATATTTTATACTACATATGACATATAAAATATACATAACACCAAAATTCAAGTTTGTAACTGCAATTCTGTTAACTTCCTAAGATGAAAAATAATTATGGGGGAAGGAGAAGCCCCGTGAACAACTCTGGGACGAAGAAGCCCTATGGAAAACTTTTCTGTGTAGCAGAGAGGAATCAATTTCAGACAAGCATAAGAGTGCTCCATTAGCATTTGTGCAGGTCCTAAGCAGTTACACAAGAATGCAGCTCAGTGAGATTTTCTGAATGAGTAGATAAATAATAAGGCTCTTGAGACACATCATTTGCATTCAATAATAGCTAGAAAATTCCTTAATAAAAATGAGCAGTAGGAATCCAGGGATGAGAGCTTGCTCACAAGACAGCATTCTGGATGTGGGGTTTCCACAGCTGTGTCCTAATTCAAGGGTCTAATTTAAGTAAAAATTAATTATACTCCAGAAATATCTGGTTTTCTCCACTGACTGTAAAATGGACTAGAGGTGAGTACTCAGCTGGGACATCCACATTGTACCACTGGGCAGAGCAAATCTTTACCTTCATACAGAAACAGTTTATTATAGCAATCACGTGATTTTTCGTTACATACCTCATTATATTAGCTTAGCCTCCATCTCCCTGTCATAGTTTCTTCAAGTTTTAGTTATGAGGCATTTGGTAGGGCTTTACACTGACTTCCAGTGCTTTTCTATCTCATTGCTCATGGTTTCTGGGAGTATATAAGGGATTTTGCAAAGTCTCTCCCATTACTCATGTGGAAAAATGTACAGGATGTCTGTGTTAAATGCTAGATTAAAAATTAGGTAATTACATTAATGACATTCTGTCCTTTTCATCATGGAACTGTCTTAAATAATCCTTTTCTGTCTTCTCTCTTGGTCCAAGCTTTCTTTAAGGAGAATATCTGTACTCCTTTGCCATTCCTGGGCTGGCATTACTCACCAGTCTCTGGGCAAGAATTTCAAGCCAAACAACACGTGCAGTGGTTTCTCTCTGGAAAGGACATGGGTCTTCCACATCCAGCTGTAGTGAACAAGATTATAACAAAATAAAAATTAAAAAAACATTGTGTTGTTACCATCTTCAATATTTCCATTTCTCCTAAGGTAAGCAGTAGTATTTTCTATCTACTATACTTTATCTTATTGCTTCATTGCTCTTAGACAGTGTTTGATCCAAGCTAGGGTCAGAAGATTGCCTGGTAGTGTAATTGGAGATAAAAGAAATAATTCTATTTTTGAAGACTTTTTATAGGCTGTGTTTTGTGAATGTTTCCTTGACAGAGGAAGAAGTATTTTTGTAAGCTATGTTTTCAGAGTAGTTCAGTTGCTTAAGGGTATTAGCCAGTGCACAGTAATTTGCAGTAACATTTTAAAGGTTTAGAACAAGATGCTCCCTGGATATTTGTGCCCTGGTGAATATTGCATAAAGGAAAAGGAATAACATTTTTTAGAAGTTCAGCACTTTTCCTCTGTATTATTGTCTGTCTGTAAAACAGATCTCAGAGGTAACTTTACCAAGTGTCTCAGCACTATGTTAGCTACCTCAGTGGACTGTTGTGGGAACATTGCTTTTTATAGAAATGTAGCTTTTACCATTAACTTCTGGAGGGAACAGTCTGAAAGCTGTAAGTGAATGATGCCTGCCAGGCATGACTCCTGATTGCTGTGACAGATGATTTGGAATGGACAGGATGGTGAGTAAGATGGGGCAGAGAAGCTGAAGTACATATATCCATTATAAGCTTGTTATTTCTGTGGAAGACACGATGATACAGAAATGGTGCAAGGATGCAACCAATCTTCCAAAGGAAAGAGCAGAAAGAGCATTCTGATAGTAACTGTGGTGACAGTATGGTATTCTGGATACCAGGATAATGCAGGAATGGGGGACAGGGCATGTGAAATATTGCCTGTGCACAGCTATGTTGTAGGAAGCCTGCATCCAGCTGGACCAGCTCCTTGGCCACGCATGGGCCCCTTGCCATATGGCATAAGGGAGTTGCATTTTCCCTGTGTGGGAAATCACAAAGATGCTGCCCTGTAGATTTCTGCTAAGCCCAGTCCTCCCCTATTCCAGGTCTGAGGCCTTTAAAGGATGTGATTCTTGGATTTTTAGTCCATCAGAAAAATTACGTGGCTGCAGCCCAGTGAGATCTGCGTGGGAAAAGCAGGATTCTTCTCACCTAATTTATGATGTCTCTGCCTCTGACGTAGATAATCTGCATCTGTTCCACTCACTGTAGACTCCCTTGGAGTCAATGAGGAGGAATAAACACTTTTAGGACATGAATCATCTGATGCATTTTAGACATTTACATTAGAGCTGGATCACTTCCACTGTAGCACTGCCTATTTCCTCTCTATTTGATTATAGAGAGAACTTGGCTCAGAAATGGATGTCACCGTCTAAAGTTAGGTGGGATGAAACCCACACAGGCAGCCTGTTGTAGATGTGTTAACTGAATGGGAGATTCAGGAGCATCATTTTTTCATGGTGTTCTGAGAAGGAAGCCTAGAAAAGGACTGAGAAGGGGGCGATGACCATGTTCTAGAAAAATCTGCGTGTGGTACAGAGAATGGGAAGTATGAAGCTGGAAAGAGCTGGAAAAGGGGACAAATACTGCCTTGAGATGATTGCATCTAATAACAAATTATTCAGAACAGTCTAATCTAAAGCTGACTGCAAAGAGTTGTAGCAGAATCTCATAATGCTGTGTAACTAGATAATAAAATGACAAATGAAAATTAATGTTCGTAAGTGCAAAGTAATGCAAATGGAATAAAAATAACTCAAACTATTCATACATATTAACAGGCTCTAAATTAGCTATTACTATCCAGGAAATAAATTTTGGAGTGACTGTGAATAGATTTCTGGAAACATCTGATCCATGCTCAGGGGAGGTCAAAAGAATAAATGAAACATTACGAATTATTGAGAAAGGGATGGAGTGAACCCAGAAAATGTTTTTACATCACTACATAAATTCACAGTGCTTCCACAGCTTGAAGGAGTGTGCAGTTCTTCCCCAGCAGCCTCAAGGCAGGTATAAGAAAGCTGGAGATGAGATAGAGAAGGGCTGGAAGGTGATCAAAGATACACAACAGCAAAGACAGACTTCAGCTCTCCAGTCTGAAAAAGAGACGGATGAGAAGGTAATATGATAAAAGCCTGTAGAACTATAAATGGTGTAGAGAAGATGAATTGGAAATTCTTACATGCAATTTTTTTGTCCTTGGGGTTGAGGAGACATCCAATGAAATTATCAACATTGAATTAAAAAAAAACCCCAACCACAAAAGGAAGTATTTTTTACAATATTCAAAATTAAATCATATCACTCTTTGCAAGAAAAGGTTAAAAGGATTAAAAAGTAGATACTAGATTAAATAAAAAGTATCAACTTTCTGAGTATTAAACATTGTGGTCCAGTAAAATTCCCAAATATCAGCTCCTAAACAGCTAATTGCTGGAAAGGTGCATTTATTTTATCACTGTACTTCTATTATATCATGGGATACTTCTGTCTCCTGAAATACTGGCTAATAAGTGCTCTTGAGTCCATGATCTGAGCTAAACTGGCATTTAACCTGATGCAGTGTGGCAGTTTTTGTGTTTCTAAGTGAGAAGAGACTGAGGAATAGCCAAAAAGAAACACTTTGGAGGAGGTCTACACCATGGAGGATGTTTGTTCCACAGGGTAGAAGTCTGAGCTAAGTAGGGGGCAGTTGTCAATTTCCTGGGAAGTAAGTCTGGCCTAATGGATGGCAAAGAACTCCACTGAAAGGCCACCAAGATGTAGCAACGTAGATTTCCATAATGGAAAAAGCCATTTGATTTGGGGAAACAGACGTAATTTATTGTTCTTTTTAGTTCAACATTATTGTGAAGGCAGAGATCTTAGCTTTAGCTGAGGTGTGTTCTGGGTTAGCCACCCTACTTAGGTATCATATCAAAACCACTGGCCCTGGTTGGAATGGGCTGCACTTTGGGCACAAAGAGCTCAGAGCAACATGGACTGCTGGGGCTGTATTGCAAAGCAAGGATTATTTCCCCAGAGCTGCAGGATGGACTTTCCTCTCTCTCCCCTCCCACAGTCACTATGCACAGTCCTGGACATTTAAAGGCTGAGGTAAATACAACAGACTCAGACTTATTCCTTTCTTAAATGTGTAGTCTGTTAAAAACTAAGGTAAGAAACTCTAGAATCCGAGGGCAGAAATGCAGTTTTCTAATAGGATAACTGGGTGGTGGATCATGATATAATCAGGGGAGTTTGGTCATAAGTATAACTTTTCTCCCTGTGGTTGGACACAGCAGAAAGGCTTCAGATCTGACTGTGTCCTGAATTGCTTATTCCATAAATGTTTATTACATTATAGTGATGTAATTAGGACAGCTTAATGATGTGATTAAAAAACCTCTCAATTCTTCTTTTGTTTACATTTTTGTCTACAGAGACATGGATTTTTCTCTGCCTGGTATTAGCATGCAGAGTTGGAACTAAGTCTTAACCTCTTCTCACAGCATTCAGGAAATCAATTTGTTTTGCTAAAATGAAATGGACATGTGCTGTCATGCAGCTGCATTCGAGTGTGACTAGAGATACTCATGACTTCATCAAGGTGTCAAAAAGTGTTCTTACTGCCTGCATTCTTCTGAAGGGACTAAAGTAATTTAGAAAGGGTCGTACTGAGTCTACTGAATTGATGGCAGTCTTCATCAGGGTTTGGGATTGCACCCAAAGGGTCATTCTGTGTTGAACAGTAAGATTAAAAAAAAAAAAGAAAAAAACCCCATCCTGATACTTAATCAAAATCCATTTATCTCTCCAGAATCACATCTGCAGCCTCCAGTGATTATCATCCTCCCCATGTTCCCCCCCTCCATTAACATTCAGCACAGGAAGGATGGGTGTCCTTTCTGCATTATCTAGTACCTACAGCCCTGTTCACTCGATTCCTATTCCAAACCTTTCAAAACCTCCCTTCCTGGTGATGCTGCCAACCACATGGGCTTTTAGATTCCTGGTGAAGTTGTCAGGACTGGCATAAACCAATTTGAATTTATAATTTCTTTCAAAGTAGGGCAGATTTGGCTTGGCAGCCTGTGGGATGTGATAAACATGGAATTCCAGCAGCAGTAAGTGTCGTTTCAAGAAGCAGACAAATAATGCAAAGCTAACCTTTTATTTCACAGCTTTGTCTGTTATAACCAAATTACAATAATTATAAGTATAGATTATAATGGAGTTCTGCTCACACCGAATGACAATCAAGGCCATGTAACATGGTTTTGTTTTGTGGTAAGGTTACACCTTTTATTTTGCAACCCTAACCTAAAAAAAGTGGCAGCTGTTTATGGAGTCTTTTGCACTGCAGCTAGAGCCATCACACACATCACTGGAGCAGGAGTTGAGTCCAATCCATCATCTAGGCAGCAGTGGTGGGATGAAGGATATGGAATACAAAGCGACAAACATCATTTGGGTGCAAAATCTTTGTGGGAATTAGCGTGTTGTCACTTCTTGCCTTCCAGTGTACCGTAAGCAAATCTGCACCTGTTACACAACCATTTTATCAGCATAACCTTAGCACAGAGTACACATCAAGAAAATGTTGAGAAAATAAGAACTTTTCCTTGGAGATATCAGCGGAGCTTGTTAGAAGCAACAGAGTTTTACAGCTGCATTGCCAGACCTGATCTTGAGAAAGTGAATTTCTGCACTGAAGCCCAAAACACTGTGACGCCTGTCTTCTGCTCTTCATTCAACAGCCTTTATATATAAAATATTCTGCTGTTTTCAGGATTTTCTTGTCACGGTTGAAGTAACACTTGAGAAAGCTCAGAAAACCTCCACTGAATTCAGGAGGTGTTGCAAGGGCATTTCAGTTGCTCAGGTTAATGCACCTAAAATCAGTTTCATTGTTTCTACAAACTGTTACATATAAATACAGCATTATAAATGCCCATAATTGTAAATTATTTTCGTCTTTAAGGTTTTAACAGTACTACTAACACAGATATTCTCTGATTCCAAAAAAATGCTTTCATGGTCTCTAGTTTGCTTTTAATGAAAACCTTGAGATTACACTCTATGATCCCCCTCCTTGTTTACCAGTAGCTTCACTTTTCAAGAATGATTTTGAATTAAGCCTCTTATTTAGGTGCTTTTTCTTCTATTTACCTTACATATTTTCTCTCCCAGTCCATGTGATTTGGATGCTTTTCAGGTCTGCTAGCAGTGTAGGCAATTTTCTCAAGAGAGCTTCAACACTGCATTCTACAGAGGATATGTACAGCATTTTCCAAGGTGCTTAACTTCATATGTGCATCAGAGATGAAGGGGTAACAACTTTGAAGTCATTACTAAAACCCTTGTCTCCTTCCACTTGCCTCCCGAGAAGTAAAGTAATTTCATTGCATTCCATGGTTGTCTCTTCCCTGACTGCCAGGCACAGAGCAAATGGTTAATGCTTTAAAAATAGGAAAGCTGAAACCGGCTGGACTTGAAGAGATTGCAGCCTGGATAAATTGCTTTACCACCTGCCAGATCCAATCAATACCCTGTTTTCCTTTTATAAGGTTTAAAGTAAAAAATCACCACCAACAACAAAAACAACACTCAAGGGTTTAATTTATCAAAAAAAGGCATTTATATTATCCAGACATAGTATGTAGTGGTTGACTCTCTGGATAGAAATCAGTAACTCCAGATGAAGGTACATTTTATCCAATGAGACATCTTTAAATGACATCTACTTCAAATTCACATTTTCCTTTAAATGAGACCTTCTGTCATTGATGACATTTCCTTCGTGTTCCAAGACACTCCTAGTAGGTCTTCCTGCAGCTCCTGGAGAAGGCCAGGGGACATCCTGCCTGCAGTTATCTAGGGAGGAGTGTTTGCTCTAAATACAAAGCAGAAATGCAGAAACTGAACAAGAACAAATCTCTGGGCACTTGCACTCACCCTATATTAAGACTGGCAGCACTGACACTACTGCTGCATCACAGCCAGTTGCTCTGCCAGTACCTGCAGCTATCAGCTTCTAGGAAATGCCAAGTGTCATCGTCTTGTACTTGGACCTTAAATACATCATGCCTCCCAGCACAACTCATAGCTAAACTGAACATAACTTCAGGGCCCCAGCCACGCTCTGTTCAACTCTAGTGGCTGATCTGTTTTGCCAACTGGTTTGGACTTCACAGCACAGTTGAAAAAAATATGAAGCATAGTTCAGCTCATTTTTGAGGCTGCTGTGTCTTCTTCATGCCTAGACCAGGCCCTTTCTATTTGCAGACTATCAAAAATTAAGTAAAGTTAGGATTTCAGGGCCACCTTCTGCTGCATGTTTTATTAACACCAGCAATCAGGGGTTCACCTGGAACACAGACAAGTTAATTCAGTCCAGCCAACTGCTTCACCTCCCCTTCTGATCATCTGAAGTGCTGAGAATGAAATTTAGAGGTTGGTTATGTATAACACAACCCACTGTGTGGGCACATCAGAGTCTGCTGCTGCTACCTGCTGAATTAATTGCTTATCTAGGGAAAACTGGCAATCCTGTGGGACTTGCATTTTTAGCGCGGAAGGACCTGGATTTGTTCTGTTCAGGCAATAGAGTTAATACCCTGGGAATTGTTACAGAAGTACAGTTACACTTCAAAACACATGTTCAAATCCATTAGAGAAAAGTGCCAAGGCAGTTTTGAAATCCCTATTTATGTATAGATATTTTCTATCTCTGTATTGCCCAAATTGCCATACAAACACAGTCCTAATTGGCCTGAGCTCTACAAGACAGAGCTTTCTGAAAGCTTAATGCTTTCTGTAAATGGTACTGCTTTCTGAAAAAGGAAGAGAGACTCTATAGATAAAACTTGATGTACATTTCAGGAACTCAGCATGAAAGCAAGCAGGTTCTACCTGCTACCCACTCACTTTTCCCATGTCTAATTGCTGCAGCATTATCTCTTCTCTCTCTTCTACTGCCCATGTAGGTGAGCAATGAATTACGTAAGGGATCAGGTACAAAATAGCCAAATTCATTTTGGCAGGTTATTTTTCAGACAGGACACTTGTTTGTTAGAGTTTGGGGCAAACCCACTTGCATTTGCACCACAAAGATGAAGAAGAGGGTGTGAGGAAGGAGGACTGGGATTGTTTAAACTGCTGTAAGTGACACAGTTGAATGAGAAACTACAGCTGGAAATCAGTTCCATGTTTTTTCTCTCCTTCCCAGCAAATGAATGTTGTGATTGTGAGAAGAGGGTGTGAGGAAGGAGGACTGGGATTGTTTAAACTGCTGTAAGTGACACAGTTGAATGAGAAACTACAGCTGGAAATCAGTTCCATGTTTTTTCTCTCCTTCCCAGCAAATGAATGTTGTGATTGTGAGAAGAGGGTGTGAGGAAGGAGGACTGGGATTGTTTAAACTGCTGTAAGTGACACAGTTGAATGAGAAACTACAGCTGGAAATCAGTTCCATGTTTTTTCTCTCCTTCCCAGCAAACGAACATTGTGATTGTTTCTCTGCTCCAATCTCCCATAAAAGCAAAATGGAGGGCAGAGGACTATAACAAGGAAGTGATTAATCTCTGCTTCCTGTGAAGATCAGCAGTGTTTGTCCGGATGATCTTTTGCTTAATGTGAGCTTTTTGTGCTGCAGCTGCAGGACTGCCTAAGAACTGCTCTGGGAGGTACATGCTGGCATCAACAGTTATCAATAGGGAACAGTAGTTGATGCCAGGGTCATGTTCTGCCATCTGTCTGTTCATCTTTCCCACGTGGAAACCTGTGAAAATTGATCCTTCTTGTTTCTGCTGGGGAACAGTTGGCCACAACTGTAGAGCAGACCATAGGAAAGGGGAGCTGCCAAGTTCGGTGGTTGGATTTGGGGGGTGTTTATTGGTTAGTTTTAATTTTATTTTATTTTTTTTTTTTTCAGAAATCCCTATACAAACACTGAACATATGCAATTGTTCACAACTCTCTTGCAGGGAAGTTGATTCAGCCACCTCTGGAAGCAGCAGGTCAAATGAGGGTGGCACCTTCTTCAGACTAAAGAAACTTCAGGTTTCTTAAATTTTGAGCACTCAAATCCAGGCAGCATAAGAGTAAGTGTGAAAGGCTTCAAAATACAGAAGATTTTCTAAGGGAGATTGTTAAATGGTAACTGAAAGTGATTATCTTATTTTAATGTTTATCTATTACCAGTGTAATGTCACTTGATTCCACTGGTTTTTCTCTTGATTTTGTCATATCTGATTTACATCTTTATGAAAGAGAGTGAGATCAAAGGAATGACGAAACCACTAAGAGTCACTTTGTGATTTATTCTTCTCACTGCCACCAAAGCAGGACAGTTTCATAATCAACACAGATCTCTTTATGGGCATTAATCCAGAAAAGGATTAAAGTGCCAGCCCAAGTCTTCTCCTGTTCAGAAAGACATGTCTTGGGCTCATGTATATTACTGAGCAGAGATCCCTTCCCTTTACTGCATTTAGTTTTCTGTGCAGATGTTTATTATGTGGGTATTCTGGAGATATACCTAAGGGAAAAATCGTTCTATTGAGCAGGACAGACAAACATGTAACTAATACACTTCTGTTGCAATATAGCTTCTATCTTTGCATTTTGTTGATCCTTTTTTAGCTAATTATTTTACTTGCTGGTCACATCAAAGTTCCCGCTGAATTTACTTCAACAATTTCCCAGAATCTGATTAGAGGAGTTTTTATTTTCAGAATCAAACACAAAATATATTAAAAGGCAAAAATAAGAAAAAAAGTCACTGAACTGCATTTAATTAAACATTACACAAAAAGTAAGAAAGAAGGACATCAGTGAGGCAATTGATATACAGGTTACAGTTGAGAAAAACAGCAGCCACACGTAAAGGAGAAATAGTTTGATGGAATGCTACTAAGTTTATCTGAGCTTTTTGTCAGTTTATCTGATACTTCATTCACTTGTGATCAACATCCCTTACATTTCTTAAATGGTTGCGCTTACATAAGATTGCAAAAAGAAAAGTTATTCACTTATTCACATTTTCAGCATGATATAGGTAAACCAGCCACAAGATGGCAATACACCATGCTGTGAAAAGGTAATTACTACATCTTGTCTGATTTTAACCCCTCCATGAATGGCTGAAATGTGCTGCCTTTTTAGTTTTGGAAAATTTAATGCAGACTTTGGGAAACTTAATGAGGAATAGTCACAAAGTAATAATTTTAAGACACCCCCCCCAACCAATCCCTCTGATACTATAAACAACTTTATTCTCATTTCTTTTTACTTTTCTGTTGTTTCTCTCCACTTACTACTGTTTGTTATGTGCAGGGAGCTATTGGTTTGAAGGAGTGAAAATGCTATGGGACATAATATCCATTAGTACCCCTGCAGTAAGGGTCAGGTCTGTATTTGTGGAGGCCACAGAGCCTAAAGCTGATTGCTCTTGACAGTCAAAGCATGGCTCCATCAGTAGTGAGAAAGAAACAGATGCCCTTCTCTCCTGGAATTATAAAAACATAGACAGCATAATGTTATGAAAAGTGCAGAAATGGGAAGGTGCATTGTTCAAAGACATGCTCTTAGGGACCTCAAATGGAAACTTCTGCAGTAAAGTTTAGATCATAATAGGAAAATGTGGCAAAAAGACACCTGAAGGTTTTTTCTAACCATAAAATAGCACTGAGTCAGCAGTATGAGGTAGTTGCAAGGAAGGTTAACACAATTATAGGGTTAGCAGGTGAAGTATGAGATGTTCTGGAAGGATGTGGCATTGCTGTTTGTTTGCATTCCATTTGCACCACAGCGATCCAGTCAGGGCACCGCTGACAGGGCATGGACACCTTCCCCTCCTTTTCCCTGGAAATCTAAGTCAGTTTTCTAATGTGGTTGCAAGGCAGGATGTTGGGAAGTATCTGGCTGACGTACTGCATTTATAGAGTCAGGATTCAATTAATCACTAGATCTGAAGGCAGGAGGAAGTTTTCCCAGGTCAGAAGGTCAGGGATTGTTGAATATGATTTATGTTTTCCTGGGTAACAGAACGGTGTCACCTACATCCTAAGGCAACCTGGGCATTTAATAATTTTCTTCTTGTGATGTGTTGCAGGTGACTTTTGATCTTCTGCTACTGCCTTCAGCTTGTGTCACGTTGTGCAGAACAGGTAGATCTGTGGGCTGTCTTGGGTAAAGCACTACATCATGCACTACAACAGAAGAGCTCTGGACTAAAACATCTAAATAATGTTACTTTTCATTATATGATCCTATAGCACAATATTTTATCAGTCCTTGTCCCTAAATGCTTGGGTTAGAAATGCTACGGAAGTCAAAGGAAGCATTGATGCAACTTTAGATTTAGCCATAAATAAGCAAAATATGGAATATAGAAACATAAAATCATTTTGGTTGAAAAAGAAATTCATGGAGTTCAAACATTAACCCAACAATGCCAAGCCCACCACAAAACCATGTCCCTAAGTGCCACAACTACACATCTTTTTAAATACCTCCAGCAGGAGGACTCAACTACTTACCTGGGAAGCCTGTTTCAATGTTTGACAACCCTGTCAGTGAAGAAATTTTTCCTAATATCCAATCTAAACCTCCCCTGGTGCAATTTTAGGACATTTTCTCTTGAGTAGCCGCTTGTTGCTTCTAAAAGTAACTGAGAGACTGATCCTCACCTCGCTACAACCACCTTAGATGTAGAGAGCAATAAGATCTGCCCCCCACCCCTCCCAGCCTCCTTTTCCCCAGGTTAAACCCCAGCTCCCTCAGCTGCTCCTCATAAGGCTTGTGCTCCAGACCTTTCCCAAGCTTCCTTTCAAGGGCCTCCATGTTGTCCTTGGACATGTTCCAGCACTTCAATGTCACAGGACATTGTAGTGAGGAGCCCAAAACTGAGGTCTTGAGGTGTGGCCTCACCAGTGGCAGAGACAATCACTGCCATGGCCCTGCTGGCCACACTATTGCTGATCCAAACAAGATGCCATTGGCCTTCTTGGCCACCTGGGCACAGCTGGCTCATGTTCAGCCACTCCTCCCCCAGCCTGTTGCACTGCCTGGGGTTGTTGTAACCCAAATGCAGGACTCAGCACTTGGCCTTGTTGCACCTCACACAATTGGCCTCATCCCATCAATCCAGGCTGTCCAGATCCCTCTGCAGAGCCTTTCTACCCTCCAGCAGATCAACACACATGACCAACTTGGTGTCATCTACAAACTGACTGAGGGTGCCCTTGATCCTCTCATCCAGATCATCAGCAACGACATTAAACAGGACAGGCCCCAGTACTGAGCCTTGGGGAACACCACCGGCCACCAACTGGATGTAGCTCCATTCACCACCACTCTCTGGATCCAGCCATCCAGCCAGTTTTTTACCCAGCAAAGAGTACACCCATCTAGGCCATGAACAGCCAGTTCCTCCAGGGAAACGCAGTGGGAAATGGTGCCAAAGGCTTTATTGAAGTCTACGTAGACAACATCCTTTCTCTCTTCCACTAAGGGGGTCACCTTCTTACAGAAGAAGACCAGGTTAGATGACACATTAATTCCATTTCTGTCATTCTGAGTAGTTTGTTCCCTACCCTGCTGTCTTTAAACTGCCATCCTGCTACTACATTATCAGACTGCCTGCTGCTTATAAGGATCAGAATAATCAATCTGTTGACTTGTTGACTGTTTCTGATGACCACAAGAAAGGTCACATTTTATGCTTTTCTATCCTCTATAGAAAATCTGGCAATGCAAACTGAAATCCTTCCTGCCTCCTGTAGACAGCTGGGCTACAGTTTGTAACTGGAGTTTGAATTGCTAATACAATTTTGACTACAGTTCCCTATCTTTCATGTAAAGCTTTAAAATTTAACAAGGAGTTACATGCATCAACCTAGGAATTTTTTATTAGTGTGCTCTGCATGTTTCTTTATTATATCCACTAAAGGGCTGATATATACCCTAATTAAGCACTTTGATTCTTTTACTGTAAATTGCATTTCAGCTAATGTCTGCTCCTTGCTGATGAACACTTGCAATGAATACAAACATGTTTTTCTTGGAGGAATTGCATTATTACAACATGAAATAGATTGAGAGTAGTTTAATGAGTAGTCCAGTGCCTTTTTCTGAATATTGTTTGTTCTGGGTACACCAGAACAAAGACATCATGATGCTGATGGATCTGTTTTACGAGACTATTATCCACACATGGAATATAGTCAAGCTGTAGGGTAATATATTCATTGTTCACATTGAAATTAAGAACAACAGAGACGACTGGCATTTGAAGGGTCTGTGTCTCTCAAGTACTAGATGGTGCCAGCTGTTTTTTTTACTTTAGCTCCAGTTTGTCTTTTGTTACCCTAATCACTAGTCTATAGCAATCTGAGTTTAGTTGTTATCAACGTTGCAGTAAATTTTTATTAGACTTCATTTCATTGATGTCAGATTTGGAAGGAAAAAAAGAGTAAATTCCACCTCTTCTGTCCTCTCTTTCATCGGCGTGAATGTCAAGAAATGCCTTCACAACACTTATTATACAATAAATGTGTTGTGGTGAAAAGCGAAAAGAGAGAACATCCACAGAAAAAAGGTCTGCCTACCAGTTAATAACAGCTCCTTACTATACTCTGAGATGTAGAAGAGGCTATTAGATTGCTATGGCTGCTTCAGAATTTTCAATGGCTCTTTTTCTCACTCAAAAATCTTTTTTTTTTTTTCAGAAAAAGCCTGTTTGTGGGAAAGGTTTAGTCTCATTTTTATATGAACTTTGATATCTTTCTTTAGTGTTCTGAAAAAAATAGACAAATCCAGTTTCCTTTTGACAACTATTTTTCCTTTATAAAATTGAGCCACTTCTAAAAATACGACCTTCAAAATGATCAGAACAGAATCTCTTTGTCTAGACGTGGTTTTTTTGCATTTGCTTAATTTATGAATGCTTTTTAGATTTTAACTTAATGTGATTTAGCAAGGGAAACTACAAAATCTTAGGAATTTTCACAGAAGGGGAACACTGTTTTCCACTCAGCTTTACTGATTGTGTGTCTCCCTGATCATTTTCCTTTTTTAGCTCCACAATCTACCTCCTACATGTGCAAAAATATTTTCATTATATTCCTGTGCTCCTGTGGCATAAATCCTATATCTTTCTGATTAAAAAAAAAATACTCTAAGGGGTATCAGTTTGGTTTCCTCCTTATTCATGGCCTTCTTGTTGATGCTTTCAGTTTGTTCCTTGCTGGGTGTGGTATATGTCTCTATGGCTTCCTATGACCACTTCATTCTGTGTAAAATGATGGCTACATGCTGCTATTGACAGCTGCAGATGGGGAATTCTGACTGGATGCTGATTTTGCACACTTTATCTGAAATGCATGAGAATGCTATAAAGAGAAGTCTTAGATGCATGTTACTGCTGGAACACATGTAGAACTTCAAGGGTTAAAAATCTGACTGCAGTTATGTAGGAAGGAACAGAAAAAGTCAGGAACAAAAATCAGGACCATTCTCAGTGAGTTTAGCTGAGAACCATGAACAGCTGTTCTTATAGATGTAATACTACATTAAGGAACTTACATGCTTTGTGGACTTATTTTCTGTTCATTTCTTTGTTTCCTCCCCCTATATCCAAACAAAGTAATTTAGGAGTGACTCAAGGAAAACAGAATCACTTCTTTCCAGTCAGTTAAAAATGCAGGTACCACACTTTTCAGCCCTAAGTGTGCCATTTTCATGCATTTAAATGGGTAAGTACACATTAAGATCACTATAAGCCTTTCATCCAAACTTTCCACATCTCTTTGTTCTCTCATTCTTTGCAGCCATATAGATTTTCCTGATATCCTTCCTTTCCTTTTCTTTACTCTGACTCATTGATTACACATTCCTAATGGGTTTTCCTGTGCTTCAGCTTCTCCCTTTGTGAAATGAGGAACATCTATATTTGCTGTAGGAATACCTCAGCCAGTCAGTGATATGTTCCCATTAGTAGGCAGCTCCTTAAATCAAACCAGTGAGGTACTACTTCTCCGTGTTCTGAGGCACTGTAATTTGAGGTGTTCAAATACTGCTCTTATTCTAGGCCATCTTGAAAGAAAGTGAAAATACTCTCTATCTTACATTAGAGAAGTAAACTATTGCTGGGGAGAAGGTGGCTGGCTTGTTTGTAAATGGGATAAAATATACAAAATTTAGAATATATTGGGATAGTGATTTCTATCAGAAAGTAAAATGTTACAGTATCAGTTGTGGTTTTTTCTTAATGTGTGTGTGTGTGTGTGTGTATGCTTGCTCTGAACACTGCTTTCAATAACTTCTGAGAATTACAAAAACAATGGAGAAATTGGCACTGGATTTGGATACCTTAGGAAAAGCATTGCCAGCAGGTCGAGGGAGGTCCTGCCCCTCTATTCAGCTCTGGTGAGGCTGCATCTGGAGTGCTGTGTCCAGTTCTGGACTCCTCAGGACAAGAGAGACATGGAGCTCCTGGAGAGAGACCAGTGGATGATTAAGGGACTGGAGCATCTCTCTTATGAGGAAAGGCTGAAGGAGCTTGGCCTGTTCAGCCTCAAGAAGAGATGACTGAGAGGGCACCTCATAAATGTATATAAGAGTATTGGGTTTGCATGGCCAGGTTTGGTAGCAGGAGGGCTACAGGGGTGGCTTCTGTGAGAAGATGCTGGAAGCTTCCTCCATGTCCAACAGAACCAATCCCTGGTGCCTCCAAGACAGATGTGCCACTGGAAAAGGCTGGGCCAATTAGAAATTATGGTAACACCTCTGTGACAACATTCTTAAGAAGAAGAATTAAAAAGTTATTGCGCAGTTGTAATTGTGGAGCAGGGGAAGTACTGCTCCCTGAGCAGTGATAGAAACAACATGTGATGAACTGGCTGTAACATTCATTCCCTGTCTCTCTGAGTTGCTGCAAAGGAGGAGGTGGAACTGAGAAAGAGGGAGGGGGGAAAGTGTTTTTTAGGGTCTTATTTTACTTCTCACTATCCTGCTCTGATTTTGTTAGCAATAAATTAATTTAATATCTCTAACTCATGAGAGCCTGTTTTGGCCATAATGGTTTTTGGTGAATGATCTCTCCCAGTCCTTAACTCACTAACCTTTGTTATACTTTCTCTCCCCTGTCCAGCTGTGGAGGGGAGTTTGGTGGGTACCTGGCGTCCAGCCAGTGTCAAGCCACTACAATAAGTACCTGAAGGGAGGGTGTCAAGAGGATGGAGCCAGGATCTTCTCAGTGGTGCAGAGCAATAGGACAAGAGGCAACAGGGAGAAATGATGCACAGGAATATGAGGAAGAACTTCTTTTCCATGCAGGTGCTCGAGCACTGGAACAGATTTCCCAGAGAGGGTGTGGAGCCTCCCTCACTGGAGGTATTCAAGAACTGTCTGGACACAATCCTGTGCCATGTGCTCTGGGATGACCCTGCTTGAGCAGGGAGGCTGGAGCAGATGATCCACTGTGGTCCTTTCCAACCTGACCCATTCTGTGATTCTGTAATTTGTGCATGAGGTATAGAATAATGGTTGAGGTTGGAAGGCACAACTGGAAGTCATCTAGTCCAAGGTCTCTGTTCAAATAGGGTCACCTAGAGCTGGTTGCTCAAAGCATCCAAGTATGGGCAGGCTACATAAGTGGTCTGCATTTGGATGCTTGTTCCATGTATGGAATATGAGTCTCCTCTTGAGGGCAGCCTTGGCAAAGCTCAAAAAGTCAATGCTGGTCAGGCCTAACCTTGAAGACTGAGTAAACAAACTCAGTAGACTCACTATGAACTAAGCTTTGTCCTCTCAAATATAGAGGGAGCTAATCTGACATGGTCATTCACCATGACTATTCATGGTCTCTGGCTGTGATATGGCCTCTTTCCTGTACAAACAGAGAGAAAGAAATTTTCAGTTAACCCCTGCTCCATGGGAACATTTGGACTTGCTCATTTGGCCAAAGCTATGTGGAGAATCTCTCAAGGAGGGTGTTCCTCCCTTCCGGTGTCCCTCCTGCAACTGCCTAAAGCCTCTGAAGCACAGTGAGTGCTTCATCTCCTTTGTTAACTGCCTTCAGGACTGCTCTTTAGACAGCACTATTTGCAGCTGAGCCTGGCTGTTCACCAGGAAGCAAATGTTATCCAAATTTCGGTTCAAAATAGATGAATTAAAGGCATTTAATATCAATTTCAGTCTTTGCTTGTTTTTCTCCAAGATGCATAATTGAGTTGCCATTTCTAAACCATTGTTCCCAGCTTCTTGTCACTTAACATCCCTAGCATTTCAAGCAGATTAATCTTGAATCCTTTATTGTGTGACTGGAAATAGCAGCAAATCCTAGACATTCTGAATCTCATCTTTGCATCATATGTAGTCAGTGTTATCAATGCAAAGTAAAAACCAAGCAAGGATGAATGTATAGTGCTCACTTGCACTGAGTGGTTACAGGAGTCTCCTCTGCACATGCTGCTGAGCAGAGCAGTGGGATATCACACTGTTAACAAACTGCTCTGTGTGGCAGTGGCTGTGTTTCCTTCTGGGAATTGAAGGGGGGACTCCTGTATGGCTTCCTCCAGATCCTCTGACGTTATTGAAGTCCACATCTTATTGTTATTAAAATTAATTTCATTTGCATGGGAGGCTATGGTTAGCGCAGAAATTGAAGAAGTTAGAAATAAACAGAAGAAGGATTAGTTACGGTAAAATTGTGCAACAGCAAGGAGGAATGTGGGAAAAACAGGTACAGTGATCCCAATCAACAGGTTGTTTTGGAGTTTAGTGAATCCATAGGTTACAAAACATACTATGTTAGTACTAATGGTGAACTTAATTTTCTTTTATAACTTCAGTTTCACTTTCTCTTTAGCTGTTCTTCCATTGTCTCCTATCTCTCATTGCAAATAGGGCTGTTGAAAAAAAGTCCAAAACTCAACAACCCAGTATGACACGGACAGTTTAATAGTAGACCTGTATTACTTGGGAATTGTGTTGACGTCATGAAGGGGCAGGAACTGAAGAGACTTAGAATCACCCCATAGGATCACTCCATCTAAGGTATGAAAAGCACATTGCAAAATGGGATCAGAGGCTGAATTTTATGATTTGACTTCTTTGAGTAGGGGAAACTATCTGTAGATATGGGTAAGATAACATGTATGAACCACTTGCAAAAACAGCAATGTCAGGCAAAAGATACATGTGCTCCCACCTCAAAGCTGTGAATCTTTAAAGCCAACACTGAAAAATTCAAACTCCCTTTGGTTTAGAAAGCACTTTGTCAAGATTGTGCTCCTATTTTTCATGCAATGCTGCCTGTGAAGAAACCAATTAGGGAGTGAAAAGCCACACCAGGTTGGTTTCAGATGGAAAATATATGAGAAAATTATGAGGGAACTAAATAGAGGACCTGGAAATTCAGTTCACTGTTGTGGTGGGATGAGAACACCCTCTAGGAGGAGGAGATTCTCTCTAAAATGAGATTTGGGGGTTAGGATGGTACAGGAGAACTATGGGGGTTTAGAAGGGTTTCAGTTTCAGGTTGGTGAGGGTTTGTATTTCATTTGTGGAAGGAAACAGCACATAGAAAAAGACCGTGGGGCTTTCTCGTCCCTGTCCACCCTTGCAATCTTCCCTGTGGGACTGACAATCTCTGCCTCCTGTTGTCACAACCCCGATGCACACACGGTCACTTGTGCCCGCCCCATCCCACTTGTCCCTGCAGACGCTCGCTTTTACCCCGACATTCTCCACATCGCTCCCTGCTCATCCTCCCGCACGTTCTGACCACAGACAGGGGAGGGAAAAAAAGGAGTACGGAAAGGAGTATGGCAGCAACAGTGTGAGAAACGTGCCCTGGAGATGAGGGCTGAGCCCTTCCGCAGCGCTGCCGAGGAAAGGCGCCCTGCTGCCCGCTGGCTCTGCTGCCTGCGCCAGCCCTTCTGCAGCGGGCAGGGCGCTCGGGGGGCCGCGGAGCTGTAAACGATGGCGGCGTTCGGCGGCTTTTTCACTCTGCTTTTTCACTCTGCTTTTTCACTCTGCTTTTTCCACGCAGGCAGCGCGCAGCGACCGCTGCCTCCGCCCGAGCCTCCCCGACCCCGGCTGCCCTCAGCGGCCCGCGCCGGCCCCGCCGCGCTGCCCGTGCCCGCCGGCAGGTGGCGGTGCCGGGCCCGGCCGCGGGCGGGGCCGCCATTTGCCCGTTTCCTTCCTCACACCGTGCAAAGGTGAGGGAGGGAAAAGGCGGGTTTGAGAAAATTATTCAAAGCAAGCAGTGTGGCAATGAGGACAGCACCAGGAAATTCCCCCCTCTTCCTCCCAACTTCCCGTCATCTCCCCCGACTTTCATAGGATTGCAGAGTCACAGAATATTAAGGGTTGGGAGGGACCTCACAGCCATCTGGTCCCAATCCCCTGCCCTGGGTCGGGACACCTCCCTCTAGACCAGGTTGCTCAAGGCCTTATTCAGCCTGGACTTGAACACCGCTAGGGCTGTGGCACCCACAGCTTCTCTGGGCCACCTGTTCCAGTATCTCACCACCCTCGGAGTAAAGAATTTATTCCTAACGTGTAACCTAAATTTCCCCCTCTTTTAATTTGTATCTATTACTCCTTGTTTTATCACTACACTTCCTGACAAGAACTTTATGTCATTTGTGGATGTTTCTGTGTATCAGGGCTGGTTTCACCTGAGGATGTGCATTGACAAGGCCAAGGAAGTGGAAAACAAGTCCTGCGACATTGGCCTGGGTGCTCAATAAAACGTAGTGAATTCAGTGTGGGGATGAGCTTGTGGAAGGCTCCATGGCACAGCTGCCCACCTCCACAGGGCTTGGATTCACCTGGAGATGCTTTAAGGTGCGTTTTGCAGCAAATGGGCTTGGAGTGCTTGGTGTTGAGTTTTCCATCTGGCATCAGCTGTGTGCCAGATGGGACTCGGTGTGTATATACACTGACATTTCAAGATCTCATGGTCCAAGGAAGAAGAGTTCTGCCACTGATGGTGCTGCAGTCAGATTCTGCTGACCATGACTGGAGAAACTAGCAAGGAGTTCGTGTTACCACCCCAGAGCTTTTCAGCAGGTAACCTGCTGCTGTCTGTCTGTCGATCTCTCCTCTCGGTGGTGGAGGGCAGCCAGATTGTCCTTGTCAAAGAACACTAACAGCATTAGTGACATTTTTACCGGTTTTCCATAACTTTTCAGCAGACCTGAAATTGGCTGTGTTAGTTAAGAGGAAAAAAAGAGAATTATATTTTCCTGGTTCAGCATTAAAGTCTTTAAAATGTCAGCCAGCTTGGTAAGGAGAGTGAGGCTTTTCACTTTAAGAAATAAACTTCAGAGTAAAGATTTGTTTCTATGATACAGCTAAAAGAGAATTAACAATCAGAAATTAATTTTTCAGAGCAGCCCAAAGTATCAGGAGGGAGGGAATTTAAATAAGGGTAAAATTTTAATTGATGCTAATTTCCAGAGTTTCATCTGTTTTGTATAAACTGATTAGAAAATAGCTGCCTTAAAATGAGTCTTGGGTTTCATGTCTATGCACTATTCTATGTGCTTGAATAATATGTTTAAAAGGACACAACATGAGAGAAAAAATGGCCAGGTTTACCAATATAGACTTCAGCAAAGCCAGCTTAATGATTTGTGTTTTCGGCTGTCTATAAAAACATGTGGTAATCTGCATTGCTTTTTGGTGGTTTAGCTTATTTCTCTCATGACAGTTCAAAAATACAGTATTAGCAAAAGGAAAAAAAAAAGAAAGGAAAAGCTGGCTGTTATGAATACATTATAAAATTATTAATAAGGTTCCCTAAAAAGAAACTTTGTAAGATTATTTTAGACTTCTCAGCTGACAGTGTTTATAGTAAGTTATAGTATTGACCATGGAATTTAGAGGATTCCCACCTTCCTGTAGGCCTAAAGGCTGCCTGAGGAAAGATACAAGAATTTGTTTACGATGCCGTATCAGTCATTATCTTCTCTGACAGAATCAGAAACTCATTTTTTACCATGGTAGAGGTATTAGTCATAGAATTCAAAAGATTTATGCAGCTGCAGGATGCTCCTTGCATCCCATTCAGGTGAGCCTGCCTTACAATGCCATGCCCTAGACTTGAATGGCGATTTTCAGCTCGGTTTTCAGGAGCAGCTGCAACAGTAAGAGATCTTTTTAGCTGCAGTGCAGTAGAGGTGTACATTAATACTAAGTCCCGTGGTGGCAATAAGATTATTAACAAATTGACTCCTGTAGTTTCAAGAGTTTCTTCCACTTCATTTTTACCCATTGAAAAATGTTCACCTCCTGTTTGAAAAGTCTTTCCCTGTCACTAGAGGACACTATTAAACTGAAAATGCTGCACTTGAGTGCTCAGATGAGACATTGCCTGTTCCCAGGTGCCAGAAACTCAGAGAGGTATTCAGTTTTCAACAACTGATGTAGCTCGACTTCTCGAGGTTTTTTTTTCCTTTTTTACCTGTACTGTCACTTTACTATCCCTACTCTTCTCCACTGGGAAAAACCCACTGGAATCATGTCAGCCAAGTATCAGACCTATTTCATTGTTTCTCTCACTGTTTCATGCACTTAAGCTATAGTATGTCAGCCTGAAATAACAGTGGTTGTGGCAAAAGACATGGAGTAAACAGAATACTTGGGAAAGGGAATTTCCTCCATGAATAGGAAGATGGCTCTCATTTTATTTGTGAATGTTACTAGTCTCTTTCTTCAATCCCATTTCTTATCCTTCATGTCAAGATCCAGAGAAAATGAGCAAGAGGCTTTCACTGTTTCATCTTGGAAAAAACTTGTGTCTTTCCTATGGAAAAAACCAACAACATTTAACATATGACAAATAATAAACACAAGACTGTCTGTCTAAACAGAGTGAGAGCTGCTGAGTAAAAGTCTGAAGAACCTAGAGCTTTGACATATTTACAGTGGACTACTCCATCCCACTGGTATTAACTTGCAGTATGAAACACCTTTATTTTGGAAACCATTTTGCAGTTTGGTGTAATTGCCTGCTTATAGAATCTGGGAAAAAATTCCACATGCTACACCCTGTAGACTTTTTCTAAGAAATGTAATAATGTTTCCTCATATAGGGAGGAACAGCGGTGATGACCTAAGGCATGTATTGTTGAAAACAAGGATGTGGTTTTTCCAGGACTGTCCAGCTGGTGTCTTTCATAACGCTGTGTTAATATAACTAAGTTTGTAGAAGACCAGCAGCAAAAGCAACTGCTTCAGGGAGTGCAATAATGAAACCCTTTCAGCAGTTTTGTTCTGAACATAGTAAGATTATAATAGACGGCTGATAGCCAACACTCAACAGTGTCAAAGAAAGCAAAAAGATGAGGAAAATAAATAGATAGAGAAAAATGTTTATGCTGGGTTTAAGAGATTGAGACTGAAGAAGACATAGATCAAAGGACAATAGAGAACTGCACAGGCCTATGCTTTGAAAATCATCTTGCAAACCACTTGTAAAAAAATATATTTTTTGAGTGGTCTGGCTTTCAGTAAAAAGTTGGAATAAATTACTTTGCCTATATTTAGGTAGTTTAAAAAATGTATGCTATATAGGCAAAAAAATTTTGGAAGTGACTGCTTATGCACAAGCACTGATTTTCCTGGAAAGCAGTATGGGTTAATTATTTGTTGAGTGAGGTAGAGTGCCAAGATATGGTTTGTGATTCCTTCTCCAGACACAGGACTGGCTAGTTTCTGTGTCCTTTTCCTCTCCTTATAGAGAGAGTCCCTATAGAGTAGCATTCTTGTGAAGCATGTGTAAGTTTCAAAACTTACGAAACAGCTCAAACCCCCAGCAAATTGAAATACTGTGTGAGCTGGCACAGGCAGGCCACAGGAAGAAACGCAAAACCACACATGAAATGCAAAGAGTAAATCATTTTTTGTTACCTCCCCAACCAGGGGATCCCCAAAGCAGCACCTGGCCAGAGGCACTCAGGCAAGGATGCACCACGGAGCGCTGTCCATGCTGGATGATCACCAAACCTGCCCTTCTGGATTCCTGCAGGTGTAATTTATCACTGTGCTTTGGTCTTTCCCACACCAAGGCATGTTTGATAGGTTGCCTCTGAGTCTGTCACAAGTCTGTGTTATCCAAACACATTCTTCTTTTCAAACACACAAGGCCAAGAACAATTAGCATGGTATATGTGGTTTTGATGCCCCAGCTGCAACTTCTTGAGTGTATTTAGAATCCTCCTCACTAATCTTCCATTATTTTCCCTCATATACTGAAACTAAGGAGGAGAGTACAGCTGGATGTTGTGACTCCGTGTTGTGGCCTGCACAGCTGCCAGTGTGGAGGACTGTCTGTGCAAAGGTGCTCAGCTCTGTTCAGTTCTACACTGCAAAGAGTGGTGAGAGTCTGCTCAGGTATTGTTTTTTCTCTTGGCACAGGTATGTACTGGGCTGTAAGAGGATCCTGAAACCTCCCAGCTGGTATTTGCAGGGTCATTTACTGAAAATTGGTATCCAGACCCTTTAGCTTCGTCAGATCTCAGCTGGCTAATTTGTTTGAACTTCCTCTCCTGTTTTTCTCAATGGTGTCTGAATCTAAGACTCAGAGGAAGAAAGTAAAAAATAAATGAGAGAGAAAAAGTAAGAGTACAAGATCAGACAGTTCATAGGACTGTTTATAAGTCAGCCACTGGATTACAGAAATACCAGAAGTATATGGTATATTATATGGGTTTCTTTCTCACTTTATATACAAGGTTATTCAAACAATAAACTGCACTGCCTGGTTCTCTCTCTCTATGAGCCCTCATAAGAATGCTCTGGTCTGACCTGTGCATTTTCTGTGCTCCTTTTGCTCAATTTAGTGGGTGAAGTTTGGGCAGTGTCCCACTGAATAATACATGTGTCTTTTAATAGCATTCATGTGCTGCTTTGTGTAGGCACTGCCAGAAGCTGGTGCTGATGCAAGGCCTGCACATTGGTGACACTGAGTAGAGACAAGTATGTGGGACTTGACTGTGTGCAGGGCTTTGTCAAACTGTGTCTTGGGTGAAGTGCAAATGACACAGCCTTTTAAGGAGTCAGCAATTAGAGAATAATGCTCTTCTGTGCCTTCTTTTAGATGAGCAGCTAATATGTGTGTATGTTAAAAGCTGCCAAAATAGCAACAGAATAAGGCATTCAGAAAAGCTAAAGGGTAATGTGAGATCATCAGCATGTATGGTTTCTACCTATTGTATAGGTACTTGACTTAATTTTCATAGTTGGCACCAGTTACATCTATTTTCTTTCCAGCCTCTTCACTTCTGGGTTTGGTTGGTTTTTTTTTTCCTTTTTGTTTTATTTATTTTTTTCTTTTTTGTTTGTTTGTTTGTTTTTTAAATTTTTCTTACTCTTGGGTCATAATTGATTTGTTAGAAGAGTATTTGGGGATGTTTATGTTTTCTTCTCTGAAATTGCCTTGTAATGACATTAGCTGCAGAGAGACGTTAACCTTTGGTTAACAGCCAAATATTTTCAAAAGGCATGCCCTTCTGCACTCTCAAACCAGTGCCAGCTCATTCAATTGTGCAGTAGACCCCATCCCTCACTTGTGCTTGTATATGAGAAGAGAAAGAGAGGGATCATCCTCTATTACAGATTTAACTGTGGGATGAGGAGCAGAGAGGAGGAAAACTTAGATGCCAGATTTATATAACTGGATGCATGCCACTGCAGTCTCTGCAGCACAGGCCACATGCCAGATCTCTTTCTTAGCCTCGTAAGGCAATTGATTAAATCAAGATAGCTACTGTATGATTCTAAATGTTTCTTATTGCTGGCTCCCTTTTATCTAATTTTTTTCCTTCCAGAAGATGCTGCTACAGCTACTCATAGCATTGCTGACTCTGAAAGTGGCAGAAATAGTGGGGGATTTTTACTTAGTTGGAGCAATATGACAGTAAAGAAAATCCGCCTAGGACATATTGCCCTGATCGAAGTTCTGTACAGTAGCTGTAGGTTGTGTCCTCCCACTTGTATTTCCTGCCTGGTGTTTAACCAGGCTCTGTCCTGATCTGAATGGCTGGTAGAGCAGGTGAGACACGCGTATGGTTGTGCAGCACCACAGGCAGTGCTGTTGAAGGAACTCAAATTCTCCAAGCTTTTTGGTAGTGCCAAGTCTGATGTATCTGGAGAAGCTGACCAGTTCTCCAGAACGCTGAGGTGGATTTGCTTCAAACTTTTTCTTCCACTGAACTCTCAAAATTCCAAGAGATTTTAAATTAAAGAGACATCAGATTTTATGAGAGTATACATTAGAATACTAAGCTTTTTTTTTTTTTCCACTTAAATAATGAAAGCTGAAGGTGACTAGAGATGGAATAAAGGTCCGTAATTATGTCTGCTTCTGCTACTGTCACTGCAATTAGATTCTTTTTTCCTTCAGGTTTCAAACAGCTCAGTAGCTTCTTGGGTTGTGGCAAGTCTGCGAAGTCCTCTCTGATCCATGGAAAGTTTCTTTTCCATTACTTCAGAGCCTGGAGCACCAGCTCCCCTGCTTTTCCCAACAGTCACTTTTCTTGTGCTGCAGGCACTTGGTTCTTTGCTGAGCTCCTTCTCGTAGCACCTTGTAGATTCTGGAGCTTTCTCACACTTACAGTTTGGTGACAAGGTAAGAGCACAGACACAGTAATAAGTAGAAATACATTAAAATTGATTAATTCTGGATAAAAAATATCCAAATTTTGCAAGAACACCCACTCTGAAATGAAATGAGGTCACTGTTGACTGGTGATAGCTCCCATGGCTACATTAAATCTTCTTCATTTTACACAGGAACTCTTAGCATTCTTCCAGATCGTGATCCCAAAATCTGTGGTATATGGCCCCCCTAAGTCCCATGACAAGATTTTTTTAACTGTACTCTTTCTGCATAGGACTATTTATGAGTAATTTTTATGATTCCTCAATTTTCATTTCCTCTCCATTTGAAACTTCTCCTGATGCTTTCCTTAAGCTAGAGGAAGTTGTCCATCATTTTTCCATTCTCCTCTGTGGTTATAGTTATTCCTGCTGCTCAGCTCAGTGCTTGCTATGAAATGTTAATGAAGAGCAACATTTTTAGTGGTTGCATGTGGCCCACCTACGGCTGTTTTGAGTCCCTAAATGTGTTGCAGAAAAGTCTTGATATTGATTGGAACTATACTCAGAAGAAATTTATTGTTAATGGGAACACTTACAATGGGGCTTTTAAAAAATGTGCTTTTTACAGAGAAGAAAATGGTGAAACCAAAATTCTTTACAGAAAGGGTAGGCATTTCAAACATGGAGTTGTAAACACACTTAAATATAATTTATATTTTAATCTTGATATTCTGAACACAGAAATTTTCAAATGTGTTTCTGGGGCAGTGAACTCAATCTTGTATCTTGTCCTTGGGAAAAATAATTTGCATTGCCAAATATGGTTTCTGAATTCTCCCAAATTAAAATTGCTGTTATATAGAAATGGAACATTGATGTTGAATTTGAGTAATAGAAACCAGAATGGAAATTTACCAGCTGATCAGTAAGTGCCTGACTGGATTTGCAGGTGCAGATATTCAAAGGTTGCCTGGACACAACCCCACCATGTACTCTAGGGGACCCTGCTTGAGCAGGGAGGTTAGACCAGATGATTTCCAGTAGTCCCTCCCAACCCTACCCATTATATAATTCTGTGAATTCTATGAATTCTTCATTCAGGACCTCAGCATTTCTGTGGCAGTAAAAGTAAGATTACTTCTTATTTTCCAGTTCCTAATAGAGGAGATGCTTGACCAGTCTAAAAGTCACCCCGGAATTGGTGCACAACTGGGAATCTTGTTGACTTTGTAAAAGGTCTTGGCCCATTCATGGAATGAATCATCATGCCAACTTGGAGATATAAGAGCAAGTTTTAATCTGAATAACAGTAATCTTAAAAAAATGCCCAGATAAAAACTTACTACAAAAACAGACCATGATATGCACTTCTGTATTTATTTAAACACCCAAAAGTTACCCACATCTTCTTTCACATTTCTTGTGGGAACTTTCATGTTAAAAATACTCTCAAAATTTAATTAGCTTGAGAAAAAATGTGATGACGAATATTTCAGCATTACCTGAATGCTGCTCTCTAACTGAAAATAGAATAATGGCTTAGAAATTGTTTCAAGTATAACAAAACATGTTGTTTTACATAGCTGCATCCTCCTCATTGATTCATTTAAAATTAGCAATGATCAGTCTGAAATAGATAAGCCTTTTGAGGGAATTTACATTTTTTGTTTTGTTTACGGAGTACATTTGCCAGCCTTCCAGACCATCTTTAGTTGTTTGGTTTTGGTTGTTTTTTTTTTTTTTTTTTTAAAACAGCTTATGATATTAAATCAGAGAACAAACCGAATTGTTTTTATATGTAATTTAATTTATTTTGCATTTTATTTTTCACTTGCTTGCATGCTGAAAATGCAGACGTGTTCAGTTTCACAAAATGGTTCAAAGTTAATGCCAAATACAAGAACCTTAAATTGTGTTCCTAAATTCAGGTTCAGAAAAAAAGATAGTCTGACTGTCAAAGGTGATGAGCACCAGTTATAGCCAGAGATTTTGTTATCCATATCGTTTAAGATACTTCATGAAGGAGTACCTGCAGTAGCAGGTGTGGATTGGCCTTGTGGAGAAGTCTGGGTCTTTGCCTTCACTTCTCAGGTAGAACCCATCAGCACACTGCAGCTAAAACCCCACTGTGCAGAGCTCATGAATTGGCTGAAGCTTGGGTTGCAATGAACTTCTTAACTTTTACCTTCAGAAGTCCTGTTTGAGGATTTTTATAAACAGTTTTAGGGTTGTGTGATTTAGGTTGTGTCTGTACTATACCCTGTCAATTAATTTTGTTAAGATGGACACTGCTGTCAGAAATCTTGTGACTCAGATTTAGTTTGATCTCTGGCTGCTAAGTAATAGATTGAACCTGTCTTTCGTTTGAGATGGAGGTTTTGATCAGTTCCTTTCATTCTGTTCCTTTTCTGCATGTTCACACACACATATATATACTTAAGCTAAACCCAGTAATTATCTCTCTTGGCTGATTATTTTGGGGGCGATGATGTGAGAGTCATAAGCATTCATTTCTGTAGTGTTATCCCACTCCACCCCCTCACCATGTGTTGAGTTGCTACGGTATTTTTGTTCGTCTCTTGTCTAGTCCTCTCCAGCCTTCTCTTTTCTCAACATGGATTTACAAGCTTACAAGAACTGAATCCTTGTTATTTTCTCCTTTCTCCTTTTTTTTTTTTTTTCTTCTCTCTTCTAACTGAATATATGTTAGTGAAATCAGGGAAGAAGAAAATTGGGCTGCTTGCTTTGCGTTGGTGTTTACTATGAGTCATAACAACAGCTTGGTGCTCTTGAAAACTTTTGTGGTGGGAGAATAAACAGCATGGATGCAGTAAAAGAAACAGCAGAATGTACTGTACGTGCAGTTCTCTGACTCAAGGACATAATTGTGGTTGATGGGAATGCATTTTGATAGAGGTTTGCACTTACTCATGCCGTGGATATATAAAATTTCTGCTAAGGAAGCAAATCTGATTGCTCAAAGTTTGCCCTGGTTGCATTGAACCTGGACTTACTCAGAAGGATTTTGGCAGCAGTTGACTTTTCATAGAGCTGCCTAAAATAGGCTTGGTGTGAGAAGTGAGTTTAGGATGATTATTTTGACACTGACAGTACATAGAAGTTTAACATGAGATGACGTATTCATCAGACTGCTCTCCAGTTCTGCCTGGAACTACCCACTCCCCACATTCAGAGTTTAAGAACTATGTCATTCTTATGCCTGGAATTACCTTGTTCCCAAACTACTTACAGTTTCTTACAGTTATATCAGAGACAAGGATTTGTCCTCCATTGGTACAGAAGTGAGCATATATAGGGTCTTAAATGACCAGTCATACACTACATGAAGTCTATGCTGTCTTGATTTCTAGTTGAACAATCAGCTATAAAACACTATCCCCTAGTAAGTGACTGAAACAAACATTAAAAGATGGTGAATTAACAAAAATAGGGTATAGCTCTAGAATCAACACCCAACTCAGATGGACAAGAGGAGGTTCTTTTATTTTAACAGCCGGGCAGCTGTGTGGAATAATTTCCAAAGCCGCAGAGCAAAATCACAAAGCATTACAAGGTCTATGTATCCACGAAAGATTCAATACAAATGCATATTCATAACATTGACACCTCCCACTCCCCACTTTGTATGGTAATTAACTGAATAATCATTAAGCATGTGTGGTTAGTTCTTTAAAATGGGCTGGGGGTCATATTAGAGAGGAGGGGTTGACAGAAGAGGAAGAAATACACTTCTTCCTCGCTGTGACCTCTTCATTCTGTGACCAAACACAATGAGTTTGACCTTAAATACTTTTTCAATTCTTCCTCCTATTCTTTTAAATGAATTTATAATTGAAAGATTTGTAACTGTCTGTTCTCCTTTAGATCTCGTTAGGCCTAAGCACAGCTGAGCAAACACAGTAACAAGCAATCAATCCTTTACTTTCAGAAACCTATTCAAGGCCCAGCTCTAGTTTAATTATTAATTGACTACAGCTGGGCTCACCAGTTTTAACAAAATTAACTCTTTAGCTAAAATTCTATGTTTAAATGGTACTCAGCCCTGTGGCTGAAAGTCTGTTTATCATGGTAATAAACAAGACTCAAGATTGCTTTCTTGTTGCAAAGTCTACTGGACAATAATTTTTTGACTTGTCTGTGTTCAAAGAACTTAATGCTGTTACAGGCAGCTTTCAAGATTGGTTCCAGTTCCAACATGTGGTACAGAACACTGGGAAAACAACGAATACAAAGACACGATGTTGGGCTATTATGGGCTATATCTGGCTAAAGTAGTAGGATACAGCCCAGTAATTTCAATTCACAGTTTCCTGTGTAAAATTTTAAAAACTGTTTGAACAAAAATTGCCCACATGTAGTAGGAAAAAATGCTAACTAGACAAACAGTTCCAATGTTCAGCTCTGCTGGATGGTCAGAATTTGCCAGTTCCACAAGCCATGCAATTTTACTGGCAGTAATTTTACAAGTGAGTAATGATGTTGGTTGCTGGTCAATCTTAGCTGTCCTTATCTACCAGTGGACAGACTAGACAAAAAAGCAAGAAGGTGGGGGCTACATTTGTCATTAGAAAAATTCTTTCAAATTGGTGGCCATGCAACCACTCTGTCTTCATACAGAAAATATTAGACAGGAATATCAAGGAGCTCTTACTTTTGTAGAATAATGATGTTTGTGCATTGTGGAATTGCAAAATTCCACAATTTTCACAGAGCACATGACAAATTACTGCCTGGCATATCATGGTTTTTGGGCTACTTATGGATGCAAAAGACAAATAACGGCACCAACTTGCCTTCTGAAAGAATATATGACAAGTGATTTGTATCAGTACCAGCAGAATTGTTATGGGTACCTGGCATTGCCAATTATAAGCAAGAAGCAGGCTGGAATACTGGCCCAGAACATGCTGTATTAGAATCTGTTTTCATTAATAATACTAAAGAGAGCTAGAACAATAAATATCATTGACTGATTAAACAACGATGGGCTGTTTATGTTTCACACCTGGGTGTCACTTTAGAAAAAAAGCAAAATAGCCTGAGAGCTAAGTATAGTATCAAGTTCTGAGAATAAAGGCAGTTATAAGAATGCCAGGGTCACACCTGAGTGTGACTGCTGTGAACTGCTTACAGCTGCTGGGCAGAATCAGGATGCGTGCAAGGTTAATGGCTGTGCTGAACCTGCTCGCAGATGTTTCAATGTTGGCTAAATTTTGAACAGAGGATAAGAAACTTAAAGCATGAGTTTTGTCAAAATAGTTCACCTCCTGTGAACAGAAGATACCACATAGTTTCTTGACTCTGGAGAAAGATTGGTCTGGGGATAAATTTTTGGACAGTGGTAAACTGTATTCTACCAAAGACCTCAAGTATCAGTTTAGATTCACAGGTGTTTAAAAGCAGAAAGGGTCATGTACCTTCGCCTCTTCTATGATCCAGGATGCAAAACCTCATGCAAATTCAGCATGAAGGCTGTATTTTTTTACTTCATGACATACTGTATAGAAACTGTCTTAATTTGCATAAAGTGGATAGTGGCAGAAGTTATTTGCTCTTATAATTGCAAGGGTATGCTTTGTTTCTAGTTCAGATTTCTCTAATATTTGTTGTGCTGAGATTTCTATGAGAAGTGTCTCTAATGGTGGTATCTCTATACTCTGATCGAGAGGGCTAATTAAACATTCTCTTGGATAGATTAAGTCACTTAGTCATAGTCACATATTTTATGAACATGTATTGTTCTTGCAGTTTTTCCTAAGGCACTTCCAATTCTTCACTTCCAATGTGGACACCTACATTTGTCACAGCCTTGCATTTGGATCTTCAGTTCAGTCAGTAATTTAACCATGAACCCCAGCATCCTTCTAAATTTGAGGTTAGAGTCCTCCATCCATTATGTGCTTTGGCATATGTTCTTTTTCATTAGGGTTGTGTTTGGCTGTATTAAAATTGATGTTATGTAAATGAAACTATTTCACCAAAGCCATTCAGTCTGATATGTTGCCACAATTAATTTGCACTCTTTTGCCCTTTTGTCATCTGCAAATGTTGGACTTCTTCTGGGTTATGAAGACATGGATTTGCATGAGGACTCATGGTCAGTTCAAAAGTAACCTCTGCCAGTCTTGGCAAAATATGGTCACAGCAGGGCGGTCTGACATTTATAGTTATTGTTGAGACCCATCCATCAACCAATCCTCAATCTGTTTAGTTTATTCGTTTATTATGTGACAAAACTAAATTGTTTATCACAATGTTTTTATCAAGAAGTTTTATTAACATACTTGCCATTAACTGAAACACAAATTAACCAAATACATTGTCCCATCAACATTTAAGACCTATTTTCCATAAAAGAGTGATTATCATTATAATGTGGCCGTATTCTGAATCAATCTCTTTACTGCTTTGCCTGTGATGATAGTGCACTAATTGATACAGAGTTAACCAGATCACTGTCTTTATCATTTTTATATTGCTAGCCCATTGAGCTTTTTTCTCCAATAATCCGAATAATTATTATTTTTAGTAGAAATTATTTTTAGTGTGATACATAAAAAGCAATAAAAGATGCCAATTGTGCCAGGCAGCAAAGAAACATGAAACAGCACAAATTCCTTTTCTGGAAATACCGTGCAGGGTGGGTTCTTGTTGTGCTGGTGTTTGAAGATAGTTGCACACTAATGGGATTGTAAATCAGGAGAAGGCAAGACTAAATGATGTTCCCCTTCCAGGTGACTGTTTCCTTAATTATCAGTTTTTTAATGTTCGTAGTGCTGATTTGGTCACATCCTGCCTCAAATCATCAGCCATGTGGTTTGAACAGTTCCAAAATTGGTGGTCTGGAATTGGTCTAATAGATTTATGTATTTGTATGCCAAATAAAGTATAAAATAAAATAATCACTGAGGATTGGAACAATTACTGTAGGCTGCTAACCATATGTGAGAACAAAGTGCGTGACTTTCATATGATTAGAATGAATCAGAGGTAGCCTACTCTGTATTGCAGTGACACTTTTATTAAATGAATTCATAAAAGCTGAGTGTTTGGAGTGCTTTAGATGGTATTAACCATAGATCTTTTAGATTGAGGGTTGTTTCTCTTTACAACATCTTGTTTAATGTGTAGTGTTTGGTTTCTACCTTCAGATTCTTAGTGATTGCTGCATTTGAATGAGGCCATAAGGAAAAAAAAAACCAAGATACAGGTGCTTTCTAAGTATATGGATGTCAAATGGAGTTGAAGTCACTAAAAATGGCATTTCATGATATCCACTGGATTACAACATAAAAATCTAAATATAGAAATAATTAAAGGCTTGCTTGTAATTTCACCAACAGAAGTGCCAAGGTTCCTCTAGTGTCTAATGGGATTTAGATCCGATCCTTATTGTCCTCAGTCACTGTTAATCAATATAGAAATTTATTGCTAAGAAATTAGGAGATTTGGGCTTTTGCCATTTTTAGTTCTGTGAAATTTTTGACTGTTATTGCACAAGGTATATTTTAAACCCCTGTGTGTATAAGCTCCATGTCTCATAATACAGCAAACATCTGCCAGAGTTTGGAGGTCAAAGTGTTTTGAAAATAGACTGAGTCTAGGAATTAATAAACATTCACAAGTTTATTGGATTTGCAAGTATTACATTAATGCGTTTTTTTCCTTTTATAAAAAGCAAGTGCAATTTATTTTCATAAAAGTAATTGGTATGTAGCAACCCACCTCCTCATGAATAGTAGTCTTAAAAAAAGACCTGCCTGTCAAAAAAGAGGTCTCAAATCTCTCTGTTTCCTGCTAAAAAAACCCAAGTAATCAGTTTCTAGTTATCCAACCAACATAATCTTAATTTAATGTTTAGCTTGGGCCTAATACTCTGTGTACATTTGTATAGGGAAAACTGCCCCAGCTCATGCATTGCCCAGGTCTTGACATTTGTATTCAGATCAGTTGTTAAAAGAGGCTGGACTGAATTTATTCCTGTCTTTGTGTTTAGGAATTAGGTGGCAAGTAGGGACGATACATACATATCACTCATAAACCAGCTGGAAGTCAGTGTGGTGTCACCATTGTTTTAAGCAGGAGCAGCCCTGGAAAGCACATTGCAGTGTGCAGTCCCTGTGCAGGAATGCAGCACTGGGATAATCTGTCTCACCTTGTGTGAAGGAGTATTAATCACTTGGCTCACATTTCGTATGTTCCTGGGCTCAATATGGAATAAATCCCTGTTGGCTCCACATGTTCCATGTTTTATGTCTTTGTGAAAAACAGAAACACAATTGCAGCAGACACGTATTTGGTTAATCACACTTATTTTTGTGTGTTCAGTTTGCACCTTTCCAAAGAAGAAGTGCTTGGAAATGCATCCCTTAGGTGATACGAGACAGAGGCAATCTGTCTGAGGAAGAGGAATGAGGCTATGGGGACTTAGGAGTGGGAAGACAGGAGGAGGAGTGGTCTCTAGGGTAACCTTTATATTAATCATACACACTTGTAATCCATGCTGGTAAATTTTTAGTTGTTCACAGGTAGCTAGTGGGACATGCATGTGAAAATGTGATGTTTTTAAACACAACCTTGCACTGAAAGCACTCTACAAAGTCTGGCGGATAAAGGTGGAGAGTTAGGAAGCATGAGAATGCTGCACTCTTCAGGTGTCATCCAACAGCTTACAGTCAGAGTAATAGGTCTTAAATATCCTGACTTTTCTTCGGGTGCCTAATCCACTAGATGCCACTTATTAAATAAAAGTAGTAGTATTATATAATAAGTATTTAATAAGGTAGTATTGACACATATAATATGGACTGATTTATCAGCTTCTTCTGTTGTCCTTTAGTGTCTGACACATTTACTCATGTTTATTCTGAATCTGAATTTTTCAGCTGCAGACCAAGCTGTATATTGCTGAAATAAGTACTTGGGAAAAGTCTCTCTATATTTTGATTGTGGACATTGGACAGCTCTAAGTCTTGTCAGCACATTTAACTTACTTCTAGGTTAAAAAATGAACTGTGTTTGAAGGATAGCTCTAGGTGTAATTTTCAAAGTTAATCTAACAGCAAATTTTTCTGAGCACTTTTTACCTCTGTTTGGCCTCATATAGTGATGAATCAAGTGATGCTATGCTGTGTGTCAGGTTATTTCCCAATGGATAGTTTAAACTGAGAAGGATTTGCCTAAAATAATCAGCATCTTAATTTTTTTTTTTTAATGCAAGTTATTATTTAGATGTGTCTACAGGAAGCAAGTAGCAGAGATTGGATATACCATTCTTGCCAAGAGGAAATGAGAAACAGTATATATTTTTTGTGGAAGCTACTCCTCTGGAAATCCTAATTCCATACTGTTCTTGTTGAGCAGGAAGACTGCCTGTAATTTTGCTTGAAATGTACTTGTAAATTTTATCCATTGGTAACAAAGGCATCCCAGTGTTAGTGGCAAGAGAAAGCAGCTGGACAGTGAAAGGATGGCTGCCAAACACACAGTAGAAGGTGCTTCAGACTGTGCCACAGGAAAGAATTAAAACAAAAAATAAACTTAGTGTGGGAGGAAGATATTAAACTCACTGAGGAAGCAGTCCTCAGTCTTCATCCAAAGAACACAGCCTTTTTTATTCCTCTCAAGGTCTGCAGGGTTAATCTGTTTCTTTGCTTGTCAGTGTATACTTCTTACAGTTTGCATGTCTATGAATAACATATTTTGAGAGTCCCTGTGTGAAATGTGTTGGTTGCCTGGGGTAGGTATGGTGAAGTTTTGGGGAGAGACACTATAAGGATTGCTTATGTTTATATCGATTGGGCCTTTAGATAAACTTCAAAGATAACATGTAGAACATTGGTTTTTGAATTCAACAGATACAGGTGTACTCTTAACGCCTGGGTTTAGTAGCAGCTTCCCAGGAGGGAATATTCTCTCTGATGTCTGGTTCACTTAGAGGCTTAAGGAAAGAAATTTATTGTTTCAAACTTCGCAGAAGCAGATATGAATTAAGGAAGGCTTTTTTGACCCAAAGCACTCTCCACTCAGCCTGTTTTCTGATGTATATTAATCAAAGTAGCCCAGGGGTTCCCCTCTTTTAACAGTGATATAAAAATACAGAAATCACCATTTGTAGAAAACTCTGTATATAGAAATCTATATAGAAAAAAAAAAATCAGTGGTGGGAAAAATAGTCCAATCATACTGACTGTTGATTGAATTATTTCCTACCTTGCAACTAGTAACAGTATTTGCAAACTCATAGTATGAAAAATTATGATTATTAGCAGTACAGTCAGAGTCTGGTTATAATAGAGTCAATCTGTTGAATTTCGGGGGAAAAGGTCTTGCTTTATTTGCAGATTGATATATTTCAAGGCTAAATAGGTCTCTAAAGTATAAGGCCAAAAAATAAAGGTATGTGTCAGCCCCACTTGGAAATTATAGAGATGAAATTCTCTAGTATTTCAGGTAGTTCCTGAGTTATATTGTGTACTCTGAGTACAGTAGTGCACTACAGTACTTAGAGATGAAGGCTATTTTGCCTGGAGTGTTTAATTTTAAATGCAAACCTAAAGGATAAGGAAAGAAGAAAAAGCTAAGAAAAGCAAAGAGCAAAGAAAAGAAGCAAATTTTGCATCAGATAAAATTTGGCTTTCCAGTAGTTACTTACATTGGTCTATAGTTAGGCTTTGTCTTTTCTATCTCAAAGTGAAAATCACATGTAAAGAAGAAGTTTCACTTCAGTGAGAGTTAATTATTGAACTGATTAATGCAACTGTCTGGATACCAGGTGACCACCAAAGCTGACCTGTCACTCCCCTCCTCAACGGGACAGAGGAGAGGAAATACAGTGAAAGACTTGTGAGTTGAGATAAAGATGGGGAGAGGTCACTCACCAGTTACTGTCATGGGCAAAACAGACTCAGCTTGGGAAAATTATTAATTGAATTTATTGCCAATAAAATCAGAGTAAGGTAATGAGAAAAGAAAAACAAATCTTAAAAACACCGTCCCTCCACCCCTCCCTTTTTCTTGGGTTCAGCTTTACTCTCAATTTCTCTACCTTCTCCACCACAGTGACTTAGGGGAATGGGGAATTGGGACTTAGTTCATCGCATGTCTCTTCTGTTCCTTCCTCCTCAGAGGAAGAACTCCTCACTCTTCCCCTGCTTCATCATGGGCTCTCTTCAATAGGAGACAGTCCTCCATGAATGTATCCAAGGTGAGTCCTTCCTGTGGGCTGCAGTTCTTCACAAACTGCTCCAGCATGGGTCCCTTCCATGGGGGCAGTCCTTCAGGAACAGGCTCCTTCACTGTGGATCCCCCATGGAGTAACAAGTCCTGCCAGCAAAGCTGCTCCAGTGTGTGCTTTTCTCTCCATGGGGCCATAGGTTCTGCCAGGAGCCTGCTCTAAACTGAATACCTATGAAATCACAGCCTCCTTTGGACATCCACTTTCTCCAGCATGTGGTCTTCCACATGAAGCAGGTTCATATTGGCTCCACTGTAGACCTCCATGGGCTGCAGGGGCACAGCCTTTCTCACCATGATCCCCACCACGGAGTGTGGGGGAATCTCAGCTCTGGCACTTGGAGCACCTCCTGCCCCTCCTTCTCACTGACCTTGGTGTCTGCAGGGCTGTTGCTCTCACGTGTTCTCACTTCTTGCATCTGGGGCTGCAATTGCTCCTGTGCAGTGACTTTTCCCGCTTCTTCACTGAGTTATCCCAGAGGTGTTGCCACCATTGCTGATGGGCTCAACCTCGGCCAGCAGTGGGCCCGTCTCAGAGCTGGCTCGGATTGGCTCTGTGGGACATGGGGGAAGCTTCCAGCAGCTTCTCACAGAAGCCACCCCTGCAGTCCCACCACTATCAAAGTATGGCCAGGAAAACCCAATAGAGTAACCAATTATTGGGCTGAGGCCACAGCTTCCAGCATAAACTGAAACATGGTTCTTTGGGCACAATAAAATAAAGAATGTCAGAGGAAAAACAAGCCCCATAGCTCTAAACAGATGCATTGCCTCCTTTCAAGTCAGATAAATCAAAGAAACTGAAGTCATATTGCTCTGTAAAATACCACTATTGCCCTATTCTGTGGATCCTTTGTAGGTGCATTTTACTGTCAAATTTATCCATAGGCCAAAACATTCAGGTTGATTTAGATTGAAGGTACTTGGTTGTTCTTTGTACATAGGCAACAGGGAGGATAAATGTGGCATGAGAATAGATGCAAAGGAAATTGGGGCTCCTTCAATGTGTCTTTGGCACTTTATGGCAGGCACTCTAAACTTTACGAATTTAAACTCCTGTCATCTTAATATAGCCTGTAATTATTCCTCAGGGTATGTCAATTATTGAATGCCTATTTAAAGTAACTAATAAGCTATCTTTGACAATTTTGTGATTTGAGTTCTATCGGCATTAAAGTTACTGATTTTTTCCTCTTCAATGAATATTTCCCAATAATGGAATGAAGTTGATTTATTATTTTTATACTTGTGTTTTACCAGAAAAAAAATTATCTGCAAAACCTTACATAAATTTGGCACACATTAAACCAAAAATTAGACAAGTTGTGCTTTTTTATTTTGGTTTAAGTGCCATTGCTTGGATTCTTGAGGTAGGGGAACACACTGTGTTGCAGTTTAATATGATCACAAGCTACAAATTATTGATTAGAAATGTTTCACTGCATTAAAAGCTTATTCTCAAGACAGATACATATAGTAGCATGTGGGTATGGTTGTGTAAGTAGTACTTTGCTACAATCTTGCAAAGCAATGGCTGCTCTGTTTCCTATGATTACAATTGGGAAAAACACCTTATGATGAAGCTAAAATCCCTTACAGGTGTACGTGCTTGTGTACTATACATCACATGTGTTGCATGAACTTTCTTCTCTTCTCCCTGCCCTAAACTAGGTCTTTCTCAGAACTTTCATCAGCCTAGGGCAGAACCAGTAATAGTCAAAATTTGTGGGCATGACTGATGGGCAGTGGTAAATGTAGTAAGAACCACATAACTCTGCTAAGGGCTCTTGGAGGAAATCCAGGCTCCTTGCTCCTTTGGATTAGTTTAGCACCTGTACTGTGGTGATCAGCCTGTGCAGGGGTACTGCTGGTTGTGACCCATCTGTGACCCACTTTCCACTCACTTTTCTTTGCTATTCTTATTCTTATAAAAATACCAAATCTTGTGATACCTGTTGTTCATCAGGAAATGTTTTGAAAATAGCTGTCTTCATTTCTGGAAAGTGTGTATTCTCCTTTATTCTCTTTTGTCCTTCCTTCTTTCCTTGCTTGCTTGCTTCCTTCCTGAAATGGAATAAAATAAAAATCTAGAGACCATGACAGTAGAAAACAGGTTTGATTTTAAAAATACCACGTAATGCTGTACTGGTGTGTCAGTAACTGGCTGGTTGCACTTTCCCCTTTTTGAGGTGACAGGAGGGTATGAAACTGGTGGTGGCAGGGTTTAAGCAGCGCAGAAGTTGGAGTATCTGCAGGAATAAGTTCTGTGTCCTGGGATGAACTTGGCTGGTCAAGTTGTTTAATATTGTCTCAGTGCTTTGGGACACCAGTGACTAACTGTAGGAACTGTAGGAATGGTTTCCAAGCAAGCACAGTCTGTGTACAAATCTACAGCATTGTTCTTGTGAAAGGAGATTGAAAGAGATGGACTTTCAGCATAGTGGTCACTGAGGAAGGGAGGAGGAAGGACTGCTTGGGAGCAGGCTTAAAAAGAAAAATATAGATCAGAAATAAGGAGCTTAGAAAGAAAGATGTAGATCAGAAATAAGGAGCTTATAAGCGGAAAGAAAAATCATTTGGAAGGCTCCCTTATGAAGAAATTACATCTAGAATAGGAAAAGCAAGGAGCAAAACAATGCAACTGTGGTTTGAATTTCCATTATAGCTTTTAGAGGAGTGTTTAATTATCTCCAGACCAAAGCATCATTTCAATCATAATCATTTCCTGAGCAAGAAGCCAGTGAGGAAGACAAGCATCACCTGTAATGTTACTCATGGTGACAAAGAGATGAACTTTCAGCTATTTCTAATTTTCTGGAAATATAGCAGAGCTAATCTAAGAATTGCAAAGGGGAAAAAAAAATACACTTCCCCCCGCCTTTGCCCCCAAGAATTGTGCCTGGACAGAGATCACATCTAAGTTGTAATCAGCAACACAGGTTTCTCTGTTTGTGAAAGTTTAACTGTCCATCCATTAAAGTTTTATTTTCCTTGTGGGGCAGATCAATAGCTGAATAATTGATTGGCTGACTAATTGAACAGCTGAATTATTGAAGATTTTAAATGTGAATTTCATGATGTGAGATGATTAGAGACCAGGGCAGGTGCCAGGGGAAGTTTTAAGGAAATCAATGGAAGTAGCCAGGTAGAGTTACCCAAGACCCTTTACTGAAGTTAAGAATATGCCTGTCAGTTCTTGTTCTGTGTATCCCCAACATGTCCTTTCCATAAGGAATAAATCTGCTCCTTCCAGGCTCTGGGGTCCCAGCTTTCCCATTTCCCAGTGAGTCATGCTGCCAGCACTTCTCAGCAAACACAAATTTACACAATGTCAGGATTCCATTCAAAATTATAAAATGTGTCAGGGCCTGATTTTGCAAAAGCTTTGCTCTTTTTTTGACCCAACTGAATCTTTCCTGAAATCATCAGGATTGAAATAGAAGCAGACTGCTCCTGCTGTTGGTTGGAGAAACCTTAAGTGTAGTATTACCATACTTTTGTCACTTTTTTTCCCCGAACCATTCAATTTGTTGTATATGTCAAAGTTAGTATCTAGGTGTTTGGCTATGTTTTTAAGATCCAGCCTGCTGTAAGGAGCACCCCAAGACTTGGAATGGACATATTGGCATTTCTGTGGCTGTCTTCTAAGCAACTGCATAGAATCATCAGGTTGAAAGAGATCTTTAAGATCATCAAGACCAATCTTAAAGTTTGTAACCCAAGGTCTGACCAGCATTCTCAGCTGGTATGCACAGCTGTGAATCATAGCAGAGGGTGAAAGCAAGGGCCTATGGCTGAAAACATATGGACATCTCTTCTGGGGAATATATATTTCAGGATTCTCTCATGAGCATGCATTAATGCTCACTTACCCATATGAATTAGAGCAATACTTGATGGTCTCCCTTGTATTTAAGTCAGCTTGTGTTTTCCACTATAAAAACAATGTTTTATTTGAGAAGTCTCAAATATGGCAGTTTATAGCTCCTCTCTGATGATAATTAGAGAAATTTTCTGTTTTAAAACTTATTATTTCTTACTTCTTTCAGAAAATATTTGTAGCTGGAGAAAATAATTGAATATTGCAGCAGAAATGCAAATGCCACAAAGGTGTTAAACCAAAAAATCCATAGATACACACATACAAACATTGCTGAAGGAATTTCAAGCAAACTCTAGTAGCAGGCAGGAAATGCTGTATTTATATTGCATCAGTGTACTGAGAAAGGGCAGACCCATGGGAGAGCAGTTGTTATTTAATTGTATAAAATTACATGCCCTTTTTTTTTTTTTTTTTTTTTTTTTTTTTTTTTTAACA
>VZTJ01002320.1:919345-974267 GCA_013397795.1 Orthonyx spaldingii | reverse complement strand
CCTTCCTGCCTTCCTTCCTTCCTTCCTTCCTTCCTTCCTTCCTTCCTTCCTGCCTCCCTCCCCCCCATCCCTTTGCTCCCTGAACTTTACTCCTCACTTTTCTACCTCCTCCCCACTGAGCAGCTCAGGGAAACAGGGAATGGGGTTTGCAGTCCATTGATAACACTTTTTCCCTGCCACTTCTTCCTCCCTCCCTTGCTCCAGTGTGGAGTCCCATCCATGGTACCCTGTCCTTCATGAACTTCTCCTGTGTGGATCTTTTCCATGGGGTACAGTCCTTCAGGAACAGACTGCTCCAGCATGGGTCACAAGTCCTGTCAGAAAACCTGCTCTGGCACAAGCTCTCCATGGGGTCGTAGCTTGCTTCAGCTGCATCCACCTGGTCTGGTGTGGGTCCTCCAGGGCTGCAGGTGGATATCTGCTCTCCTGTGGACCTCCACGGGCTCCCTTCTGTAGGAGTGAGCAGCCTACTACACCATGGTCTTTATCAGGGGCTGCAGGGGAATCTCTGCACTGGTGCCTGGAGAACCTCCTGCCCCTCCTTCTTCTGTGACCTGGGTGTCTGCAGAGCTGTTTCTCTCACACATTCTCACTTCCCTTTCCCAGCTGTAGTTGTGTGGCTTTTTTACCCTTTCTTAGATATGTCAGTACAGAGATGCTGCCAATATCTCTGATTGTCTCGACTTTGGTCTGTCTTGGAGACAGCTGGAAATGATTCTGTTTGACATGAGAGCAGCTTCTGGTTTCTTCTCACAGAAGCCGCTTCTGTAGCCACCCCTGCTACCAAAACTTTGCCACTTAAACCAATATACATTAACTCTCACTCCATCCATATTGATGCTGTCCACAGTCTCTAGGAAAATACCTGTAAGAATATCTCCCAGATAGCAAGATAGAAGAAAAGCATCATACTTTAAGCGTTGTGTATGTGTAATGTGGTATTATACAACTGCTGTGCTTAGTTGGTGTGCAAAAAGCAATGTACTTCAAAAATACAGAACTAAATCTATTCGTGTGCTTGCTGTAATGAAACCAGCAACAGTTTTAAAATTAAGAACACAATAAATTCAGCCAAAGCCCACGAAAACAACTAGAAAAAAATACCTACTGCAAAAATATAAAATCAACCAACCAACCAAAAACCAAACCAAAATCCAACAGATAGGAGAAAGAACAAAGGGAATTTTATTTTGCATTTTTAGGAATCAGAGCTGACTGCTGTAGGATGGTTTCAGCACACAGCTAGTAAAAGGTGAGTAGTTATTGACCATACCTTTTTTTGTGAAGCAGCTGACTATGGGGCTTTGCAGGAAAGAAGGGTAGACTCTCACCTTGTCCTTCCACTCTCCTCTGAAAGCCATAAACTTCCCATCTTGTGTCCTGCTCCACCTCTTAGGAGAAATCACCTATCTTGAATTTCAGCTAAAAGTCTCAGCACTGCTCACTGTCCTGTGTTCTTCCATTTGTGACACTCAGTGGTTTTTGTTTTGCTGAACTGACCATTGAAATTAGGAGCCATGTAGGTCACTGGAAGTCTTACACTATGGTGACCCTTGGTTTCATCAGTTTCTCATCTAACAAAAGCCCTGGGACATGTCTTGTTCATATTCTCATGTTCTACTTAAACATTTTTTTTTAATGCAGTAGCTAGATAATTGGTGTGATTACTGATTGACCTGACTTGATATTTAGGTTGGGGAATGCAAGCAAAATGTGTAGCCTGTGAACTACAAAGCACATATTCAGTTATTTGAACAACAAACACATGTGATTCTTCCCCAGATCCCTATAGTTCATCATTTGGGACTGACAGAGCAGTGTCCAGCAGCAAAATTTTGTTTGCCACAGGTAGATGAAGTCCTAAAAATCCACTTGAATATGCAATAAAAAGCTAGAGGGTGGTTGTCTTAATGGCAAAAACATTTATAAAAATATGCCTCTGCTGTAATGAAGATTCACTTAATATCCTGAGTTCTGAACTGCTTTCCAGCAGTGTCCCAATAGATCATGGTCTTTCAAACAAAGTTTAAAAAGTGAAGTTGAAACTATTTTACTTTTCTGAATTAAGAAGTTGTGTTAGATGGAGTGACGAAAGTGTACTTCCAGTGCATAAATGAAACAGTGGAGTCCAATGGCAAGTGTTTGTTCCAGCTTCCTGTTTTTATTAGTGCTGAATCAGTTGTCTTCTCCATATATGATCAAGTTTATTAATTTGAAGTTTCTTTTCAAACGTAATTGTATTTCACTCAATTCCAGTATTAACTTTTAGATTTATACTTGTCAATTGGTACCAACATTTATATAAATTATGGAACATTGGTAGGTAATGTTTACCATTGTACTACCTTTACATTTGATGAATTTCAAAGAATATTTTGAGCTTCAAAAATACATTTTTGAAACGGCAAATGTTTTCTCCAATCAGTTTTCAGAGTTTAAATGTCGTGATTTAGAGAGGCACAGTTTTTATTCTTAATGCAAGTGGAGTTATATTTAAATAAAAATGTTCTGACTTTTATAGAAGCATGAAGACAGTTTTCCCTTTGTATGACATCTGAAGTGATTTAGTCAAGTGCATTTTTCATTTTAACAATACTGGATAGGGAAGAAAGTGAGGTTATTTGTCTTGCAAAAAAAATGAGAGGACTGTCTTTCAAATATCTTCTAGTTTTATGAAGAAGACTTTTTATCTAAGCAGGTCACATCCCTTTTCTGAAGACCTGAATAAACTTTACATAGTCACAAATTTTGAATTAAGGAGAATCATGGGTGCAATGTACTCCACTCTTCTACATTTTTGAAAACAATTTGTTTTACCCTATTTTAAAATGTTTATTTTGTTGGTGTTCTATATGATGAGGTCATTTGTGTTAAAAAGAAATATTTTTGCTATTGGACATCAACCACCACAGTCCAAAGTTGCTGGCCTTGTCTGCAAGCTGCAAACATACCTTTTATAGACAACCACAAGTATTGTCTTACAAGCTGTTTTTCAGAAACCTCCTATTATCTCTTGGAAAACAATCCTATTCTTCTCTAAAAGCACAATATCTCTCCAAATGCCTTAACTTTTCTTCATTAACAGATTGATCTCCTACTGTAAAAAAGCTACTCACACAGTGTACTACATTGATTTAATTAAACTGGTAATGGGAGTCCAATCGACAAGCTGGAGATGTGGAAAATTGCAGGGAAAGAAAGGAGAATGTTGTACTTTCTCTCTGGGCTTAAGTCTCTGTCTTTGATAGCAAACATACCAAGCCTCTGTTCAATAACCTTTCTTCAAAGAATTTTTCTTAGAAAAGCTGAGCTGATGCAAATAGCCCCTTGCCTTCGAGCTCTCCTACTAAGTTGGGATAAGTCCTAATGTTCAGGGTGGTGCAGAACAAGGAGAATGCCATAAATTCTTTCTACTATAGCACTAAAAAAAGGAAGAAGAAAAACCTCAGTGGCAAACCAGATACATTTTACAATCTCTCACACCAGACATATATATTTTCATCTCTTCCCTTCACAATCCAAATGCCTGCTCTCCCAGTAGGGCAACATGTATCTCAGTCCAGCATAAGTGGACTTTACAGCTGCACATTTATAATCCTTCTGTGCTTTCAAAGTTCCTTTTAAAGAGTGGAGGAACAGGTGCCACTGGTGCTAAGGGTAGCAGTGACTTGCCCTGTCTTAAGCTTGATTAATTTACAGCTGAGATTATATGGCACAGTTGTTTGTGGCAGCCAGAGAGAGGCAAATAACAATTTCACAGTAGTTATCGGTGACCTTTGAGAAATCTATCTGAAGTGGTTTCAGAGAGTGGAGACTGTTAGCACAGATTGCTGTGTTGCTGCCCTGGTAACACCTATAGAAGGAAATATATGGTGAAGGCGGTGTTATTTAAGCCAAAGCAAAATATCTTTATTTGTAAAAAACCTGAAGATTTTAGCCATACTCTTTCAAAACATGCTTTGAACCATTCAATCAGAGGTTAGATGATGACTGTTAGAACTTCTGTCTTTGTGATTTTTCACCCAAAAGAAGACCCTGAAAAATATCTGACTTCATTCAAAGCATCAAAATTCATTGGTAGTATAAGTCAGAGAAATTATATTTGTAATTTTTTTTCACTTTGACTCAAATTATTACAAATGCACATTTCCCTGTAGTTATGTGGTATGGCTTTTAGATGAGAATGGTGTTTCCCCATTGTCAGCTCCTGGAGATTACATTCAAGTGATTTCATGGATGGCACGTGGATCAGGAGGGAACCTTGAACTTCTAAATATCATCTTCTAGAAGTTTCAAGTTCCTCAAGACCTAGACTAGGTGACAGTTCATCTCCAAAGAGCTGCACTTTAAATAAAGCTGCCTGGCTTTTGACACCTCTTGTATAGCTCATAAATATTAATTTGATATGAAGAATGGAAAATCCATAGCAAACTTAAAACATCTTAAAAAAAGAATAATACCGACTGAAAAAAAAAATTGTTTTGTTCCTTTACCTCTCGCTAAAAAAAAAAAAAAAATCCAAATGTGCAAGGGCAGTATATTAACTGTGTCAAGTAAGTAATACATGGCCTTTAATTGTCTGAAAAAATTATTTTATATTGGGCGGTTATCATATACGGCTGATGGCATTTGATAAGAAAGAAAACAAGTGATGCCCTTTCTCTGACTAGTTTTATTTATTAATAAATTTCTGTCATGCTCTTGTATGTTGGCACATTTGGAATTTATAAGGATTATACATAGAGAAAATGCAAGGCAATGAGCTGTAATTTCAATGTGACCTTGACTTGACTTCTGCTAGTAAAATGATAGTAAAATGATGGTAAAAACGACTGAAAGAAAGGGTGAGAAGGAGGTCTATGGAAAGTATGTCCAAATTATTTACTACTACATGCACTGTAAATTTCTCCAGAATCCGTGCTCATTTACCTGTAAATTGAGGTGTATTCTTCAATTCCAGACACTGTAGCCACTCCAAGAAAATCAAAGAAAAGGTGGAGGGCAACGAGAATGTGGTAGGTAGGTGTCTTGACTGAGCTGCAGGAGACTGCTTTTGTTGTGGACAGTTTCACTTATCCCAGTCATGAGCTGGGCTATACCGGCTTGCAAGGGAATGGTACTTACCACTCCCTCAAAACTGGAATATTTTTTCTTCTCACAAGTGGGTAAACAAAAAACCTCAAGGAATTCAAAACTGCTAATCAGTTTAAGAAAAGTGTGACCTTGCCTTGTTGGGTTGAAGTTACACATGTGTGCACAAGAGTTAGCTACTCATTTTTCCCCTTTTTCCAGAGACAGTGCCATGATCAGAACACTGATCATGAAGGCCCCAGGGATACAATGGGAATGTGGCGTATATTAGTATAACGAAAGTTAATATTTTAGCTTTGTGATCACTCTGTACTGGTGTCATGCCCTCTAATTCTCTAGGAATTACTAGAAGTTTGCAGGTTTTATAAGAAACCTGTCTTTTGAAAAAGAAGAATTTAATTCTTTTTATTTTTTTAGTGTACTGTTTCCCAGTGCAGAGTATTCATCAAATTACAGAGTCTGTGCATAGATCAGCTTTGGGCACCTACAGTACTGCAGAGTTTCTGTAGCTAGAGAAGTCAAAAGCTCCAGCTTTTTGCTACCACTATCCCACTCACTCAGTAATGATGGAGCACAAATAGGAACATTTCTCAGAATCTCATCTCTCTGACAGTATGACCAGCAAGTTTGCAGGTGAAAAACCCATCCATTTTCTTATCCTTTCACATGCTGAGACAGTAGCAACTGCTGGTTGGAAACAGAAATTAATGTAACAATATGCTCATATGCAAAAATAAGTGTCTCTGCTCAAGAATTTTATATTCCATGTTTCAGCAGGGGCAGTATTTTGCAAACTATAGCAGGTTTCAGAATGGAAGAAACTTTCCTGAGTCTCTTGTAGCTGCAAACTGACATGCTGAGTTTGTTATTCAGAGCAAATGGCAACTGATACAAGATAACCAAGCAAATCATATATTTGCCATATCTTAAACACATTTACTTGAGGAGTTCTGTCACTGTGTCTTAGGAATGGTAACCCGAAGGCTTTTTAACAGTTTTTGTAAAGATTTGAACTTATGAATACTTCTTGTCTTTGATTGCAACGTCATGGGATTTGAGCCCATCAGTTTTATATTACAGCCCTCATTTCCATAGACTCTGACTCTTCTGAGTTTTTAATATGCACATGCTGAGTTTTTGAAATATGCATACCGCTGAGCACTAAAAATCTCAGACCTAGGCTGCATTTTCAGGTGATGACTTTTCCTGAACAGGGAGAGGAAATTAAAATTTATATTCCGCAGAGAATTTTTTATGTAATTTTACTAGAAATTTGATAATATTGCTGGAAAGCCTAAATGGATTAGTATCAACAGTCTAATACGAATAGTAAGTAGGTTAAAAAAACTCTGACAATTGCTTTGAACTAGATTTTATTTTCCTCAGTACCAGTTAGGGAATAAGAAAGTCAAGATAAGCTGTCTTATAAAACAGCACATGAAAGTGGCATTGTGCTTGCTGCAGGTTGTAGTTCATACTATGCTCTTATTTAAATTGTTACATGAGTGGTTCATCTTTTTCAATATTCTCTCTTTAATTTACCTGTCTATACGTAGGAATTTCCTCCATGTAGTTATATCCAGGCCTCTAGCATACACAGAGGAAAAGGGTAATATTTAGGAGGTCTTTCCCATAACTATTTCAGGCAGACAGGCCATTTACTGGGGCTCTGGGGAGCTTAGAATTGCTGGAGCTGTTGTAGCTCAAGTGGAAACCCAGCAACACAAAATCTAATTAAATTAAAAGAAAAAGAAAAAAAGAAAAGCAAGAGAAAGAGAGAGCTAATATGTTGTTGTGTCATCTCACTCCTTGTTTGCAGTGGTTTCAGCTCTCTCAATGTCTCAGTGTTCAGGATGTCCGCTACAGAGTACAAGATGTGCTCAAAGCACACTGAGCAATCTGCACACATGTTCTGCACTCACTTCTGCACAGCTGTGGGCTGCTGTGAGAACCAATGCACTGAAGAATCAGGCTGTGTTTTGCAGTGCAACTGAACTTTACCATGTGGGTTTTAGGCTGAAAAAGAAACTTTCATTTTTCTTTTTAGACTGGCCTAGTGAAGGAATTAATGCAATTTTTTTCAACAGTATTGCAATGGAAAGTGATCACGATCTTCCCCATGAGAACTAACTGGAATTTTGTGAAGCAGAATCACTCCTAACAGCTTCATGATGGGAGACCTCAAGTAAACCTGGCAACCTTGAGGGGATTAGTGGGTTCATCCTGAGCAATGTGACAGTCAGAGCTAAGAGGATGTAAAAGCTAATGACTGGCTTATTAGGGTGTTTAAAGACTTTGTGGAGCTTTGCATAGAAGTGGAAGTGGTAAACCCAGTATCTTGACCTATAACATAAACAATTATGTACCAACTACTTTATTTCCTCTTGTAGTTGTTTTTCCCCACTCTGTGTCCTGACCTGTTCTGTGCTGTTGCTAGGTACTCTTAAGTGCTTTTTATGTTTCACCCCAGTGGGGAATTGGGGACATGATAATTGCAGAAGCGTGGAGGTGGCTAATAAAACTGTGGTTCTAAAATGAGCCCTGCTTTTTCCTGCTTATTATTTTTTCAGGAATTCTTCCTTTGGGATAAAAATCTGTTGAGTCAGAAAGAGATGAGTGATGTGGATTTAGATGCTAAATGAGTGTGTTCAAGGGATATTACCTACCAAGGAAGTAATTCCCTCCCTAATTCATGGTTTATCAGGATGTCCTGCCTGTCTTTCTTCTTTAGCTGGAGTGAGGTGCACAGATGCAAAAAAGGAGATTAGGGTCCAATATAGACCAATGCCTCTGACATTAATAATGTGAAATAATAAAATGAATACCTTGTAAAAGTGTCTATTTTTAAAATTATTGCAGCGTCTTCAGAAATTCTCTTTTACATGAGTTTAACTCTCAAAGATAGGAACACTGAGCACTGAGAAAATCACAAAAAAATTAAAATGCTTCAAATGTGTGTCTACGATTTCTGTATACAAACCAGTATCTTGATGGTATTAACCCTACCAAAATGCTGACTATCTCCTGGACTAATTGTTATGAAGATTCATGGCCAAGTTAATAGGAATAAGAAGCAACCAGTTAGATATGAAAAAATTCCCGGGTCTTAAAAAATGAAGGCTCTTTTTCTCACTGTAGACAAGAGGAGGCCAGACAGCAGCTGAAAAGAGAAAGCATTTAAAAGGGAAAAAATCAAATAGAAAGGTAATTTCTATAACAGTTACAAAAAACGAGACCAAAAGATGTGAGTTTATATTATAAAAATTAAACAAAATCACAGACCAAATTACTTCCACTATCATTTGGAAAGTGAATTGATATTTTGGTAGCACTGAAAGTGAAGGACTGCTCATCTTGGGAAAGTTTACAACTTTGATTTTTGTATGTCTTGGAGGCTCAGAGCTCAAGAAATCATGGGCCTTGGGCCCCTCAGCAGTATTCCTGGTAGCCAGCTAAAACAATGTTACAAACACCTGTGTGTAGAGCAGCCACTGCCACAGACTGGTTTGGGTGGGGTCCCCTGGTGACAAGGTGTGCGTGTTTCTTGTAGTTTTGTTGTATTAAAACTCCTTTGCCAGCATCTGTCCTTGTATAACTGGAGGAAAGCACAGCTGTTTTCATTCGTAAACGTGGCTGAAACTGCCTGGCATTTCTTCATAAGCTGTAGACAGGTTGGTTTTCATTGTGAAAGACTCAAGGACTTTGCAGACAAATTGAACAATGAGCCAAGAAAACATTGTAGAGCATTTGCTGGCATTCCCAGGGGAATGCTGGAGGGCTTAGACAGAGAGTCACGAGACAGACACAAGCCAATGGGAAAGACTGACCTGAAAAGACCCATACAGCAGGTGCTATGTATGGATGCACACCAGTGCAGGAATCTATTTTAATAATTAATGATGACCATAAACAACAATATGGCCCTATTTCAACACTGAAAAAAGATAATATTAAAGGTTTTGCAACAGAATACTGATTCATTTATTTGATGTGTAGTTGAGACTTTATCCTTTGAGAAGTTGTTTATATGGATGTATTTAAAAATAGAGTTATGTTTGTGCTTTTGCCCACCATACAAGTTATAAATTATACAGCTTTTCAAACCTATTAAAATCCAGTATTGCAAGAGAACAAGAATTTAAAACAAGATTGGAGGATAAAAAGGTGCAAAGACCTCAAAAACTGATGTTTGATGAAAATGCCAGATAGAGTGTAGGGTCATTGCATAACCTTGCCTCTGACCAGTCTGCATGGTCTGTGTGCCCTGTGCTGCTTCCCCTGGCCCAGTCCTGTTAACTGAAAAACAAATTTTTGAATTTTGGATAAAAATTCCTTCTAAGTGCCTATCTTTTTCCCCTCTGTGTCATTTGCAGACATGCTTCTTAGTAGCTGTCAATATACATTCTTTCTTTCCTTATGGGTGCAGTCTAGAAATTAACTTTGAAGTCCCTGGAATAGTGCCTGCAGATCATTATCTATACAAGTCCCATTTAGTTTAATTGAGCTCAATTTAAACTTAAATATGTTGTCTTGAAAACCGTTTTCCGGAACAGTCCTCAGAGTATCTTGGAAAGGATTCTGTGCTTGAAAAAATCAATCCAATGTTCCTAAACCTCTGCCTATGGGAAGTTAACATGATCTTTAACCAGTTTCCAGGGCATTTTTCCTGCTACTTTTTATACATTTTTAAGGAGCTCATTTTGTTAAGAGCATCTCAGCACTCATAATGAGTATGAGTAATACTCTGGTTTGTTTGCCTCAAACTGGAACGGAGTTAAAACACAGTCTGCTTCAAGTACCCAGCTGGTTTTGCATTCTCTTTAAACAAAGAGAGAGAATAAAGGTTGTTCTGTCTAAGAACTGTGTGCACTGTAGCCTTTACTGTGTACACAGTTAGTGAACATACCTGGGCTCACACTGACCTAAGCAAGTCCTGGTTCTGCCAGAACGCCAGGGACTGTTGGCTGCAGATTCCCAAGGAGGGGAGGCTGTGAGTTAATACTGTGCTGACCTACATGATAGTGACCACACCTCACTGAACTCTCTGGAGGGGAACTTGGAAGTTCCCCCTGGAGTCACGGCTGTGACCGCACAAGATTTCACTCACAGTTTGTGCTGTGGGTTTAAATGGATCTTCAGGATGTAGATCCAGAGCTATCTTCTACCCTTAATGAAACCTGCAGTGCTTGTATCTTCAAAGAGGTGAATAAAGCCAGGCCAATCTCTCTTTTTCAGTGCAGAAGTAAGCTGTTTGTAAGAGGAATACTTTATGCCACAAGAGAAAAATGAAAAGAAACAAAGGAGCTGCATGAAATGAGTTGCTTGGATGGCACCAGAGGCATTTCTTTCAGTGAGGCAGTTCTCCCTAAGGATTTTGCTGGGAACCTCTTGTAATGTAGCGTGGTAGCACACTCCTTCCCACTTTTTGCCTGGCCTTCCTTTGCATGGAAAACAAAGCCTGAGATAAAGAATAGAATTGGGCCCATGTGGGTCAGCCCTTGCTCCCACCATGCCATATAAGTGACCCCTAAAAAATGGTAAGCAGACCTTTGGCTAGTAATATAGACTGTCTTAGTGTACAATAGATTCTTTTGGTTTCCTCTGTTATTGATGTGAGAAACAGGTAGGTTTGGGGAGCTCGTCTGAACTACTCTTTTGGAACAGCCTGTCTCTTTCACTGAATATAAAAGGAGTTTGGGCAGCTGAACTCTCATTGTCAGTACCAAAGTCAGGTTGAATGATCTGAGGCCAGAGAGTCCTTCAGTAGAGCCTGAGCAAGTGCTCTGTCCTTCAGGAGTCTGAGGAATCAAAGTGATGAACAAAGTCTAGATCCTGGGAAAGATCCCATCATACATGAGAATTAGGAAGAATGGTTCACTCATTAGTTTTTGAACAGAAGGGAAAAAGGGAAACAGATGCAGTTCTCACTGAAATTGCATATAAATTGTATTTTCAAGTGACTAAGTAAATAAATACTCTTCTACCTTGATAGTGGTATGGAGCTATGCAGTCTTTTGTGATGTAAGGTTTCAGCCAGAGGGGACAGGAAATTAATCAATTCTAGCATGTGAGTGTCAGTAATTGTTTTTCCTAATATGAATTCGAAATGAAATGTACTGCAAAGAATGTTTCAGTTATGGGAAAGATCAATCCACTCCCGAGGCCCCTATCCTTGTTAATAAGTTGCTTCCTTGCGAGTAGAAACTCAGTGATCCTCAAAAAATCCAGAGGCTTGTATTTTAAAAACATCGATGCTGCTGCAGGCAAGGTGATTGCAGCCATTAGTTCCTCTTTATGTCAGAGAAGGATCTGGCATCAAAACCCCAGAGGATTCCTAAACTGTCTCACTGATGCCTTAAAAATAGAAAGTCCTTATTGCATTCACAGTAGGAAAATCACTAAAGTGGGAAACTTCCCCTTCACTAGTGTCTCTGATGAACTGGAAAAATCAAAGCAATTGTAAATGAGAAATATTGCCTAGTTTTCTTATTTTTTAAGTGTTTTACGCCCTACATGTTTGGTTCAGGTTTCATATATTCTCCCTAGTAGCCATGAAGAATGAACTGGGAGGCTGCTAAACTGTGATCACACAACTTTATGGGTCCTTTTTCAGTAATCTGATCTTTTATGTGGTGTCAAAGATCTTTATAAAATAGATGCCTAGCCTTTCTGACCCAACCTTTTCAAACCAAACGGATGTGCTATTAGCACTAACCACAATTGTTAAATAGTACTTGTATTGCCTTAATCTTTAATAATGTCTAAAATAAAAATTGTCAGAAAAACTACTGCCAACAAAAATTCTCATATAGCTAAATGGTCTTTAAAGCTGAAGTTACAGTACAGAAAGCAATATCCCCAGCTGATCCACACTAAAGGAAGCAAAAACAATGACCAGCTGCTTTTTCGCTAGTTTGCTCTAGCCTATTTAAGCTAACACAATGGAAAATGTCATTCAGGCAACTTCAGGATCTGTCATCTGCTTTACCAGTTTTACAGTAACTTTTGAGAGAAAACCTCATCAGAGAGGTGGAAGAGAATTGAAATGAGCATGAAATATACCATGTGTTTCTCAGACAAAGTCAATTGCTCACTGCTCTTGATGGTTGTCTAAGAACTGACATGTGGGAAAATTACTAAAGCTGGAGAAGCTGGTCAGGAATAAAAATTCTTCCTTTGCAAAGAAGAATGTGTTTCAGAGCAACTCTAGTTCAATGATCTTCTTATGAATTTAGAGGGGAATTCTGGATAGCTCCGAGGTTCTTGTGGGATCTGCCTGGATCTTGAAGAACTGGATAATTTGAGTTTCCCAGCCCTGTGGCTCTGGGAGCAGTTCGTGTGGCAGGAGAGTGCAGGGGCTGAAGATCCCATACACTTGTGGCAATGTGTGCTGCAGGTGGTGATGAAGCTGACTGCAAAAACTGTTTACTATTTAACATTGCTGGCTTTAACAGATTTTAAGTATTGCTTGCAGAAGTGCAGTGAGAGACTAGGATGATGAGGATATACCTCTGTCTCCTGTTCTGCTTTGCCTCACTCTTCTTCTCCACTGTCTCTCTACAGACTTTATTACTTGTTGAAGGCAGTGTCTTTATTTTTGGCCATTCTGGTTCTCTTCTAGTTTCTTAGAGTCATGACCTGCCTTTTCTCTTTCTTGGACCCTCCTCTGGCTGATAGATGTTGGTAATAGGGGTTATAAGTGGCTGAAGAAATTGTCAAGAGCCAGTGGGGAGGTGGCAGATGGCTGTGGTGGTGAAGGCAGCAGCAGGTGCTTTGCAGTGATTCTCCATTCTGGTGGAGAATCCCTTCTCCTCTGGGAAAGGGACATCTTGCCACTAAATTATATGTGAAAATATTTAACCAAATTGTGAAATTTCTTTTTTCTTTGTTGATAAAATTCCTCAAGTAGGAATTAGAAATGAAATGTACTGCAAAGAATGTTTCAGTTATGGGAAAGATCAATCCACTCCTGAGGCCCCTATCCTTGTTTATAAGTCACCCCATGTGAAACATGTGTTTCACCCCATGTGAAACAAAATTATGAACCAGCCAGGTTCCTTTCATCCAAAGATGATCCAAGGTTCTTAAGTATTAAGCATCGTAGAGCAAACTTTAACAAAGGCTGCTTTATCCTTACTTACAATGGGTTTTCATTCCTTGTCTCAATTTTATGTGGGAATGAGTGAAGACAGTGCCAAGTATATTTAGTTTTGAAATAAACCTATAGAGTAGAGCTGTGCTTAGGACATGATTAAAGAGGGTATGTCATCCAAACTGAGCATGTGTGTTAGAAGAGATGACAAACTGTTACTTAGGACTTCAGACAGAGTTATTGATGCCAGGCTGAGCAGGTGTATTGATGAGGAAAGTTCTTTCTCAATAAATATGTAAATGTGTTTGTGTAGTTGAAGAAGATGGGCAGAGACAGTCTCTGAGCTAATGGATGGTTGATTTTTGCAGGTAGCAGTTCCAACTCAAGCATAACATTTTCCTTTTGTCTAGAATGCTGTAGGGCTTGCATGCTCTGACCTTTACCTGATCTGACTTTATGACTGTGCATGTCCCACTGGTGTTAGTGGGAAGAAGCACTGTTAAGGGTCTCTGTCAGTGTGTTTGCACTGGAGAGACGGCCAAGCTAGCTATAATTAAATAGAGTAGCAGCAGCAGTCTAGCTGTGGTCATCAAGCAACCCCATGCCTTTGTGGGAATAGTGGTTCCACCAGGCTGTCTTGCTGGCTTAGAAATAGCTTTAAGGCTTTGCTCCAGCAATACTTCCCCCCTCATGATCCAAAGATGCTCCTTGAGACATAGACTGTGGTCCATGAAATGACTGGAGTTGCTTTATTTTCGTTGCAGAAAAGGTAATTTCTTTTCAAAGCAGTGATAAAAAAATAAAAAGGAATTAATGAACATTCATGTTTTGCTCTAATTTTGCTTAGTTATAAAGGAACAATGGCAACAATGCAGTGAGTTATATAGGCACAAGACAGGCAGTGATTTCTCAGGTTAAAGGAGGTTGAGAAACTGTTCAACTCTATGCTGTTCTATTGCAAATGGCTTGTATCATATATTCCCCCAGAAGCAAAATTTATTTTGAAGCCTAGCTGTGAGAGAGGAGGAATAACTGCATAGTGGAAAATACTTCTTTGCACAGTTTATAACATGGAAAGGCATTACTTGGAAAACTTTTCAGAGGTTCTATTTTTGTGTTAAGGACCATACAAATATAAATTTAGAGTGGCAGGTTAGAGCAGGAACAGCAACACTTTGTGAGCCATTTCTGGCTGTCCTTAGTTCTCTTATCATTCTCCACTGAGCTGTCACCTCCTGCGGCACTGAACTATCATTTCAGGGACTTCTGATTTGCTGGAAGGGTAGCCATTCCTTTGAAGGAGAGTAGGATTTATGCCAATAGTTCAGAAAGGACCACAGAAAATTGCTGCCTGCCTCAATCTAGTTTGCTTCCAGGGCTTTTCCCCCTAGCGATTTTTTAATGGGGTGTGTGATTAATGGGGAAGCAAAGTTGACTTATATTTACAGATTGCATCATCTCTGCTGAATACCAGGAATCCCCAAGGCTCTGGCACTGCTTTCAGTAAAACAGCAGGCTTTTCTGAATGGCTTGCATTTCTCCTGCCATTAATTCTCCTTTAGCTTTTTTGGCTTGTCTGTTTCCCCTTGCTCATCTAGTAAACTAAACTAACCTTATTTACCTCCCTCAGGTCTTTTTTAGATTTTTCTCTGCGATTAGTTATCTGTGTCAAGAGAAAACTGAAGCAGGTTTACAGTATTGCTAGTGCAAAGGTTGCTCACATGAAAAGAAAAGATCTAGCTTCCAGATTCATTAACAGAATTATGGAAATTTGCCTGTTGAGGAGGTCACTTGCAAAGCTTTTTGCTGTATTGCTCTCTCTTTGCACCTTCTCTCTTGGCTTTAACCTGAATATGTCTTCTGGTGCTGTATCATGTGGGTTATTGCTGCTATTTGCAAAATATGTCACACATTAAATCCAGAACACAGTGATATTTGGGCACACTTGTGCAGATCCTGCAAAAGTATAAGAGGTCTAAGCAGTTTAGTGCTTTTAATTTTAAAACCGTAAATAGCATTGCTCTTTGTTGTTTATCCATTGCAAAATTTTAAAGGCAGAGAGCTTTTCCTGTAAATGTGAAGTAATGAACTCTTTGAGACTGAAATATAACACTTTCCTTGGTGGATTAGGCTATTTTGTCATTGTTTGTAGTATCCTAACACTATCTGTGACCAGTTGCAAAAAGGTAGAGTAGAAAAGAAGGAACATGGCTTCTTTTAGAGTAACTTTTTAAAGTAACTTTATGGTGACCTGCACAAAGAAATCTTGGCTCATGCTTGGGGCTTCCAGATATTTTCAGCTTTTAAGGATAATATGATTTATTTTTCATTCCTAGAATTCAAATGTATAAAAAATTTCTCCTTCATCCCCATCCCTGCCATTAATAATACTCCCAGTCTGGAATTCTTGTTGTTATGTTATTGTCTACATCTTTAGACAGAGGTTATGAGGAAGTGAAAGCACAGAAATGGTGCTAGGCTTAATGACTTCTGCATATGTTTAGCACACAACTAAGCCACTCGCCGTACAGCTGATAAGAAAGCTTAGTACAAATCAGAGTATTTGAGATTGTACACAGCACCTGATAACTGCCATGTATCCTTTATGATGTTAAAATTAGATTAATGCAGCTCATATTTTATACTCCTGGCTAACGGTCCCTGCCCTTGCTGTGTTCAGGCTTTCCATTCTCTCCCTGATGCACCAGGAGTGGGAAGGAGCTGTTGGAAATGTCCTGCACAGCCTGATGGCAGTATGCAGGATCTGGGCCCTGTAAAACTACACGTATGGGTTTTTTCTTCTTCTCTCTTGCCTTCTTTTTTTTCTGCATATTCTCTGAGAGGAGGTTCAGTGGGTTTCCTCTGCACAATCTTTTAGTTAAAAGTCTGGAACAGCAGGTCTTGAGGAAGTTTTTTTTCAAGATGAACAAAGTCATGGGTGACCAGCAATACTGTGTTCAGTCTTATCTGGAGGGGTAGCCATGATCATGGATGGATGATGGGAAGGATAAGTGACAGGAAGAGATTCTGCAGGGCACAGGACCTCAGCAGAGCATCTACCTCTTTGTATAAGCTTCGTTTTCCACCTTTTAAACTCTTTACATACTTGAAGACAGCTAGCCCATCCTTGTAAACTTGCTTGTGGGTTCCTGATCCCGGGAAAGCACTGTTGTTTTTGTAAAATAAATACAATTTATGACTATTTGCATCACTTTTTAGTTAATATGTAGAAATTTTAGTGTACTGTGCAAAACTATTCTATCATCCCCTAATTAGTTAAAGTTGTCAGATTCCATGCCTTAAACTGAGAAACCTATGCTACATAATTTCAGGGTAATAAATCCCATAATATTTCGTGGCAAAGTTCCTCTTACCCTACTTTGACTGTGTCTTTTGATGCGCAGGATGGAACGTCAGTTTGGAATAAGGAGATAGCACAAAATATATGGAAATTGGAGGAGGTGATGGATCCAAGGGCATGACAGCATCCTATTTCTGTATCTACTGAAAAAGGACATAAGCAAACCAACCCTAAAGTCCTTAGTGGTTGAAAGGAGAACACCAAAATTTGCACAGCTTGGAAAATGGTACTGGCCTAGAGATGCTCAGGGAAGGCAGCATCAAATGCTGAAGGAAATAGGAAGCCCTGAGAAGGTGCTGGAGTGGTACCTGCTGCTCTCTTGCTGAGGTTGGTGAGTGAGGGGATGGCAACTAAAATTTCCTGCAGGATAGTTCTACTTTTGGCTGCAGCTGGCAATGTCATAGTGCCAAAGACAATAGAAGATTTAATCTAGAGGATGGTTTGGCACAATGGTTACAAAAGTGGCCCTGAATAAATTGATATGGACAAATGTTCTAACCATTATGGTGTAAGGTTCTGGAGCAATGCTCAGGGAGAGGCATTGAGGAAGGAGAAGGAGGTTCTGAGAGGGATGTTTCTGCCATTTGATGGATACCAGTGGGTATTAACAAGCTGGTTTGCAAGAGACAGAGCTCTGAGGAAGAGGCTCAGTTCCCAGGCTGTCTCTCATGTTCTTATCTGTTTTTTTTTTTTTTTTTGATTCTGACCCCTTCCAAGTCAGGATGAAAAATAATGATCAATACTTTCTAGTTTTTAACAAGGCAAGAATTGTGCAGCAGCCTTAGTCTTAGGCATCAAATGGTGTAACACCAGAATGCCAAGACACTTTAATCAGCCTGTTTTACTGTCTGACCCTGAATCAGGATGGGAGATTCTGATTTTTAATACATGTTGGAACAGCACCATTTCCTTTCTGTCTGCTTACCCAGCTTTCCTGACAGGCAGGAAGAACAGGTCTAACTGACTAAAAATGCAGTTTGTGTCTGACATAAATTGTGGTAAAATGTGACATTCTGAAACTGCCCTTCAGATCTTGTATAAATGCAAAATGATCTGGTTCTGGCCACTCTGGAGACTCAAGTAAATATTCCCATACTTAAGCTGGGATGTTAGCCGCTTCTGTAAAAATTCAGGTGGAAAAACTCTGCAGTTTTGGTCATAATTTCATATCCTCTTGACTTTCTGAAATACTTATTTTTCAGTTTATGAAAATATGCCTTTATTCTCTTCTCTTCTCAGAAAACTAGAAGTCCCAATCATTTAAATCAACTTTGTGTAAGTCAGGGAGACTTAGTGGCCTACAGTATGGCCTTCAAATGCTGTACTTTCAGGTAAAGAGCAAGACTTCTACCAACTCACTAAAGGTCAGTACTTAACAATAGCTCTTTTTCAGAACCCCAATGAAAGATGCCTACTCTGTCTAAAAAATGGGTTATTTTAGCTCTAAATTGCCACTTGCCTCCTACTCAGTATTCTGACACTTGGGACTATTTCTGCTTCATCCTTGAAAGCTTTCCCAGTACATATTATCAAGCTGAAACTCATAAGCAAAGTCCTGTCCTTGCACGACTTTTTCCTCTCATTTAAATACATTTTTTAAAAGAACAAACAAGAAAAACCCCATAAAATTTGTTCCTCTTTCATGATGAAGATCTATGTAGCTAGCTCCTGAATGAGTCATCACATTTCTCAGCTGATAATTTACCTATTAGATTTTTCTGTCTCCACCTTTTTTATGCATGAAGTACAAGTGAGCTGTGTGGGAAGATTAAACCTTTTCTTTTCAATTTATGCCATTTCATAGTATAAGCCAGGTCATCTTTGTTGCACTTACTTTATAAAGTCAAACTGCTTTAAAGCATGTACTTCTGTCCATGTTATAATAAATCGGTTTGTTGTTCAAGTAGTGTGCCATATAATATACTTTTTTTTAAACTCTAGATTTCTGCCCTTACCCAGACTTTTCTCATCCACTTTAAAACTTGATTTTACCTTTCGTCCCTTTGTCACTTTCCAGGCAGAGCTTCCAGAGCTGTAGTTATGTCAACTCCTTAGGCCTGGTGCCTCAAGCCAAAAAAAATCTTAATGCTTCTCATTTAAGAACAGAGATGGGAGGGTTGTACACATCAGAGCAAAATCCCATTTTATTTTTTGTCTAGCATGCCCATTTGTTTTAAAAAGTCCTTGTAGCTGACTACTCTGCTATCAGGATTAAAACCCTTACTGTGGCTCTGAATTCAGAGAAGCTTAGACATATTTGAAGAATTTAATTTGCAGTCATATGAAGAAACTTAAAAATGAATGTTTTTGGAAGAGCTGTTTAGTTTGCTCTTAGACAATGCTGCTATTCTACAGCAGAAGGCAGAGGAAGGCTGTCTCAGTTTAACAGAACAGAAAAAGATCTTCCCAAGCATTCAAAACTTAAAAAACCTTAACATTGGAACATTAAGAAAATGTTCTAAAATAGCTATACTGCCATTTTTCATGCTGCCCTCTCTAACTATGAGTTAAACAGTCTTGTGAACATTAATATGCAAAGTCTCAGAGTGATGCAGCTGGGGAGAGATGAAGACAACAGTCTTATCCCCGGCCTTACAGAATTAAAGATTTCTTCTTAGACTTGGATAAAAATAGAAACCATTAGGTAATGTTTGGGAATTTCTTTTTTTTTCAGATTGGGCTTCCACTACAATGTAAGAAAGATAGGAAGCCACTTCTCACTAAAAATCAGTGTGAACTGACACCACCATTCTTTTTAACATATTCTGAGTAGCCCAGCATGTAATCTCCCTTCTCCTTTCCCTTGCCTTGCCTTGCCTTGCCTTGCCTTCTTCACTTTTCATTGCTTCATTCAGAAAGTCCAAATAATTATTGCCTTCCTCTACTACACCCTTCTACTTCTTTTGAAGAGACTGATTTGTACAGTCATGAAAGTGCTACATTTTTGTGAGTTGTGTTCTTTTTGTCTGCATATGTGGAAGGGACGGAAAATCATCTGGGAGGATGCATAACTTACGTTGTCACAGTTGTTGCATTTCCCTTTCTTGAAACTCTTTGCTTGGTCTGCTCTTTCTTACTGTGGTTTTATCATCCAAAGTAAATTTTATACCAATCACTTATATCTAAAATAAAGGTTCTGAAGATATGTGCAGAAGTTTAACATAATTTATGTCTTGAAGTTTAAATAACACACCTGAGGTAACCACCCAGGAAACATCTGTATTTGACTTAGAGGCCAGGAGTGTCTCCTGTCCTCCATCTTTCATTTCAAGCAGAAAAAGTCCCCCTATAATCAGACTACAAGAGCCAAGGTTCCCTATAGTAGAGACAGACAAGTTTATACATTAGATAATTCAGGTTTCTTAGCTGACTGCTGATTTTCTCTTCCACACCCCATCAAATAAGGAATGAAAAGAAAAAGAAATGAATGAAATCCCACCCTTATTTGAAGGCTATTGCGAAGCTCCCATTGCCTTTTTCTGGGTTAAGACACTTCTGAAAGTATTTTTAATCATTTATTCTGTTTCTGATGTTTTCAAGCAAGAGAACATAACGGTCCTGATAAATATCCCACTAGACTGGGAAATTGTCTGGGAGCAATTTGATCCTGGAGAGGCAAGTGTTGATGTTCCAACCCTACCAGAAGCAGAGCCTGAGACGGCTTTTTAACCCACATTTATTCTGCTTTGCAGCCTGTTGTGAGCAATACCTGTAAAAATAGTAATTTGTCTCTTAAAAAACATTAGTTCTGATGTCTTTTTTTCTGGTCCTAAAAATACGAGCCAGACGCAGTTAGGGTGATAAAAGGGGTGCCTTTATAAGGATCTTCAGGTGCACAAATTCATCAGGTGGAAAATACTGAAGCAGTGCGCGTGACGTGTACAATTTTTATAGATTCCGCAAATCAGCATATCTGACAAGAACCCCTCAATATGGAACCTGCCTGGTGAAGTAATCCCCCAAGTTCTAGTACCTTCTAGATTCTCCCTCCTTAGGATAAGATCCAGGCCTTGTTTACAAAAATATATCTTGAAAAGCTGGTTTCAGCCTTGGTTTCTAAGGAGAACCAAGACAGCGTAGGCATCCTGGAATTTGTTTTGTCTTTCTGCCTAGGAAAATATTGAAGCTAAGCTACTCTAGCAGGACGTCTCTCCCTCTCCCCACCAAAGGTGACAGGTACAAATGGGAGAGATAACCCAGATGGGCAAAGACCCAGCAAGATCATCTCCTGGTGCCAAGAGGTCTGCCCAGAATGAACACCTCAGTCTGGAGAGCAGATGTGGAGAGAGATAAAAATGAAATATCAGTGACAAAAGACCTGTTTTTACACTATAAAAGTCCTACAAACTTCCATGGAGTCAGAATTCTCTTGCACGCCCCCCTGGGAATGTGTTAGAGGACTTCTCCCTGAAGGTGGACGCATCCTTTGTGGTTACTTTTCTGGAAATTGAGGGAAAGGATTCTTATGTGTGCTCCTTCAACAACTGGATGGTAAGATACATCGAATCCTAATCTATACTATTTTTCTTCACTAGCTATAATATTGAGTACTTTTAACCATGCACTGTATATTTAACTCTTAATAGTTCCTTTTCCTGTGTAGTAATAATCTGTTTTAAGTCTCATGTCTGTTAAATTTGTGTCTATTGAATAAACAATTCATTCTATAATAGACCGAATCAGCCATTATTAAAAGAACTTGTGAATGGGAGTGGGTTTTGGGGTGCAGGCTGCCTCAGTAAGTTACTATCTACTGCCATAGGCCTGGGCAGAGGTAGTGACTTATTTAAACACCTCACATCCATTCATAACGGGTACAATAAGAAGCTACAAAGCTACAAATATATGTGTAAAGAGTACAGAGAATATATAAAAGGAAAAAAGATAAAAACCAAAATGGCATCAGTTCAATTGATACAGTGATAGGACTGCTAACAGCAAGTTCAAAGGTGTGTAGTCCTCTGCTATACTCATCTACTCTTACCAGGCACTGGTATCTGCTTTCCTCTGCCACAAGATGATGGCTTTAAGGCCAGTCATGGGGCAAGACTTGAGGTTCAGTAGAGTGATCTTTCTTAACAGGGCTGCTGCCTTGTTGCTCTTTGCAGATCCTTCTGCTACAGAGTAGTGGGGATTTGGAGGGAAGGTCTGAGTAATGCTCAGTCACAAGGTAATGTCCTGGTCCTGCAGCGAAGATGGTGGCAAGTAAAGAGAGCTGCTTAGGGTGACACATTCTGGAGATCAGGCTCTGAGAACAAAGAACAGAATCCTACTATAGCCTAAGAAAATCCAGCCAGTGCCTGTAGTTGTTATTTCCCAAGGGTCCCAGCAACTCTTGCCCTCTATGAGCAGGATTCAAATTAACAAAAAAATTATCACAGCTAGTGAAAAAATTCTAGCGTGGATGGAAACTATGGTGTACCTTCTGGAGTCATATTGAAATTTTTCTTAATTGACAGAAGAATAATGAGATGTGTATTGGCTTCAGGGACCAACTAATTGATTTTCTGCAAGAATAAAATATACTTTCTGCTTTAACCAATTGAATCCTCACTAAAGAGGTAAGAGACTTGTTGCAGAGAACTGGAATTACAGGGCATGTGCTTTGCTGTGCTCATAGTTGGACCAAAGTCACAGAAAAAGGATGCTAATTCTACTAATATGGCTCTTCTTCTTAAGGAATTGAATGCACCAAAAGTCTGCATATGCTTCACATGCTGCTCTTCATGGCCAGAAGGAGAGTAAGGGATGGCGGTCAGGGAGTTCAGTCAGTAGTTCCTTTGGGATAGTGAAACTCATTAAGCTTAAAAAGAGTAGGGGAGTTCCAGGCATGACAGTTTCTGGCAGTCCCACTTGTGTTTGTCACTTCAAGAACACTTCATGTTGAACTTTCAGTAGTAGCTAATTCAGTGCTGAATCAGTCACTAAACTGATTAGTTTAGTTCAGAGTAGTTGTGCCTTTGAAAAAGAATAATCTGAGAAGAACCCTGAAAAATGAAATAAAGGAGGAGGGAATTCTGTGTCTAGACCCTGACAGAATAAAAATTTCACTGTGTGTTTCACAGTTTGAAATGAAGCAGACTAAAATGTCTCCTTTTCTTGAAAACTCCTTGCAGTGAATCCCAACCATGTGCTTAACACTTACTGTTCTCACTGGAAATGAAGCATCAGAAACGTAAAAAAATCTACTCGCGGAGAAGTGCTCTAATTTGCCACTTTCTGCATCCCCATGGCTCTACTCTTGCAATGACATTGATGCAGGAGTCAGTTCTGTCCAGCAGCATCTTGAACTATCTGCTTTCATATGGCTGGTTCTTCTTTACTTATTTTGACTCCTCTGAATTCCATCTGACTTCCAAATTCGTATTTGGCTCTGGCTACCCAAGTGCATGTCTAGACATGTGAGTGTGCTCTGGTAATGACGCATTCCTTTCCTTGATGATGATGTAATTTCTCCCATCAGTCCTAGTTTTGGTGAAGAATTTAGTAATAGCGATCATTCAGATGAAGCATCAATAACATCTGCTCATCCTCTTTTTTCCTAGACTTGTCTCTCTTTGAAAGGACCATCTGTTTCAGAGTACTTGCACTCTTCTGAAATGCCCCTTTTCCTTCTACTTTTTTGTTTCAGAGTTTTATTCCTCTCTTTCCATCAAGCTCTGTAAAACTCTACCTTCTTCTAGTTCTGTTAATTGTCTATCAGATTTGGATCTGTCCAACATGCCATGTTCTCTTGGTTTCATTGTGCCTTAATTTTCTTTCAGTGCCTTGCCTCTGCTTAGCCCTTCTTACACTGCTCCCAGAAACTCTTGAGATAAGTGACCATAATCATTTGGTCTAACAGGGACACTTGTGAAATCACTATGCTGACTGATTTCCCTACAATAAAATATAAACTATATATGCTGTTACATTCAGTGAACTACAGTGTTTTTTTTCTTAACTCCATCTTAAACTAAACACATCTTTGTTTAATCACTACTACTAAAATAATTAGTGTCATGCTACATGGTGCAGAGGCTTTTTGGAAAAACAAATACAAAAAATATTCTCTTCTTCAGAAATGTTGTCAGAACTGCCAAAATGACTGTTGAAATTTGCTAGACATGTTCTCCTAATATAATCTTGGTTAAGCCAAGATATGGTGCTTAAAATATTTGAATTTACCAGGAAGTTTGCTTTTCCTACTAAAGACTGTGTGTTAAAGTCTCTTCATTTACCCTTGAATCTTTTGTTAGAGAGAAAATCATATATAATGTTTCACATTTCACATTGGTTTTGCTCATCAGAGATAAAATGGGCTTCATACCCAAACAGTATGCTTTGGAAATCAGGAGGGCTCACTCTGAGTGTAACCTGAAATGTACTTTGTGATCTTTGGCTTGCCATGCACTGGATACAACAATACTATCTTCAGATACCTAGCACCCAAAGGTTTATTTCATAAACACTTTTAGATTCTACAGTGGAAAATGCTGCACAAAGTTTACAGTTAACGATGTCCAGCATAAAGAAAGGATACTGTAAATCTACCTCATGTTTTTTTCAGCTGGTTTTGTGGCTAACGTCCTGGTTACATCCCAGTGTAAAGTCCTGTCTGGATTTCTCGTGTTCGTTTTAACTGGAATAAATGCCATGAGTTTAGTCACACGGAGGAAGAATTCACAGTGTTCCTCTTTAGGCAATTCATTCAGATGATTAAGTTAGGAGACTGGTCTCCTTAAGCTCCCTCTGTCAGTGGAGTGGGACGTTCCTCCAGATGACAACTGACAGCAGGAGCTCAAGAAATGTGTCAGTAGCTGTATCTGTGCTGGTAAAAAGGAGGAGGTAGAAAGGATTGCACCCACATTCTTTTGGCAGATTTTTTTCTAGGTCTGACTAGGTCCCTTTCCATAGCACTGAGCATGTCTGGATTTTCTTGTGGCCAGCATGCAGTAGCTAGATAGTCTTAAGACAAGAATTTTTTCCTCCAGTTCAAATTGCCTTAAATACTCTGATAGGCTGTGCTACAAAATATTATGAATACTGTCTAGACAGTGGCCCTTACCTAGAACGAATCAGCACTAGGTTGCAGCTTGCAGAGGTCTAGTAAGCTCACTTCAGAACAAACCTGGGAGCAAAACAAAATACATGAAATTAGAAGGAACAGAACAGCAGACTAAAGAGGTAAACACCAGAAGTGGACTTTCTGTGGTGTGGGTGTTTGTTTTTTTCTTTCTTTCTTTGTTTTTCAGGGAAAAGCAACTCAATTAATGTTCTTTCCTTTGTTGCCAAGTGATGCCCAAGTCACCAACATCCCTGGCTCTTTTCTTTGGTTCTTCATTGAACCACTGAATACCAGACTACAGTTCTGAAGTACAGTGTTGCCCCATATTGGGTGAAATGATTAATGTGGAAAAATTATAAAATAGGGAGAAAGACAGATGGAAATATTACAGAATTCTTTTTATCTACTTAAACCAAGGTTTTGTTTCCTGACTGGCAGCTCCCATCTCTCCGGACTCTTGGCTCTGTCTTACCTCTTTTGCCATCTGTCCATGTCCTGATTTCCCTTTGGAGATGCCAAGTTTGAGCCCAAGACTAGGCTGAGACTTGAAACTCTTTAACATTTCCAGGCAGCCATGTGCAGTCATATAGGTGGGAACAGGATCTCTGGGGTTAACATCTACCTACTAGAAAGTGAATCATCTTCTTTATCCTTCATCTTTCTCATGCCTTTTACCCAGAAGAGGTGCCCTGTTATGCAATGCCAGTGCTTGCATGACACTGCAGTGAAGGCTTTATACCAAGTAGCATGGAGAAAGAAGCATCTGCAAGTAGATAATAACAGTTCTGAGCATGATTATGATTATAATGACCAATCCTAAGTCCTAAATATCCTCTACCACAGCTCCTGGACTAGAGAGTACCCCATTGTGATAGGCAGGGAATGAAAATAGTTCCTGCCATGGAGAACTTACAATCAAAGCACAAGATGGGAGACAACAAGAGGTTATTGCACATAGATAGGGAAAATACATGCTAAAAACAAAGAGATTCATTTCAATGTCTTTCTTTCTCTTCTTTCAGTCAAGTACAACACTGCCAGTGGAAGGGTGAAGCAGTCTCACATTGGGGTTGTTACAGTGTTTTTTAATTCCTTTAGGTAGCTGTGATATTTGTATTCTTACAAAAAAGGACTATAGCAGGAACTCTTGTCCTTCATAGTGTAACTTTGCAATCAGTAACTGGAGAGGGGAAAAAGTGGGTATGGAAAAGACAGTTATGTCTAATCACTTTTGAAAACCCAGACAATTTTTTTAAGAGAGGTTCACTACCTTCTAGACTCTTCAGTGTTGCAATCTTCAATTGCGGTATACTGCTTAAATGGCATCTTTCAGGGATGTTTTGTGAATATTTTTTTAAAATAGTACTGATTTAATAAAGTTTTTAGTTGGCAAAAAAAGAAAGTATGGGCAAAGCATGGCACAAACGGGAATAATTTCAAAGGAAAAAAGGATGTGCCTATATGGGGACAATAATAGATAGACTAATGGATGAAAAGATAATGGTGGTTTAGTCAGGTTCCTCTAAAGGCTCAATCTGTTGTATGTTAGATCCAGCTGCCCATTGCCCAGAGGCCTCTTATAGCTGTTGAGAGTTACTGGGACACAAGAATGCTTCAGCCCATGCCCTACTTACACAGTCTTGCTTTGAAGGCTGCCAGAAATCAGTTGGCGAAAACATTCTCTACCACTCAAAAATACCCTTCAAAAGGAGTCTTTTTTTTTTTTGAAGGAGACAACCTCCCCAGCTGCCTTGCATTGCTATTTTGGTTTCTTGGTACCATTTGCTGAACAACTGTGTATGCTGCTATTCCTGTCACCCTGTGAGTACAGTTTTACCAGGACCACTAAGAGGGCTGGAGTTCCCTTGGCCAGGCACGTGATGTAGGAGCACCTTCACGGTTCCTCATTCCCCCTTAGGTTTGTGGCTTTTCCAGGTCGTTTCCTGCTTGGTTTCAATCTTCTGGTCTAGGCAGGAGGCAGCAGACTCACTGCTTTGTGACAGATGGCCCTTCTTGAAGAGAGTCCTTCATAGCTCTGCTGTACTACAAGCTCTCTGGGATAAGGGAAAGGGACACTGTTTAATAGAACACTGTATCACCACTTACTCTTTCGGATCTTCCTTAAGATCCATGAACCCTTAGAAAACAAGACAAAGGCGACAGGCATGAGGGAGGAAGGAGGATGATGAAAGGAAAATCAGAAAAGAAGGGAGAATGTTCCTCCACCAGTAGAGCAGGTCTGACCCTCTGTCATTGTTCTCTACAGATAATGAACCAGTGAGCTGGGTCAAAGGGAAGGTAAGGTGGTCTTACCTAGTATGGACACAACATTTTGCTGCCTGTGGGTAAAAAGGTTTAGAGTAGGAAGTTATTAATATATATATATTAAAATATACACTGTTTTAATAATTACATGTTTGCCAACAACTTGAGGCATCAGAGCATCCTCTTACAGCAGTGGACAGGAGCATTATTATTTCTGAATGTAGTTATGATAATTGTTTTCAACAGATATAGTATATTTCCCCATGCTCAAATGCAGCTATACTTTGCTTTTTTTACTTAGTTCTGAGGAAAAGGGTGTTTTCATAATCTACTAGAAAAAGTGTTTGTGTAAAATCAACTGCATTTTTACACAGCAAATTACTTTTATGGGCATTCAACACTGAACCTCCTTAGTATAACCCACTCTTGCCTGTCCACACACACAAATACTCCCAGTTTTTTAGTACTTTACACTCTGTGGCAGTCCAGTCTCTGTGAGAGTTAACTGGTCTCTTTATTACTTCTTCCATTGTCAGCAGAATGGTGCTGAAATAAGTCTTAAAGAAACGTCCTTTTTATTGAATATTAGGAATAATTTACTTCAGATGACAGGTTGAATAGTCTAGAAATAAAACAAAAAATTAGTAAATGTTCCTCCCCATATAATTTTATTCAAGTCCTTGCATGACTGAATTTAATAATAAAACTCTTACTGACTTCAGCTGGGAGAGGTTAGTACCTGGTCTGGAATGCATTGGAAAAATAAGCCTAGCAACTGTGATGGATGCACTTGACTCCTAAACCACACTAGTGGTGGTTTGGGTCTTTCTCCAAAGGAGGTAAAGACCTGAGCCCTAAATGGGCCAACAATTCCCCATGTCCCAATCTGTCCTCTCAAAACCCACAGAGAGGCAGAATGGCCCGATGAGCAACAGTGCACATGAGATTGGAACACCAACCATGCCATTTACACATGAGTAGAGTGTGGCTTTTCCTAGACTCATTTATCAAGGGGCAAAGAAAGTGGTAGGTACAAGGAGTCTCATGCATACTTTTCCATGGCACACAACTTGGCTATGAGTCAACTGCTTTATCCCCGTAACTACGACAGCCTAGGGGAGCCACCTTTGAGCTCTGCCTGCTGAACAACCTGCTTGCATGGCAGTGAGCTCCCCTTGAGCTGGGAAGCCTCTCAGGGTTGCTCCCCGAGACCCAGACACTTCTTTGGTAGGTGACTGCCATCGTGCATAGCCTCGCACTAAAGTGTGCTAAGATTTTATCTTGGTAGCTTTGGTCTTTGTTTTGGTAAGTTTGGTTCTGCCTCAGTGGTTTTGAATGATTGTTGTATCCTTTGTGCAGTACCATAACAGAGTGAACCTTGCCATCAAATGTTGGTAAGTTGCAGTTTTATAACATAATATTTCATTAAAGCCACTTTTGCCGATGTCTTTGACACTAGTTCTTTAAGGGATCTGAATTGCCTATTTACAGCAAACTGGCATAGTCAGAAAGATCTTGAATCAGATTTCACAAGAGAAACACACAAAGTTCTTAGAATCTTTTCTTCAGAAAAAATGAAGTTTAGGGATCAAAGCTTCATTGTAGTCCTGTGTGTTTATTTGTAACATTTGTAACAATGGACATTTTCTGGTACCTCACTTCAAGAGTTCTTTACAGAATTATTATGGACTCAGATGATAATATGTAATCAATATTATGAACTATCATCTCAACTAAATATGGGATGCTTTAAAAACCAGTACTCACTCCAGAGAATACACTTTTTATGAGTCTTCACTTTCAATTCAATTGGAGATGCCACAGTGACCATGCTGTTTAGCTGGAGATTGGAAGGACTTGTTGCTAGTCTTCTTTTATATGTTTCTATTACACATTTAATTTTTCTGGTACTAATTTCTGATCAGAACAAATGTTAATAGTTTTACAAAATGCTGAAAAACTTTTTGTGCTTTATGTCTTTCCTGACAATAGTGTTTTCATATGCATAAGAAGGGCAATTATGGAACTGTTTTTTATGTTTTGTGATTTTCTTTTGAAAGTCATTTCATTTGAGATGAGCTCTTCGTAGATCAAAAGAGACTACAGGCTTATGCATGACGCTTGCACAGCAAATCAGAGCCAATATTTTGCTTGTCTTTCATCCCAGAACGTTTTGTTCAACACCATGCTACTTTGTTTTTGAATAAGGCCTTAATCTGAGAGAAATGTCACAACTAACCTTTATTCATTCTTTCTATTTTCATTCACAGATCCCTTTTCTTGCATTTGCTGTTCATGCTGGATGTCCATTAAATCTCTGAAACTAAGGTGAAAGGTGCTTCTTACAGCTGAGCAGCACATCTCAGCCTTGTCTATCCCTATGACCCCATTTCAAAATTGGGGTTTTTTCTGCATGGAAAAAATTTGAATCACTGTCTTTCTGACATTTTCAAGTTCTAACCTGAAATATGCTGGGGCATGCCTTGAATTATGATTTGTTTTTGCATTACAAATTCATTACTTGTGGATGCTTGTCATGTTGTAATGCATCTCTACACGGATGACAGGATTCAACTCTTGCCTGTTTTCATTGGCTTCTAGTGGTTGACTGAGCAGTGCTTTTTTTTTGTTTTCAGGAAGGGCACGTGAAATGTGCTGAGCAGAAACAAAACACACTACACTGTAATTCACTGGAGTATTATATGCCCTTCACACAATTTGCGTGACAGCCACTGCCTTCTCTCTACTGTTGGATTCTTTGCTTCTCTGCCATTCCCTTGTGTATTTCTTACTTTTGTTCATGAAATGCCAAATTTATTTGTCACTGCAAAAGATTGTGTATTCTTGTTAATTGGGACATTCGGTTTTTTTCTTCCTTTCTCCCAACCTGATCAGGACACAAGTTTGTTCTACAATACGGTCTCCAGTGATAACTCTCATTCAATTTTAAATGTCTTATATAAAGGAGCTCTGCTTCAGAGAGTATTTAATGGTATTTGAGCACCAGATTGTGACTTGAATTTTGTATATCTGTAAGTCATGCAATCCAACTGAATCTTGCTTTGAAGCATACAAAATGCAAGGTATTGTATTCAAAGGAGAGGTACAAAAGAAGTGTCACAAGTGTGTGAGCTTTCTGCTTTGCTGTGTCAGCTTGGATCCCACAGCAAAGGTGGAAGTGCAGGTAGTTGCTGCAGATTAAGCCATCAGTAAAAAAAGTGCTGACAAAGAGATGAGCATGACTTCTTTTACCCCATGTGGCTTCTCTGATGCTATTTGTCCTTTTTTGCGTTTCATTTGTGTTAAAATTGACAGCTGTGGTCATAAGTAGAAGAGGTTCCTATCTGTTTATCTGCTGAATAACATCCTCCAAATTCTGCAGAAAAGGTTTCCTCTTTCTAGTTATACATTTTCATCAAAGCTTGGCCATTTGCTGAATAATCAAAGGCCTTGCTTGCCTGTCCTAGATTCATCTGGGAATGAAACTCCTACAATATTTTAAGCACCCATGTTGCAAAATACAGAGGGACTTCTTATAACTGTGAAGTGGAAGTTAGTACAAATTTTTTCCTTTCCATTAAGACTTTGTCAATGTCTGTGGATGGACTGTAAGCTAAGCTGTATTATCATTGTTCCTGAAGGGACACAAGATCTCAACCAGACTTTATTTGTGATAGGCTAGAGGCCAAAGTTGACTAAACTTTGTAGGTTTCTTGATAATGACAAGTGAGACTAAAATAAAATACGGTATAAATTATATATGAATTATATATTACAATTTATATATGCTATTGTTCTGAAAGGGGCAATAGTGTGCTCACTGAATCTCATCTGAGTGTTCCCTCAACTTCTCCAAATTCCTGTGGACATGAAAAAAGTAGGACTCACAACTTATATTCTACTTGGGGGTACCCTTTGTTGATTTACCTCATCATAATACTTCCCTGTCTTGTTCTCATAGTTATTTGCGCAGGTGAAAAAAAAAAAATAGTGTTTGTTTTTCTTTAGCTATTGAAAACAAGGCTATTCTGCATTTACAGTTTCATTTGCCATATGTAGTGTCAGTTTCCCTTCTTTTTAGAGATTTAACAAGTTCATAGTCAAATATTTTAATGTAAACCTATGTTTATGACTATGAATACTTCACACTGGTGAGATTTCAAACAAGCCTGTAGTTAAATAGAATTTTTTCATATGGTCCATTACTTTTTTCCTTCTACTGCAGGTGGTTCTTGTGTATTTAAGGTCTCTCAAAGACTGTTTAGTCATTCGTGTTTCTTTTGCCAATAATAACTCCACAGAGGAGCAGGTAAATTAATTCTTTCCAGGTGGAATGAGAAGGCAGAGTGCTGATTATTGCCATTCTGGGTGTGAGTGTAATGAGGTGTCAAGGAAAAAATAGGTTTGTGGTGTTTCTTCTCAAGTAGGATGTATTCAGTTCAAGAATAGCTTCTTCTGGAATGAAACAAAATTGTTGATGAGGCTTTCATAAAAAAATTAAATTTGACTCACCTAGTAGTTTCTTTATAGAAGGTCAACAAGCTTCTTCATATAAAAAAATGGAGTTTGGAACTCATTTGTAAGAAAGAAATAGTGTAGTCATGTTTTTGTTGCTTTGTTCCTTCATCCTGATTAAGCATAACTAACTCAGTATGCGAACATCTTTCTTCTGTCTTTAAATACAATTAGTGGAGGCTTGTTTATCATCAGCACAAATTACTGCCAAGAACTTTCTTGAGAAATAAAGTATTTATTTTAAGACATTTTGAAAAATGATCTGTCTATAAGAATTGGAACAGAAAAGTTTGATGACATTCAATTGCTGTTCCTGAGCCTGTTTGACTCATGAGAGTCCATTTGATTAAGGAGCACAAGTGTTCAGAGGGTTTGTTCTTTAAAATGAGATTATGAAATCTCGTTATCATAGCTCTTTTCCATCTGGCTTCCTATCATTAGAAAAAGCATGTTGTCTGATTTTTTTTTCATTTTTTCATAGGGTTTTGCTAAGTTCTAAAAAACTATTTGTTGATAATAGAGTCAACCAGCCATGATAGCTAACTCTAAAGACATAATGCAGCATCAACAAGCAGATTATCTTGAATCTTTTGATGCCTTCTCATCTACAAACTCTTTTTTTCCTTTTCCTGTCAACCAACAGGACTACCAAATGATAATATGGGCCTGTTTCTTCTTTGTTGTGTACTTGCTTCTTCTCAAGATAAAAACGGAACTGCTATTCAGTTCAAAGGAACAGGTTCAGTGTCTGTAGAAACAGCAAACAAACCATCTGTGATAATGAAGTCCTGTAGCCTTTGTACGTTAATACCAAAATCCAGAAAAACTGTGTCTGCTCCTCTAGTTTGATTGGTTGGGAAACCATGCTGTGGTCACAGAAAACTGCTGGGATGAAGGCCCTGGCAGCACCTAGAGGAACATGAACAATGTGGATGCTACATCACAGCCTTTTTGCGTTTGGTGAGATTAATCATCCCCCAGATGTATAGGAACAGCAGATGAACAAACTGTGGCTGTGTGCTTTGTGCATAGCTCAGGCTAATTCTGCTCTGGCAGATGTTTATCAGTCAAGAGGGTGTTCTGTAAGCTGTGACTATAAAGTTTTGGTCTAGTTACATAAGTTGTTTTTTATTGTTTTAATAAAGACCTCATTTAAAATATGAAATTTGGAATTTTAATGTCATGAGATTCCTACATTCAGTTTTATTTACTATGCCAAATGTTTTGTGCTAGCATGCCCTGATGTTGTCAAACCTTCAATATATCCCACCTATGGCACAGCTGAGCATTTTTTTATTCTCTTTTTTTCTATATAAAATACTAGAATTTAATTCTGTATTTGCTTGATCAGTGATAAACTGCCTTCATCCGATGAAGTTGTTGCATTTAAATCCCTAAAAAGATTAAACTCTAATCAGTACTGTGACCTAAGTATATGATAATATCCAGAACCCAAGATAAAGTAAATTCTTCATTTGCACTGTAAAGGCAACTTTTTCTGGGACCATCTTAAATAAATACATTGGCAATAAGGAAAGACAGTTAAAATGAAATTAAGCAAAGGCAATTGATTACTATCTGATAAAACTCATGATGGGTTTAAAGTTCAAAGCCAATATAACTTGGATTCTGGCATAGCATGTGGTCCTTCCTCTTACTGACATGAAAAGCTGAAAAGAATCTTTTTGAGTTCACCTTCAAACTTAAGAAGAAAGCTAATAAGATGAAAAAAGTTCAGGATGTGTGGGAGACCTCAAACAGCAGCCAATTTTCAGAATATGAAATACATCTGTGCTAATTCCACCAGATCCAGTAAAACTATTGTTGAAAGAAGGTAGGTGTCAATGTAGGTAACGATGACCATTCAATTGAACATCAAACCTTGATGCAAAATGAGAAGACTTATGTTCTCTGTTTTGATTCTTTCTCTGTTTTGATATACAATTCTTCTTGCAATTATTCTCCTTTTTTCTTAAAACACACAAGTCCTCACTTATCACAATGTACCAGCCTTGATAATCATTTTCAAGCTGCTCTACTCATGTGATCTTGAGCATCCCTGGGTCTTACCAGTCTTGAGATCTGAATCAAAATTGTAGTAAAATTACACATCTTTCAGGATAGGCATTTAAAACTCTCCCTATGTCTACAAATGCAGACTTGTCACAGCAGTATCTAATGACTGGGAGATGTGGACACCAACCAACACTGAGCGTCATATCTATTTTAAGGAGCATGAATACATTCAGTAGTAGAACAGTAGCAGATCTTGGCTTTTTATAAGCATTTCAATTTTTTTGTCCAGATGCTATGAAACACTTTTTTTCTTTAAGCTTGGATAGAGATACCCACTGACTACTGATCCTCAAGTATAATGAATGTTCTATATATGTGTTTCCTAGATTCAAATGAAAAAGAACAATGTAGGATAGTGAAAGAAAGCACATTTATATGGTATTGGTAAGTAAATGTGAGTTTCCTGCAAATAACTCATGAGATTCCTCCCTTTCAGGGTCAGGATTCAGGAGCTCCCCCTTTACTAAAAGTAGAATTAATACTGCAACGTGAAGTCATGAATTTGTGGGAATACATGTGCAACTTCTTTTGTATCTGCATTGTTATTCCCAGGCCAATGAGCACTTGCATAGATAATGGCAAAAATATGTTCTTCAGATAAAATGTCAGTTCAGAAAATTATTGATGATTAGGAATAGTTGTATAACATCTTGGTAGTGGAGGGGGCCTGGTTCTGCTTCCTCATTGAGCACATTTTCTCTGTATCTGATAGATTCATCCTCCATCAGGAGAATAAGAGAGTGGATGAGATGAGATTTGAATTGGCAAAACCACTATTTCACCATGTAGAAGTTCAGGGCAACAGAAAAAAAAACAAACCCTTTTCTTTGAAGGAGGACAGGACTTTGTTTAAAAGATCTTGCAATTATGTGGTCCCATGCTGTGCTGCTTCTGCTGTCTTCAATCTCATTTTTTTCATTTTTGTTTTATGTGACCCTGAGACTGTTTCCTTATATTGTTGCTAAAGATCTGTTCAGACCACAGTTCCTGTTCTCCCATCTTTGCTGTCCACATACCACAAGTCATTTGCTCATCTTGCTTTGTTGCCAGGCTCTTTCCTTTCCCTGCTGGCATTTGAACTTACTAAGCAGCTTCCCAGATCTGACCATCACATGCCAGTGACATCACATGCTGTGCTGAACCTAGTACAGGGTTCTCATCAGATTGTAGATTGCCTTTATCAGCTGTGAGAGAAAGGATTGTTAACGTGCTGGCAGGCCTGTTCTGCATTTCTAGGCAGAGTAATTGTCACTTAAGGGAACCTAAATAACACCATAATACACCACTCAAGATTGCAGCAGTGCAGGTGATCATAAGTAAACAAGGTCCTGTCACCACTGTATGTTACATTCTCTGCTTTCTATTAAACCAGCCTACAAATTAGCAATCCATTAAAAAATTGGATCAATAGCAAACCTTTTGTTACTGGTAGAGAAACAATTCAGGGATATTTTACAACTCCAGTGCTTAGTGATTTCTCCTCACAGTCTGATAGAAATGATTTAAACAAAACACCTGACAATGAGGTGGCTGTTGAACAGTAAATTCTGGGGGTTTTATTATAATTTTTATTCTATTGTTTGGAACAGCAGCAGAATCTGGAGAGTGGAAGGGGCACTGTTAGAAAAGTTTGTTTCTATAACAACACGTTGTAAAAATGGAGTTCCCTTTCTTAGCATCTTTCTTGAGGTGGAAAAATACCAGAGTTTATTTCAGATGCAAGATACTGGATAGCACTAGCGGTGTGTGAGACGGTAAGTAGTGACAGATGGAGTTTAAAGTAATGCTTGTGTGTGTGCAATATTGCTCTAGGGTGATAAAGCTCTTTTTAAAATTTTCCTGAGGATTTTTAAAGCTGCATATATGTCTGCTCACCTGAAATCATGTTGCTGACTCTACTTTCTATCCCCTCCTTCTGATATTAACATTTTAGGAAGGAATCACATTAGGGTATTGTACCTGAGTAAAGTCAATTCACTGCCACCCTAAGATTGAACATTATTGTGGAAACATAGCCTACAAGTCTTCCTAGCATCAAAGGAAGAAGGAAACAGAATAATTTTGGGGCTACCTGGGTGGATATCTTTGAGTCAGCTAAAATCCACGTACCTGTTAGTTCTTCTTCATCCCGTTACCTGCAAGACTCCCAGGAGTATTCAGCCAGAGAGCCTGGATTAGTCCTATTCCACCTGGTATTACTATGACAGAACTCATAAGGTTTATGAAGGTTCACAATATTGCTGATTTGATGTTACCTTTACTGCTGTCACCTGCTCTTGCATGCATACTGGCAAGTTGGTGTCTAACTTGCATTGAAATGTACACAAAAGACTAATTTAGAGAAGCCTTTTCCTGGCTGCTGAAAAGCTGTGGCTTGGTGACTAAGTTAGGCTTTGTTTTTTAGCTGTTTTTTGCATAGTTACTCAAATTCATGAGAGATATTTTAGGTGACACACTCAAAGATTGCATTTCAAAACCAGAGAATCCAATATATTAACTTCCTGTCATTGCTCCCATTACATTTGAATTAGTTTATTCTGATATCAGCAAGGAACTGCCAAACTTTTTTAAACTGTCAAAAATGCAAAATTAGACTATTCTAACTATGATTGCTACCTATGGATATATTTGTTGTCTTTCAGGTCTCCTCCAGTACCTCTTTTTAGCTTATAAGGTATAACTCCTGTGGTTTTCCATGTTGTGTATGACTGTGTAATTGTCACTCCTTGTAGCTAGTCCCTGGGAGTCAAACCAGCTGTTCTAACTGACTTGTAGCTTATACAGTTTGGATTCACTGGCCAGCATAGAACAGATAACCACAAAACCAAATAATGTTGAAAACGGGAGCCTGCCATGGCTCAGAGGAGAGCAGCAGGCACCGGTGAGTCAGTGAGGTCAGTGCTGGCATGATGTGTGCAGTGCTGGGGCTTATACTGTCCAGATCAACAGCCTGACTGGATGAGCTGGGTCCTTGTTCCTCCTGGAAACCTGGGCAGGAGGGTTGTATGGAGGAGGTGGCCAGAGAAGGAGAAACTGTCCTTGGTAGCTTTGCTCCAAGATGCAATAGGATTGTGGCCAGGAAACATCTCCAAGCCTCATGAGAGAAAAGGATTCCTTGGCTGCCAAAGAGTCAGAACTGTCTCTGGGAGGAACAGGTACTGTTTGATCTCTCTCTCATCTGCCTCTTCCCTTCTTTGTGGTAATGGGTGTGCATTTTATTTAGGCAGTGAGGGAAAGAGATGTGCAATAGGTGGAAGCTCTGTTCTTTGGTGTTGATAAACTGAACTCCGTTCTCCCACCTGAAAAACCATTAAAATTATGTGTTCCATCACAAAAGCATGTATATGTTTTCTGTAGAGGGAGCTCTCAAGGTTAGTTTTGCTGTTTAAGCACCATGTTCAAAGAGAGAAAATTATGCTGGAGAGAGCCTATGTATCCATGTGCAGAGAGCCATCCTTGTGGGGAGGACATGGTGTGCATGCCCTCAGGAGGAAATGCTCTTCCAACCCCCACACCGTCTCGTGAGGGAACGAAGGCTGCAATGCCTCTGCTGGGCTGCATGCAAGGCCCAGTACACATAGAGGAGTCTTTTCCCGTTCACCATGGGGAAGAGAAGAAAGGCCAGGCCTCTGGGAAGCTTTTTCTTGCACAGATGGGATGTACATCCCTTCTTTGCAATCTGAATTCTAGCTGAATATTAAGATAGGACTGCATACAGTTGGAGCAGTACAGGCTAGCATGCTGACAGATTCAGCTTGTTCTTTCCAGATTGCTAAAGCTTATTTTAAAAGGTCTTATTATTGGAGATCTTCCATTGTGTATCTAAAGCCACTGATATCTTGCTGTCAATTAAATGAAAACAAGTTGCTGTTACTTTTCAATTTAAGGGGGACCTCTCAATAAAAATATGTTTACCAACAGTTACACATATGGAAGTGTTTTAAAAATATTTTAAGTGCACTGCAATTACCTAAAGGTGTGAAATGAAGTTGCCTGTGTTCACTGCGTCACAAGCAAGGCCTGAAATTCAGTAACTAGCGGGGTTGCTGGGCTGTTTTTCCATATATATGGCCAATATAATTAGAAGCTTTATCTCTAGGCAAACTCATTTATATTTTCTTAGGTTTAGATTATTCTTTCAGCTAGGAAAGCTATGGTATGAGTTTCTTAAGCCAATGCTCATCTCTTTATAGTTGCAATGAAACACTGATGTGTGAAACACTGATGCACTGTTCCATGCTTTTAAACATTTACTTTATACCATATACCAGTGTATAATGCAGGAAGTTTTGAAAGACAACTGTGGATTTCTCAGAAAAGCCTCTACTTTTAGCTCAGAAAAATATTATTGTGGTTTGTGCAGTCAAATTATAACAAAATAAATTCTGGTTTTGGTGGAAAATGCATTCACATTAGGACATGTGAGTCTATAATTGTAAAAGTAAGCCTCCTGTGGTTCATGAAGCTAAAATACTCGTAGGTGCAAAACCACTATAGTTTTGTGCAGAAATAGAAATGCTGAAGCACACGTACTCCACTGCACGTGAATCTTGGGTTCACATCAGGAAAGCTGGTTAACTGTTTTTTGTAACACGTCTGTTGTGGTGGTGCTGTTCTCCTGATACTTACAGCGCTTAGAAATGGCTTAGGTGACTCACTTGCAGAAAAAAAAGCCATATGGAACTTGAAACATTTCTAATAATGGAAAGAGTGACAAGGGAAAATGATTATTTCCAAATCTGTTTCATTACAAAGTTCTTAAACTTTTTTTTTTAAATGCACTGGAGCATGGTAATTGTAACAGAGTTCATTTGCTTCATATATGTGACATTCAGTAAATGAATTAGCTAAATGTGTCAAAAGGCAACTCAAATAATAAAGAGGGACATATTATCAGTGGTCTTATAGCGGTGGGTTCTCCTGGTCACATCAGTCCTCTCACTTCAGTTGAAATTGATCCTGAAATCTGTGTAACCTGAACACCTTCCAGGGAGTTTGAGCAATAATTTAAATACAAGTTAGAAGGAAAAGGCTTTGCATTCATGATATTTCAGGCATGCTGTGAGCTAGAAGTGTCTGTTCCATAAACAGGATCAGTTGTACACTAAGACACCTGTATCTTGTAAAGTTTCACATGATCTACAGGAACATAATATTGTCTTATATTTCCTAGAAAAGCAGTAATCATGGAAAGTTTCGTCCTTGCTGCTACTGATGATGTCGGCATGGCTTCAGGTTCCTTCTGCCTTGCTGCCAACTTGCTGCATGCATATTTTTGTACATCTTCCTCCTCTTCCTGAGATCTCTTGTACAGCTGAAATCCTGTGCAAGGGCCCCACTAACATTTGTCAATAGCTTTGCTCCAGCTTGCATCGACACTGTCAAATGACTTTGGCAATACGGGTGAAATATTAACACAGAATCATAGAATTGCTATGGTTTGAAAAGACCTCAAAGGTAATTGAGTCCAACCGTTAAGATGTCCAACCAACATCCCTAAGGACTGGTTTTCAGATATTCCTCCTTGTCATAGGCTGAATAGTGATCTGGAGGAAATGCTTTCTTTCATGCAAATTCAGAGCTTGCTCTTCCTTCATTTCCTCTCAGTGAACTCATGGCAGGTGAAGCCAGAAATTTCTTAGTACAGGCAGAGACTGCTTAGAAAGTACTGGTTGGAATTGAGATAAAGACATTCTGACACTTCTTTAAATCAATTTCTATTGTATTTCCTGTAGGAAATGATAATAAGTTATCCAAGAATGTGAGGGCAGTTTGCCCTGCTGCTCCTCCCCTGTACTCAAGGTCTCTTTTGTTATTTGTGTTGCCACACTGTGTCTCTAGACCGCAGCTGTGATCAAGTTCTCATTGAGTGAGGGACTATAGAAATGGATTGTGTGTCGCAGTCCTTGCCACAATGACAGCACAGTTTAGCAGGGGAGGACAAAAAGGAGTAGCTAAGGTAACAGAGACCTGCTGAGACCTGTGTAAAGTCACCCAGTGAGCAGCAGGAAGGAGCAGCCATAGAACTGGTTTCCAAGTCCCAATTGCACGGCAAAGCTACTGACAGATGTTTCTTTTTAAAGGAAGACTCTCATCATAAAAAGAAAATGTTACTTTTGAAAGTTTTGTTGCTAAAGGATCTTTAGAAATGGCAGACAGAAAAGAAACAGAAATCCTAGATGGATCATTTGAAGATGATTTAGGTATAAATCTCCTTGAAAAAGATTTGAAATAAGACTTGCGCTGCTTTTAGTGATGTTCTCCTAGTTATCTGCAGATTCAGTGGAAGTTTCCTATTGTTTCCTTACATTTAGATAACTTAACAAACCCAGCTCTACACTGATAGTCGAGGCATAAAAATGGTACAGAAAAAAATTGCACTCACTGTGACATTTTAAAAACAAAATTCTATCAGTATTTTTCTTAGTAACAGTATTTTCAGTTAGGCTGGGAAATATAACTACATCAAAGAGAATCTGATCCAATATAGTAAATTTGAGTTTGTTTAACTTTTATCAATACGAGAATTTATTAGAGGATAGATAAATCAGAAGTAGAAACACAAGGAGCAATCTTGGATAAAACTTATAGGTATGTGCTACAAGTCCACAGTTTATAATGATGTTAAATAGACAAAAAGGTAAAAAGAACAGACAGAGGGATGAGAATAGTGAAGTGGTGAACAATGTGAATGATGCTCAAGTACTTCTTTATTGACTTTATTGATGTTGGTATTCATACCAAAGTCTGGTAGGAATATATGTCCCAATATCTATATACTTTCCCAGTCATATGATTTTTTTCCCCCTAACTAGGTCTTCCAGAACAGCTGGGAAATCCGCCTCTAGAAACAGTTCAAGTCCTGCTCATTATCTTCAAAAAGGGTAAGTATTTGACTCATTTGCAGGTAGTGTCTTTTTGAGATATCCTGGTACAGAGGTTTTTGTTTTATAACACTACATTCTAGAGAAATTCTGTGGGATTTGAGTAAATCTATTATTCCTTACTCTTTAAACACGAAACTTAAACATTATCTAAGGTAGATACAACATGTAATAAATTGTACATAATTTCTGTTGAAGAAAAAATACTCTTGTAGACTCAGAGTGTTCACTGAAGTGTGTTGATTGCCTTGGTAATTTCAACTAAAATTAAAATGCCTTACCTGCTGCATTATTTGGGATTATATTTATAATTTTTTATCAATACAAATACAAGAAAATTAATAGAAAATTGCTAGCTATGAATTATAATACTTGTTTTGAGGTTTGTAGAAGCTTCAGGAAGTCAATGTGAAGTTGAATCATATTTACTTTTATGTTCCATCATATTTATCATGTTTATCATATTTACTTTTAGTTCCAAACTTGTATTCCACTGGCTGCTGTACCACCTGTTAATAAGTAAACCAAGCAGCAGTTGCCACATCACTGAGAATGACTCATTTCTGTAATGAATTCCAAGTCGGATATCAACATATTCAATGTTCTTATTCAATATTCTTGTTCTCTTTCAATATTTCTATATTATTGCAAACTCATTTAACCAGTTGGGTGCTAAAAACATATATTTTACATAACAGAGAGAATGAAATCACAAAAATGTTCCTTTATCTTGAAAAAATGGGTCAATTTCTTTGAAATTAAATGGGCTGATTACAAATTTACATCTTTCTAGTGCAATGTTAACATTTTGATTTAATTTTTCTTATTCAGAATGCAAAAAACCCCAAAACCCAAAAAACCCCAACATAATTTTCCACCATATGGCAGTGCTGGTTTTTGAGCAGCTCTTGTGCTAGGCACTTTACTGTCTCTTCTATTCTGCCCTAAAGATGTTACAGCTCAGCAGAGCCCTGCTTCCATTTGCTCCTCTAATTTTGGTTCAGACAAACAAGATAGGCAGGTAGCACTCACAAGGGACAACACAGTCTTGCTATACAAAGGCAGGGGAATATTTGATGTGAGAATTTTTTTCACTTGCCCAATTAGAGTCCTCATTGACACATAGGACTGTTGAAGAGAATAAGCTGGGATAATACACCAGCTACAAGTCTCATTTATCAGGGTACACATTGTATAGCTTATAGTGGCCCTCCTGACTACTGGTGAGGAGGAAATGAACTTCTCATGATGACAACAAAATGCTCTATACCTGCTAGGCTTTGTCTGTGCTAGACGGCTGTTGCGAAGTGAATCATGAGATCATCAGTCTCATCACAGCTCTGCTTGGGACAAGATCTGGTTATAGGATGCATGTAGTTACATACCCGGCAGCAGTGTCTTTTTGTTTTGGGTGCTGTGTCAGATCTTTCCTTTGCCTCTTTTAAATTTGATGGTTTTGTTATTGGAGAGGAAGGGTTTGTCGTGGTTGTTCCAGGATTTGAACTTTGAATATTTTCCCCTTTTCTGACCAACCTCTCCTCTGAACATATTCTATGATTGTGGTCATTTTGTTTGATTGCAAATTTAGAGAGAAATAAAAAAGAGAGAGGAAGCAACATCATCTCAATAGTGGAACTGTTCAATTCCTGTCTATGATGCCGTGCATGTAAACAAGGAGCATAAAGCTTCAATTAATGAGTAGAAGAGGTTTCTCTCTAGACAGCAGCAATATCACCCAACCTACCACCTAGCTGTCTGCTCTCCTTTGCCACCTTGTCCCTTATCCCTGGTCCCTGGTGAGATGACTGAGCTCCTCATTAATCATTTGCTAAATTGCTTGAGATACTAACCTAAAAGGAGCCATTTTGGTGCTCTGTAGCTTACTGGGCTGTAATTCTTGTTCCTTCAATGATGCAGAAAGTGCCTGAGCTACCAAGCTGGACTCCTGAGAGCAGCAATGCAACCAGGATCTGACTTGCAGGAGAGCTGCTTCCTAGAGTCAGGCTTTTCAAGGGGAAAAGAATTAATGCTTCTGTATAAAAGGAAGACCCCATGAAGACTTCTAGAAAGTATAGAGAGTTGGGTTTTATACCTTACAAATGCTTTTGAAGGGAGTGAGCCATTTCAGGGTCACACACTAAGTAAGTGGTAGCAAACACGAGATCTGTACTTCATGAAGACTTTCTGACATACTGTGTGTTATGACCTGCCCCCACAAAGGTGAGAGTAACCCAGGTTCTTGATAATGGATCTCTTGGGACAGATTATAGTGAAACAACACCTAATGATTGGTGCTTGTAAATATATATACATATATTTGTGTAGGGTTTATTTTAGAACACTTTGGTTGCAATGGAAAGCAGGCACATAGCCATTTTGGTTATTATTATCTATCAATATGAAAGCATAAAAATATTACTTGAGAAAATGTATAAGGAAAAGAAAGAAATAGAAAGAAAAGATAAGAATAGAAAGATACATAATCACCTCTCGTGGATCTGCAACGAGACTTGATTGTTACTGCTGGTTGAAGTGATGGTCTTGATCTGTCTTGATCCATCAGGGGTCAGGGAAGAAGCCCCCAAAACACAAAGTCAGATGGGTTAAAATACTCTCAGGCTGGGTGGGAACATCCAGGTACCTCCCCTGTGTGTGGGGGAAGTTTTACAGTGTCTCTTGCAACAGATTCTGGATCTGCTGAAACACCTTTGGATCGTGTGCAGTCCTCTGGTGGAAGGCTTCAGAAATGGGTCTGGGGATGCTTCAGGGATCTCTGATGGTTTATGACACCTCCTCAACTGCCTCTCACATCAGCGCAGTTGAGCCAGTAATGCCCCATCAGACCTTCCCTGAGGGCAGAGGGGAATTTCACAACTGAGTCCAGTCTCTCACACCGTGGAACTCTTGGTTCATTCCAAGCATTGTGCTGGTTTCCTAGGACATAAAAGTAAATATGATTCAACTTCACATTGACTTCCTGAAGCTTCTACAAACCTCAAAACAAGTATTATATTCACACCGCACGCAATGCTGACATGTTCATTCAACGAGCACTTACTGCAGATGAGGGTTATGTACAGTTAAAGTGTGCATAGACCTCTTAAGGTGATGAAGGGTACTCAAAGCTCTCTGATAGCAAACCTGTCATCCATGGCATTGCTTCAGGAGGAACCCCTACAGAGAACCAGAAGGAGCGGGAGGTTGTGCGTTGGATGAGATGTGCATACAGAGTATTCCCTGTGATACACAGGAAATGCAGAATATTGTGGCACTGTGCACTGCATGAAGGCCATTTATAGTGAAGAATAATAGAATAATAGAATCCATTAGGGTGGGAAAAGACTTCTAAAATCATAATCTCCAACCATTCACCCATCACCATGGTGTTCACTGTTGTGTAGAACTGTGAGCCCAAGACTCCTTACTGTAAAATCAGGAAAATCCCCCCAGCAAGGCCCTGCTTGCCACACAGTGAGCCAAAGAAGGGAGAAAGGGCCTCCAAATCCAATCAGAGAGTGGGAAAATAAGGGCTCTGTATGTTCCCAAATGCAAGATTCTTGGGGGACGAAGAAACCAGGTCCCCTCTGGTGAGGAGGTATATCTGCAAAACAGCTCACAGTTATGCATAGACCCAATGTTTGTCTCACACAAACAGAGAACTTACAGGCCAGGAACATTTATTTATACTTAGAAAAAACTTTGCATAAATCCATACTAAAAGGAAGTTTTCTTCAGGGAAATACAAATGATTTGTGAAAAATATTGCCTAAAGCTTACATGCTATGCTGTAAACAAATATAGATTTCACATAGATAATATGGGTGATATATTGATAAATTCAAAATGTGCACATGTAAAGAAGGACATTAAAATGTCTGTTCTAAATTTAATCAGACATTAATTAAAGAATCCTGTGAGGTAAGTGATGTTCCATTACATTTTTTTTTTTTCATGAAGGAAGGTGAAAGGACTGGCTTTATAGTCAGGTGAAGCAGATGTTCCTCCTCCATATAGATGCTTGAGGTGTCAAGAAAAAAAAAGGATTCTTAGTACTTTTTGCCTAAGTTGTACTTGTCTGTGTAAGTGTACAAGCAGTGCTGTGCTGGATCTAGCAGTAGAGATGGATCCAGGAAACTAAGTCAGGTTATGGTTTTGAAGACCCTAAGCTTCCTTGCTATGCAGAGCTGGAGTTTGAATTGATCAGTATTTCTACAGAGGAGTGCTCCAGGCACTTAAAGGGTGGAGAACTTCATTTATCCTTGATTAAAGAGTCCCTAGAAGGCCCATCACAGAGAAGAGATCATTCAATTGCTGGTTGTTTCATTTGACAAGGATAAACTATTTGGGAATCTATATTTTTACTTGAGATGTAATTCAATTTTATGTCCAGTCTGTAATTCAATCTAATTTTCTGCATAATAAGGATACTGTGATTAATGAAATATAAATGGTCAAATGAAAAGGCAGTTATGTTCTTCCTTTGTACAAGGTTGATACATGACCAAAAATACTTCCAATCTGACTGGACAGTTATAGTACAAAAATCACAACATTGATTACTTCAGAAAAGTAGTTTTGCATTCAGGATGTGATCTGACCTGTTTTGACTTAGTTGAACTACCCAAGCTTGGATCTGAAGTTGTCTACAGCATAATTCAGCTATCTGATTGCTCCCCCCTCAGTGTGTGATTAAGCTATCTGACCTTTCTGTGCAATTCTTTCTTTTTCTACTCCTAGTTAGATTAGGTCCTGTCCTAAAATCCATTTTCTCATTCCTGCTTTTGATTTCCAGTTTAGTATAATAATAATAATAATAAAAAACAATTTCTTTCACTGCTTCTCAATCTGTTGCTGAAAATAATCCTTGAGACGTGTTACTTCAGATAAAATTAGTCAAAGCCACTGTTCCACCTCCTTCACTCACAGGAGCACTAAATCTGGTGTGAACCTTATGTTAACAACTCCTCCAGGAGAAATCCTTACACTCAAGTCTTGGTTCATGCTCCTCAGGCTTTGGTTTCATCTAGTTTAACAAGTGTGTTTTGTTTATTTTTTTAACTGTTCCCACTTGCAAAGTGAATTTTGTTTTGGTGAAATGTGGGATTTCATCCCTGTGTCTGTGGTCCATGTACACATGCTGCAGTTTCAGCTGCACGCATTGCTCAGCCCAGGCCTGCGAGAGGTGGCCCTTCTGCTCAAAGCATCTGCCCTTGTCAGCAGTCCATCAAACAGCTGGTGTTGCTTGAATCTGAATTTAATTCACCTTCTAGGATGACAAGAATTCTTACCTGCCATGCAAACCGATAAGGATTTACTGTTAGCACATTCTAGATACCATGGCTCATTAGCTTTCACTTTTTTTAATCAAGTAGAATTTTTTATCAAAACGAGCTAGCTGCGAGTGTGCAGTAGAAAAAGTGTATCTAAAATGCAGATGATCTTTCAGGCTCCCTATGTATTTTACTAATGCTTGAAAAAAAAATGAATTCTGTGTACAGTCTGAGTCATTTTGCAATGAACAAGCTGTTATTTATGTTTTAACATTTCCTGAAGAGACAGTTTCTATAGAACATCAGGAAGCAGCCATAAAATGAATATGGAAAAAAATTGGGACAGAAACAAGTAGATGTTTTTTGCAATTGGCTGTGCAGAACCATTCCATAGCAAAAGGTAGGATCACATGCAGTAGAAATTGCTGGCTTTTGTGAGTTGGCAGAAAATATAATTAAAATAAAGAAATGACATCTTATGTGACAGAACCTGAGTAGGCAGCACAGCATTTATCACCTCCTGTTCACTAGCTTTTCTTTTTTAAAATTAGTGAGATTTATCTTATATGACGCCTACTCATGGTCTTGTTGGCATGAACAAAAACAAAAAAAGAAATGTAGCGATGTAAAATAACACCAGGAGTTACTGCAGCCAACAAAAAGGGACAAATTCATCCCTGATGATGTGAAATAGAACTGTACAAGAGTGGATACAGGCTCCACAGTGTTTTACTTCCTGGGGTTATTCTTGTTTATTTTTTGGTTTTGTGCTCATAAATTCTATCTAGGGAAAGCTATAGATCAAGCTATCTTCCACAAAATGAGAGTTGGACTAAGATCTTGATTTTAGCTGTGTAAATCTGAAGTTATTCTGCCAGAGTCAATGAAGTCATTCTGGGTTTATAGTTGTAGGCCTTTAATCAGAATATGTCAGTGAGCAGGAAGATGTGGCACCTGAAAAATCAATAGTTGGTGCTGCTGTTTTTCTTTTAGGCTGAGAATTTTGACATCTTGCTGGCTTGGTTTTCTGTGTCGAGTTTTCTGATTCAGCCAGGCTATGGACTGAGACCAGTAATATTCTCTGTTAGGAGACATGGAATCTGGGAGGTTTCTGAAAACAAAAACAAACCAAATCAAACCAAGGCAAACATAACACAGTTTAATTTTAGAACTGGATGACATGACTTTAACAAAGAAATGAAGGAGGGCTGTCGCAGAAATCTGCAGATAAGAGGAGCAGAGCAGGGAAGAAGGTGAATAATTTTATGCATGTATTTATTAAATCAGAGCTTGTAAAAGAGCTCAAATAAATCTACATGGAGTGAGTGGAAGGATTGGAAGCATGATCCTTAGAATAACTATTTATACAAGGTTTTAAAAGTCTACTTTTAGGAAGGCGGTGAGGTGAGAGAAAAGGGTGATCAGTATTCAGATTTTAATGTTTTATGTTGTTTCTGATGAGTCACTTTCCAATACCTACACTTGAAGAATGCTTCTAAATGTACCCCTTAGGTGCATGGAAACTCACACTTAATTACAAGCTGGTGTTGATACAGTGATGCCTCCTTGGTGAATAGCATGGAGGCCAACATCCCTTCCCCTCCCACTGTCCTTAAGATGCCAGTTAACATCAAAAGTCGAGGCAACTATTACTTGCAGTCCAGAGAGAGCAAAACCAGCTCTTGTCCCTTTCTCCCCTTCTGCCTGGTGCACCTACAGCATCCGACCTGCAGTCACTTGGAAACAAACACAAAAATCTGTCCTTGAATTTGTGTGAGTTTTTTGGGCCCTTAAATGCAAATCAATGGTCTGGGCAGTATGTGGCTTGTCCTTTTTCAAGCTCTTTTTATTTCAGCAACAGGTATCTGTGGAGTAAGTGTACCCAGTTTGTCTGCATAGAGAAGCACATACTGCACCTTGTGTCCTTTGGTTTTTCAGGAAGGATTTACCATGGCACAGGCCTAGAAGAAAGGTACATGAATGCAGCACTGCACCTTGCACAACACCTTGGTGCATGTTTCACTGTGAAAAAGGAGAGGTGACAGGCTCAATGCTGAGGAGTTCACTGTGTGATTGCACTGAGTGCAATGGGAGTTTTGGATGAATTATGATTGTTCTGCTATACAATTCCATTACCCTGTGATCATTATCTTGCCTGTCCTTTGTACTTATTAAGTGAGCCATCTTCAGACCATCTGTGTTTTTGCAGTAACACCTTGCAGCCTTGGAAGTAAACCTCATAAAAGCCTAGTAAAACATCTGTGACCATTTGCTAGCTATCAAGGTATTTTAGGACATTAAACACCAAACTGTGTGGATACCAAGAGGCTGTGGAATGTGCAGGACTTTTATCACAAAGTTTAAGGTGCCTGAATGTCCAGTAAGATCTGTTGTATAGCAGTGCACTCATTTGAGGGGTCTCTCTAGCAGTGATGCGACTGTTTTACATAGAGATCTACGACAAATAGCACTGGTGCTTTCCTGCAAGTTACCAGTCTGAAAGTCATTCACATTCATTCATGTTTTCATGATCAGGGTATTGGCAACAACGATTTTGACACAAGAAAAAAAAAGAAAAGAAAAGGCACTTGCAACTGCACGTTATAAACTGACATGCCTCATTTAAGCAGTGTCACTTACAGCCAAATATTTAGACTCCAAATCAGGATAATGAAAAAACATCTTCGGGAGTGTGATGGAGCTTCTGTCTAACTGACACTTGTACTTCCCTGCAGCTGAGGAGGATAAAGTTTCACAGAAGTATGAGCAAGTCAACAACCCGAGTTCCTGCAGGCTTGACACAGTTTGTGTGGACAGTACTTAAAACAGTTACATCTTTAACTTTTCTTGCTAAATTCTTTTGCTAATAAGGAGATAGGCAAACACAGTGTTTGTCACCTAGCAACCCCAGATGAGTGCTCTGAACAGCTTTTGAATGAATAGTTGCAGAGGGATTCTTAAAAATAGCTGTTTTGTTTGGTTTGTGCAAGTGAAAGGTGTGGTCCCCCATATGTGCTTGTGTGAAATGATAAGCAGGAAACTGAAGAGAAAGTGACACAGAAGAGGAAATAAAAATGGAATCATATGGTGTAATTGGCATGCATATATATAGAAAATCTGCTTCTATTCTTTTAAGTCAGCTCTGCATAAATTTGCATGACATACCTCGAGTTCCCTGCCTGTTCCATGGCATGCTACTCAAATTCTTTCCTACAGAAGAAATGGGAACATGGATACCTTGGTATGTTAACACCCCCCTCATCCCACAAAGTAGAAACTTCGGTCCAGGGATTAATGATTTGCTTACAGTAAGTTGTAAGATTGTTAATTCTTGCCTGCGTTAGACTTCACCCTTGGATTTTAGATTTAGCAACTGGTAGCAATAATTGAAATTGCATTAATGGCAGCAGCTGGGTGTATGGGACAAGGGTGGAGGTGGCCAGCTGCAGTGGGGAGGAAGGGTAGCAGCTATGGGCAATGATAGCCTTTGTATCCTGCTCTCTAAACAGTGCTGTAGGGAAGGGGCCAGAGCCCTCTCAGCTCATCTGGTGAAGTTACACCTGGACAGGACAGGGTCACTGTTATCCCAGAGCTGATGTCCTACAGCAATTAAAAACCCTGTCAGTCTTTGGGGGCTGGGTTTCCTTAATACTCCCTCTACAGTGACCAGCCCAATGATGCAAAGCACCTTCATGACCACTTCAAATGACCACCAGCAGCTCCCCTTCCAAAGAATCTTTTCTTGGTGATAAAACTGAGCAGTTTTACAAGGCCCAACTGCCATCTTACATGTCATAGGACATTCCTATGAGAAAAGGAGCGTGGTCATACTATAACCAATTTCTCTTTGTTTGGGACATTGCATCCCAACTTAACAGCTTGGCAGATTGTATTAATAAATTACCGTGAGCTCCCATTTTAAATTTGCCCTGTGCTGAGGGCATAATTTTGCATGATTGTGCCCAGTAAGGAACAGAGAGGTTGATTTCTTTAGAAATCCAAAGCTTCTGATTTCCCCAGCCTTAAAAGCCAAAAGTTTTGCAGCTGCTATTTATTTTTGTAAGTGGAGACACTTCTTTCATTCATGCAGTAATTTCAAGCACATTATTTTTATTCCATGTAGACACTTTAAGAATAAAGACAGCACTACAGAATCCCTCTGAATGCTTTAAAAGCTTTCTTGGGTTTTTCTTTCAGTTTCCAGTGTTTTGTTTGAAAAATAAGAAATACATTGTTGTGAGGAAGCCCATATTTTGAAGCCTAAACTAGAGGACAAAAGAAATTTTTACAGAAAGTGGGAGAGAGGTCAGGTGGGTTGGCTAACAACAAGCTGTCATTAATGTTTTTTGGCTCACTGTCTCTGGGGTTATTCATATCACAATGTAGGCTAGTTTTTATTTAGTTAATTTAACATTTGAATAAACCAATTCACAGGTTGTCAGTTGTCTTCAGCTTACGCTCCTGTCTGCAAAAGCCGTTCCACACACTGTCCACATGTTTATTGCATGCTGGGTATGTGTTGCTGTTGGCTCTGACAGTGGTGGCACTGCCCTGTGTTGCTGTCAGGCACACACCCCTCAGGGTCCCTGAGCACAGGGAGCATCCATCTGACACAGAGGAAGGGCACGAGGGAGCTCAGGCAAGGCTCACTCTGCTCCCACAGCCCTGTGGCAGCCTCGGAATGCCTGAGGTTTGGGCAAAGCCGTGAGATGAAACCCAGTGACCCCTTATGGCACATGTGCTTACCATCAGCGTCTCGATGAAAAATGTGAATGTGACTCTCCAATCTCATTTTCACTGGAGGGAAAAAGGATTTTGGCTAGCTTGTGGCAGCTAATGAGAAGTAAAGTCTCAGCAAGGTTTAGGCAGTTTGCAAAAGGCTCTTAGCAAAATTATCAAAATAAAAGGGAGCTTCCTGTAGAGGCAGAAAATGCTTACATCAAAATGTAACTCTGAGGTTACTGACTCGGTCCTTTCATGCTTTAGAGACTGATAGTTTGGTCTGAAAATTATGCTGGGCTTTTCTAACCTACATTTTAATGTCTAAGCAGTATCCCATAGCATGGTGTGTGCCTGGCAGTACTGAGACACTACATTTCATCTCAGAAGTTGGTAATGGACCGTCTGTAATTGACTGATGGCAACAGTGAAAAATGCTAATGGGAAGCAATTTAGTGTGGTCATTTACACATGGCTTTATACTGAAATATACGTATATTTCTATGTAAATGTGCAAAAAAAGCAAAGATGTAACAATGAAAATCTAAATATTTTAAGATGTCCAGTATAACAATTTTGTGCTGTGTTTTGGGTCAGGAAAGAGTGATGGATCATCTTCATCTTTCTTTTGTGTTGAATATTTTTAATGCCCAATTTGCTCTGAATTTTTAATATTTTTCCATATTTATGTTGCTATTATTCAGTCTTCTAACTTTAGTAAGTGCTAGATTTCAGCTTTTCTCTAATTCTGCGCTTTTATTTCAGATTCTTCTAGTTAGTTTAAGTTTTTATCTTCTTTTTTTTTTCCCCTCTAATACTTCCAGAAGAGAACTGGACTGTCATGAGCTAACACATCTCTGTGTAGGGTTAGAAATTTTATTTAACCTTATTTTCCTCCTTGGCTATTTGTTCAGGCTGCAATCAGACTTTCCATCACAGTCTCTTGGCAGTATCTTGCCAGAGCCATTGTGCTGATGGAACATTGTGCTCGTGTGTGGATGGATGCATCTCTACAAAACTCCATGTTAGGCAGGGGCCTCACCCTCCAGTTTGAAAGGACGCCCAGTAGCAGCCAGTGAAAGCATTGCCACTATGAAGTAAGACTGATGTATGACATTTTCCTACATGAAAACCATATATAATGTCATGTTTTTTCCTCCAAGCCCATCCTTGGTAATCTACTACTTGAATACTGAGCTTCTGTGGGAGCCTGGATGTTGCAAAAATACGCTAATTACATGTTATCATACCCCTGCAGTTGGTTGCTGTTGTGCAGTGTTTTTCTGTGACACTGCCACGTATCTGACAGGCCTTGCTCATTGACTGAGGGATGTGAAGCCGTTTTTTGGATGCAGTTTCTTACTGTGTGATGGGGGAATGTGCTTGCGTCCCCCACAATCCTCGCCATGCCTGTGGTAACGGTGTAGCATTTCTGGCTCTTGTCTATCTGTCCCTCATCTTAGCTGTGGTTGGTGCTTACCTTCTTCTCTCTTTCCTGTACACTAGATAATTAGTCCCTGAAATTTCTTCATGTGAAAATCCTTCAGTTGCTAATCCACAAAAAAAGCTAAGTATATTTTTAGAAATCCTGGGATCTTACTTGTTCCACCAGTGGATTTAAATTTTTAAAAGCTATCTATTGAGTTCTGCAACTAGGTCTTCCTTTTCATAAAACACAATACTGATTATGCATTTTTTTATCAATATAATGTGGAAATTATGTTAATCCATTATTTTGACAGATATACAATGATAATAGTTGTAGAAAATAAGAGCTGAGAAAATAAGGTCTGAACAACAGGCAGGAAGGTGTTTAGTTTTCTGAAGCATGAAGTGCATGAAGTAATTTGAGGGATTCAGACATGAGGTGCACCTAGCCAAGTACTGTCTTTAACAGCAACCAATAAAATATAGAGAAAGAAGAAAACGCAACATGTTTCCCCTGGGTATGTCTGCTGAGCTTCCAGACACCCATGGTTTAGGCACTTCTTGAGACAGAGTGTCTTCTCATGCTAGTAACCTTTTGTGCATTTTTTTTTTTTTGTCAGAAAACATGTCTAGACTTTTCTTTATTTTATGTAAACTTTCCTGTACACAATACCCATGCACAATGACTTCTGAAGTTAAAGCACATATCATTCAAAAAGCTACCTTGTTTTTCTTGGCTCGCTGAACATTTTATTTGATGCTCCTAGTTTCTCAGTTATGATTTTGTAGACCTTAATTTCATCCTTTTGTTCTTCCAGGCTGAAGACTTCCGGTCTATATACTGTTTCTTGTCCAGATGCTGTTTCTGCCTTGAGTGGTGTTGCTCTTCTCTGCATTCTTCTCTGTACCTTGTTCTCTTATATGTTCCTGGAAACAGCATAGTGATGTGATGAGGGATTGCTCCTTGCACAAAGATTTCTCATTCACACATGAAGTGATCCCTCTCCATTCTAAGGAGTGCTTTCCCTCTCTCTTTGTGGCTGTCATGCATTTTACGTGAGCAAGTTTGAATCTTAATATTTTCTACCATTTGTAACTGATTTTATTTTCTGTTGGGTTCATTTGCAGCTATAACAGTTCTTGGCAGATTACCATACAGTTTTGAGATAGGGAACCTTCTCCCTTTTCTGTGACTCTTTAGCTGTTTGTAAGTCTGAATTTACAAGAGCTGAGCCAGAGTTTAGCATTACTTTGAGTGTGTGTGAGCCATAAACAACAGTTTTAGGATGCAATTGAGAATGGTCCATTGAATCCATTAGAAAGGAACAAACGTGAAATGGAAGATAGAAATACTATAAAATTACTTTGCTTCACTGTGCAGGCAAAGAATCTTATTCCTGGAAAAAAAAAAAAAAGCAAATGGATGTACATTAGCAAACAGTTAAGTGCCCAGGAGATACTGGATAAAGAATTTTAGACTTTTCTTGGCAACGTGGATTTTCTTTGTAATGAGTTGTAGGGATCACTTCTTAGTATGGAGAGGGAGCCAACAGCAATATTTGATTTTGTTTTAGTTTTGTGGTTTGTTGTTGCAGAATAATCGTAACTCAGACTGGATCAAAGATAAGTTTAATGAACCAGGGACTTCATTAACATTTTGCATTCCATATCTCACGACTGGATTAAAAGGACTTTCATGTTCTTTGAGGAGAAAATGTGTCGGCCCTCTATAGGACAGCCTCAGAATCCCAGTTGGACTTGGTACCACAGGGCCAAGATTATACAAAGCAAAAACAATCTTCATCCCATCCACTGTGCTTATATCTGTGCTTCAAAAAAGTTTAATGATTCACATATTTGTGCTTAGCTGTGCAAACTGATTTATATTTTATCCTTTTCCCCCCTGTACTCTGTAACTGCTGCGTTTGAATTTTCTTTTTCTTACATTCTTACAACAATTATATTAAAGTATTATAGGTGTACGTGTGCTTTTTCTTTGTGGTTGAGAGCTTAAACAGTAGAAAACATCTTGTTCTCCTTCTTCTGTCAGGAAAGAGCTGTTGTTTTTGCATTGCAGTCCAGCCTAATTTGCATCTGTGTGCAATGGGGACTTGAGGGAAGAGGAGAACTCCTGTGAGACTGGGTTCATTTTGCCACGGCTAACAGAGGAATAGGAAGGGTCAGAATGGGGACTGCTGTTTCTGACTGATGATGTCTTTGCAAAAAATACCTCTCCAGGACTAGTTTTCACCCAGTATTTACCACTGAATCCTTAGTGGCAGAAGCAGCAGCCAGTCTGGCTTTCTGGAGATCTGCTGGAGGCATTGCAGGACCAATGATGATCTATTTTCACCTTTTACAACCTGTTATCCTGCCTGAGAGCTGAAGTTGCCTACAGCTCAACCCTGCAACACCTTGTCAGAGTACAAGCATTGTATTCTGCAGCCCTTCCCCAGCAAATCTGAATCACTTGACAACATAAAGCAAGTCAGATCCGAGATTGCTACTGCAGAAAAGAACATTTGTGAAGTTTCCAATAAAAACTGTAGTGATCTCATGGAAACCCATACAATTTACTCTGATGGACTTTCAAAAAGCAACATTGAACTACTGCATTTCATATATTTGTTTGGGTGAAGACAAGTGAACTTGATGATTGGATCACTGCAGAGAAGCTGCTTTTGTGCCAATTGACAGTCAAAATTAGGTAGAAAATTGCTCAGAGGACTGGAATTTAGTTACACAAATTTAAAATCAGAAGAACATTTTGTACTTTATGAAGGAAAACATATCTGTAACATTTGGTACAAGCTAACATTAGTCAGGGTAATTAAATTCAATGTTTTTAAAGATTAATAGATGTTTTACTTCAAGTGGTTTAGCAAGCACATAACTAGGAAGAAAAAAGTATTGCTCTGCTATGTTTTCTTCTTTCATGTGTTCTGGTACATTAATTTGCCGGTGTCACAGAAGTGGCTGGTTGGCTGGATTCTCTTGATTTCAGGTAGTTTTCATAAGCAAATAACTGCCCTAAGGAGATAAACCACATTTTTGAAAGTCATCTAAAAATTTAAAAATAGAACTGACTGAAAAGGGATTTTCAGTTCCAAGAGAAGTATTGATTTATTATTTACCCTCGAAATATCTAGGAAGATGTAAAAAAAAAAAAAAAAA
>VZTJ01002320.1:842767-913989 GCA_013397795.1 Orthonyx spaldingii | reverse complement strand
CCCCCCTTCCTCCCTCCCATCATTCCTCCCTTCTTTCCTTCCCAGTGCTGTGTCTGCGCTTGGAGGAGCCCAGTGGCTGACACAGCAGAGCTGACTTGCAGAGAGTGAGGCAGAAAAGCAGCACAGGATGAGGTCAGACACTTCCTTGCTATGCTGTGGACAAAAGAAAGGACTAAGCTTTACACTCTAAAGCATCATGTCAGACATCCGACCACCATGGTCCTTACCCCGGACCTCAAAGCAGCACTGAGATGATGACTGAAGTTCACACTATTAAAGTTTGGCCTGCTTCATTGTTTTGCAAGGATTCTGTTGACACAGAATGCTTCAGAGGCATTGCTGGGGGAGTAGGCCAAAAAGCTGGTAAAGCTCCCTCCTGGAATCTCACTTGCTGGCAGAGAACCCCTTCAGTTGAATGTGAAATTCCTACTCCTGATTATTCATCTGTGTACTGACGTTAAAAGTCAAATAGTTAGGGACAGAAATGAACATGAGCAGAAATATGTTGATTAAAGAAAAAAGGTTGGAAGATGCAGGGTTTAGTCCTGGCTCTAGACTACTTACAATCAAGTAAAGTAAGCAAGTTATGTCCATTGAGAATTAAGCTAAACTCTCTACAGTTTGAAATTATCCTCTGTATTTTGCCTGACATCTTCATGGAGATGGCAGAGATCACACTGACCAAAAAGATTCACCTGTGTAGCTCCAGGAGGGAAGGGTGGGTGTCAGGATGAGATGTGTTCTGCAGAGAATAGCTTTCAGGCCCTGACAGTGCCTGCTTCTTAAAGCAGTCATTGGAGCAATGTCAGGAGACCCAAGTCTTGAATTATCCTGTTCTGGGACTGAGTCAGGACATTACTGCTAAATAGCTGCAACACAGTAATTATCACAATAGGTTCAGATTTAGCCCTTTCCCTGCAATAATGCAGAACTACATCAAAATCAAGAAACTACTTCAAAGAAATGAAAAGGAGCTGCCAAAAAAAAAAAAGTTTGTGGTATAACATGGATATTGCTTAAATATAACGTATACTGGAATGTCAGAATAAATGTATTCTATTTATGGAAAAAAGAAAACTTGGAAAAGAACTCCAAACAAGTCTTCAAAGTTAAACATCAGAGGAAGGGGGAATTACTAGGAGTTAAGAGTTAAGAGGCCTAAAATGAATATCACATTCAAATGGAAAAAGAACGTAAGTTAAATGTAAAATTAATAAGGCAGGAAAAAAAAAAGACTTTGGGGAACAATTTTCTAAAAACATAAAAATTAAAAATACACTTATTTGTCAAACATATTAGAAAGCCTGCCAGAAAGACTGTGGAGCCAATAGATGATCATTGTTTAATAGCAGTTCTCACAGGGCAAAAATGCAGAAAAATTAAACCAATTCTTTTCGGTGAACATCATCACCAAGAAGACATTAAAACCAGAGGGCTTTGTATTACAGAGATCAGTGTTCGGAACAGAACTTTCTCAAATGAAAGTGTCAAAAGAATAAAATTTAGAAGACATAGATAGAGTGAATGCAGACAAATTACCAGAACCAGGTGCTATTTATTTGGGAGCCCTGAGGGAAAATAAATATGAAAATGGAAGTCTTCAGCTATGCTATGGAGTCTATTGATTAAATCAGTTGTGGTACTAGATGAGAGTGAAATGGCGAATATAAATTTAACTTTTAAAAGGATTAAAGTAGAATAGGGAATTCAGACAATCTTTATATTTGGTTTTGTGTGAACTCTTAGAAGACATCCTAGGACTAATAGACAAAAGGGTAAGAACAATATAAGGAGGGAGAACTGACGACTTTTGGAAGGGGATTAGTATCTTTCAAATCTATGTGGATTGTTTGATCATCACTGAACACACTGAAAAAGTGATCTAGTTGATACTCTGCCAAAAAACTTTATTACAAGGTCCTTTCTCTTGGAGAAATTAAGTTGTGGCAGGATGGGGAGAAGGTCCTCTGCATATTAGTAACTGTTTAAAAGATAAGAAATGTAAAGTAGGGCTAAAGAGTCTTATTTCACAAGGGAGGAAAGTAATGGAATTCCTGAGGCATCTGTGCTGAGGTATTCACTCACTATTAAACATACTAATAAATAGCTATACATGGTATAGTTTAAGTTTGTGTGTGTGCTTGTATCATATACATACATGTATACTTATATCTGTATTTGACTATACAGATGACAACATAACATGAAATTCATAATCTGTATCTACAAATAAAAGTAAAGCACTGAGGAAAACCTATTGTGTCTATACACCCACAGTGAGATCAGCACCACATTACCATGCAAGACAGAGTCCAGAGTCACCGGGGATTGTTCTCTAAAAGCATTGGTTCACTGCTCAGCACTGCTGAAAAAAAGCAGACAGAACATTAAGAAAGACTATTGGGGGGGAAAAAAAGTAGTGTTTACTGTTTTGCCTTTTACGATAATGTGAATAAGCATAGTTCATCTACATCATGAGTACATTTGCAGAGATCTGAGCATCATTCCTTGCATTTCCAAAGAAAGTAATATCATTATAAAAACACTATAGCTCTCTCTTTTGACATATATATACACTATGTGTTATTTATATAATGTGGTAAGGATTGTTGGTGTATAGAGCAGATCCTATACAAGGAGAGATGCCTGATATGCTTTAGGTAGCAAGGGAGAGGGTTGAGAGGACAGCTGTCATTGGGCAGAAGATTTCAGACATGTACCTTTTCATTCAGGGCAGAATTAGTTTTGGACCTCACTGCTATTAGTGGGGGCTAAAAATGTGGGTGGGTCCAAATGGTGATTGCAAAACAAATATATGGAGATATGTCAGTTGAAAGTTGTGGCCATGGTGCCACAGCAGTGTCACATCATTGACTGGCACTGCTGTGCTCTGCCCCATCCAAAGCCAGGCATCCATTTGCCCCTGCCCCATGACCCTCTTGTACTGGCATTGACATGATGCTGTTTCAGGTCTCTGAAATACAGGACCTTTAGTCTCTTGTTTGTAGGGTTACTTTTCTGTCGTCTCCTTTTGCTGGTACATGCCAATGCCTGGATGACAGAATGGGCAGGACCATAATATTGGGGAGCACAGTGGTGTTCGGGTTTATATTGGCTCGATCTGCCTTACACCTGCACCCTGACCTGGGAGAAGGACCTGGAGGAAATTTCTCTGTTCTTCTACTTCTTGCTGAAGCATTTTGCACAGGCTCTTATAAGGATCAGGGTAGATGGGGTCTGGTTCAGCTTGCTGGTGTTCTTATGGCTTGTTTGGTTTGTCTCTGTTAGGTTTAGCTTCTGTCATGAAGAGGAGGAAAGTCAGACTTTTCGGTCTTTTTTTTTGAGAGATAGCGGAAAGGTTTGGAAATTAATTCTAGGCCAGTGCAAATAGAGGGCCTAGAAAGATTTTCGTAGAGTTCTTTTTCCTCATCTTGGTTGTTTCATCTGTGGCCAAAAGGGGCAAGAGCTTGCAAGGTGCTCTTACACTCCTGTCTAAATGTAAGGCTCCACACTCCCTTGTTTCCTCTCATGGCCCTGACACAGTTAAGCATAAGATTTTGGGTTGGAAATGGTTGGTCTTAGGAGTCATGTCTCAAAACTCTGACTTAATATCTCAGACTCTCTCTGCCCTGAGAGAGCCATTCCTGCTTGCTTCATGCCTGAGTGGGACACAGGAGATCTGCACAATCCTGCTCAGAACAGGACGTATCTTACCTAAGCTGAGCTCCAGGCTATGAAGTCGTGTACCACCGAGTGCCACATGCAGGTGATGGTGAACCCAGCCTTACTTCATTTGTGGCCTAAAATAATCTCACAACACTCAGCAGGTAGATATGATTTGTAGAAGCATTGTTGACTAATTGGTAGCTTATGTTAAATGCATGTGTGGGAAGAAACCACACACTTTGCATACACGTATATCTGCAATTAAAAAAAGAAGTGGGAATGCATTAAAGAGCTGCCTGTTGAAAGCTACTCTCTCAACTCTTCTGAGAGCCAGGGAAATTCAGAAACGCTCTGCAATTTCTAGGTTGCAAAAGTGAATAAATAAAAAAATAAAAAGGTTAATTTAAAATTGGTGTCACTTAAGTATTACAATCTTCTTAGAAAGGCTCCAAGAGGAAATACTGATGCTTTGCATGAAATATAGTGGTTTAATATCATCATTAGCTCTCTATCTATATTAGAGCCAAAATATTAATTTCCCAGCCTTTGGAATATCATAATTTTACATCATTAGGTGCTATTCAATGCAATAATCATCTGTTTTTCAAAAGCAGAGAGACTAAGCAGAATGAGGGAGGAAATGCATGTTTGCACAGGCCAGTAGATTTGTCTGAAACCATGTACACCTATTTCTGGTCTCTTGTTTTCATAAATAATAGATTGACTACTTCGTGGTTAGCAGAGCAAACATGGTACATGTAAATGTCAGACAAATAAATTCAAACATTCCATTTTTTTCTGTGATGATTAGCTCAGTGTAAAGTCTTATTGTTCTAAATAATACTCATAATTTAATTTTCCTAGTCCTTTAAATGAGCTTGAGAGTATTGTGACCAAAAAAGTGGGGGGGAAAAAGGGAAAAGGTAAAAAAGATGAGTCTGTTCATACCTGCTGAGCAATTACAGTTGCTACGTGTTTAACAAAAAACTTCCTAAGTAAGACAGGGCAATTTGATGGAAATATTTAACTGATATTTGTTATTTGGTGGAAAAATCTAACTGATTTCTATTACTTACTGTGTCTTATATCATCCCCAAGTGATGGATTTAATACAGAAATGCATTTTTTCTAACTGCTCTGTTTGGTGAGATAAGGACACTGAACTCGACTATTGCTCACAGAAGAACAGAGCCAGGTTATAAGGCATTCTATGATGAAGGAAACCATGATAACATCATCTTGTCATCAGGCATTAGTAATCTTTGGGAAGTAGTTTTCTCTTTTTGGTCTGCTATCCCCAACTGTTTTCTGGTGGATCTGCGGACTCTAAATTGTGTGTGAATGTCTGACTGAAACCAGACATGTTTTCCTTATCTTTCCTGGATTCCTTTAGAGGAAAAATATTCTCTGCGTGTGATTCTGTGTGGAATACGGATTTTTGATACCCAGTGCACTTGATTTATTTCTTCATATTTTTTCATGCTAATTTTTAATGATTAAAGATAATTAGATTTCTACAGAACCACCTAGAAAGCAGTGAGAGGGATGTGGAGGCTGGGCAGGGAAGGAAAGAACGGGGCTGGCAGCCAAGGGGGCCAGACCCCAGGGCTGGGCTCCTGCAGGGAGACCAGTGCAGTGGAGAGATATAATGAGCAGTCAGAGCTCGGAAAGAATAGAAATTAAATTTGCTGGGGACCAAGGGACTGTGCAGTGCTTGGGGCACTTCAGAGGGTGACTAGATTTGCTGGAACCAGTCCTGTCAACAGAGACACCACACAGAGGGAGAGACTGGATTGTAAACCTTCAATTGCACTCTGAGATAGTGGCTTTGGGTTGATAACGGTTAAAAATCTGTTTGGGGAGCTCACTTTAATGAGATGCTCTACACAGCTCCTGCTGAGAGCTCTGTCTGTCTTGGTGGTCCTTTGCATACTCATCTTTGCATGCTCTAGTTACCATTGCCAAATACATCTCACACTTAACACACAGGTCTGATAATTGCACCTAGAAAGGAGACATGCAAACTTACGATCTAGTTGCAATCCATAATTTTGAGTGATGTAGCATTGCAGGATCTAGGACTGCTTGAAAGAATTGGGCCTGTGCAAAACGAAGGCACTGTTCCAAATCTTGTTAAACAGTCATGAATTTTTGTAGGAAACCATGATCTTAGGAGTCTCCTTCTTTTCGAAATATTTGCTCTGAGCATGTCCTTAACATAGAGAACTCATGGCATGTTCTATGAATGTCCACAGAGAAAAGGTCTCCTGCTTTCTTCTTTGCCTCTTCAGAGGCAAAACCTCTCTACCTCAGAGTTTTGGTGTAGAGTTAGGATAGTGATGAGATATTGCTATGCTTGTTGTAGACCAAGAGTTCAGAAGTCTCTGTCTGTGAAATTCATAAAGATATTTAGAAAATAATGTAACCAACATTTTATGTATACACAGAAATGTTTTACAGAACAAAACTGACTGCACGCCATCTGCTTTTAATTTTTGGGTAAAGCCGAGCATTCCTAAAATCAGACCCTCTGAGAGTTCAATTATAAAAGCAAATAAACCAACTTTCATTGTACAAAATCCTATCTTTTGTAAGTTTTTTGTAGGCTGAAATACCTCCATGGAGCCTAAGAGTGGACCTTCTCCCTGTGTGTCAAAATGACCTCCACTGTTACCCACAACATAGTTTGTGATCACACCACCTTTGGCGTACGGGCAGATTGCTCATATATAAAGGCACATCATATTTCTAGTCAATTTAGTGTAGAGATTCTTGTACTACTGCAGGCAGCATTTTCTTCTGAGTTATATCTGTGGAGAACATCTACAGGTGCCTCTTTTTTGATGAGACCTATCTAACATATTAGTGAGCCTGAGACAGATGCAACCAAACTCAGAAACTGTAGCTTAAAGTAAAATATTTCCTAAGAACTTTTCAAAGGCTGACTCTGATGACCTAGAGTGGTACTTGTCATCCTGTTTTCTGCAGTATTGATTGATTCAGCAGCAGATACTAGTTTTGCAGGAGTTGTTCAGTGTAGATTAAACCCCTAAGTTGGAGAAAATTTTGAGTCTGAGGCCTCTTACGATTATGTCAAGGTTGAGTTGGTGATGGTAATAGCTGAGTGGTTTTGGCATTTTCTGTCTCTTCTTTTAAACAATACCTTTATTATAAACAATGTATGTAACACATAACATAAAAATAGTTTGTACCCTTTATTTCTGATACCTTGAAATGATGATTCTCTGAGAGCGAGGTGAATATTTGGCCTCCTACTAGTGAGAGGGCTGCTGTCAGAACATACCTTATACATCCTATGTTCTCTTTTTTCTTGTATTATTTTATTCATCAGATGCATGTTTTGCATGATTCCCAAAGTCATGACTGATTTGAATTTTGTATTGTCTCTGTCTCTGGAGTTTAAGGTATTTGGGCTAAAGTTTGATATATTAAGAATTTCCAGTTATAAACAAAGGCAAAAGCAAAACTGATGCAACAGTAGTTGATTAACAAAAACACTATCCTGGAGGTAACTCAGAACTCCAATGCATTAAAATTTGAGAGCTTTCCAAGTGAGAGTTTAAAAACCCCTAAACTCAACTTTGGTGTACAAATTAATGTAAATTAGTACAGTATTTTAATGAGGTGATAGAAACGCTGCATCAAGAAACAAAGGTAACTCTGGAAATAACTTTATGAGGGTTGTGTAGGATATGGATATAGATATATATGAGGGTGATAGATCACAATCTGAGCATAGGAAAAAAGCATATCCAACCAACAAATAGCAAAATATTATGGAACTCAATATGAATGCTATCAGTATTTGGAAATGCCATTTAGTACACTCAGTAAATACTAAAAACCAGCTTTGCATTAGTTATTGAGACTTGAAATCTTTGGAGAAGCTTCTGCATTGAACTATTGAACAATTCATAAGCACTTGTGGGGGTTTTGCTATGGAAATATGAGTGAAATGAATTAGCCCCAAGGCTTGTAAAGTTTATTCTGATCTATAAAACATATTCTGATCAGATTAAAAAGAAATGTTAAATAGTTTAATAGTCAATTGAGGGATGAGGAGAAAAATGGGATTTTACCTTTTTATGGTCTTGTACTAGATTGAAAACTGTCTTCAGAAGCTAAGGGTATTAGAGGGATTGTACCAAAATGTTTACAAAGCCAAGTTCTCTCTACACCCTGAACTATAACCTACATATCACAAAAGTTTTATTGGAAATTTAAGGAATTGTGTGAAGGCATGGCACATACACTGTTCAGACCACACTGTCCTCAATAGGGCAGAAACTAGGGTTTGTTTTCCAGTATTATGGCTGTAAGAAAGTGAGCAAAACCATCCTGAGATGCTCAGAGATCTGTACACAGACGTTCTCAGGGGTGGTTCAAACCTAGGCCTTTCAAAGATACTTGAGCCATAACAGGAAGAAACAGGTCTAAAGCTGAGAAATGTTGAGAGCTGGACTAATTTTCACCACCTTGTTGTAATTTCCCAGAGATGATGTTTCAGTGTCAAGTTAGAATGATTACCCAAACTCACAGGGTATTGGCCAGCCAAAAGGAGACCTTGCACTGTTGAGCTACAGAGTTTCAAAGGTGCTGCATGAATATTGTACAAGCTGCTAGATAACTATATGTTAATAAAGCCATCAAAATGCTATCTTTATTATTATTTTTGTTGTTATTTGTAGAGATTAATGTGCTAATTTGTGTCAGGTGGTGCTTTTAAACAGCAATATAACTTGCAGAAAGGTTATGCCCTGATGGTTCATTTAGCAGAAATGAGGTTTATTACATCCCCTAAAAATAATTCAGGTAAGAACAACATAAAGGCAAATAGAGCAGGATATAATTGCTGTGTAGAAAGTGCTCTGCAGAACAAGGGCTCACACAATGTCAATGCCAACCCTTCCCAAGGCAAACTTTATTCCTACTGGTGATGTATCTCAGGGAGCAGGATGGCAGCAGAGGCTGGTGAGGAGGGAGACTTGCTGGTGCTTCTCAGGTTTGAGCCTCGGGCTGGCACTGGTCTTGTAAACTGCAGTGTCTCAGGTCACTGCTGGGGACTGCTGTCACATTGCTGTGCAGGGTGTGGCTGCTGGGAGCGTGGAGTGGGTGAAATCCTTCCATTTAATAAGCTTGTTTGACATCATCAATTATTAGCTCGCTGCTGTCTGTGAAGTATTTTCCCTGTTCCAGCAGCTGGGGTGCTGTTTTCCTGCTTATTGCAGTGGGAAGATTAGATTGCTGTCTCTAGTGCTGAGACGCTGCAGGCTGAATGATAACTGTGGCAGGCTGAAAGGGTGATTCCTAAAGTGCTCCCGAGAGCCTCGTTGATTTATTTATTTATTTTCCCCCTCACTGCTCGCCCGCAGGAGTCCTATAGCTGGTGCAGCATCAACAATCACTCCAGGTCAGGCTGCATTAGCCCGAGTGCTAACCTTCTAACAGATTCAGATTTATGAATCCAATTATGGGGCTTTACAGCCTGTTTAGCTTTGTTGTTGCTGTTATTATTGTTATTTATTCCTGTCTGCGTTTAGCTGTGCTGCAACCCATTGCAGGGTAATTAAGAAGGTTGCTTTTGATAACGTTTAGGCTCAACAATATAATGACAGGGATGCAGTATAATTTTTTCCTTTTATCCTTCCCCCATCTGACAGCTGTTGGTGTGAGTCTAGGGGCCTTGCAGGTCTCAGTATCCTTACTTCTTCACAGCTTTGACTGCATTATATAATTTCTTTATTTTTTTCCCCAAATCATTCTGACACAAACCGTAAAGAAAACATTTGTTTTATCTAGTTGTTAACCAGATAAAACACTATAAAAGAGATCGCATCAGAAACAAGATAAGAATCTCTACTCACTCTTTTAAAATGCTGCAGTTTCTTTCTTCCATCCAAACTCATAATTCAGTGGCTTAGGGCTGACTCATGATTTCCATATGCTTTGGACTGGCAAGAAAGACTATGTCTGTACAAAGGGCAGAGAAAGAGATAATCAGATTTGTGATGCATACAGAAAAAGTCTGTAGCATTTAAGATCTTTACCAAAATACTCCACAAGTCCAAGTGAGTTACAGTAAGCAAATTATCTTGGAAAAAAATTATACGATATATAATTGGATTTTCTACCATGGCTTCCATCAATTTTGTAGTGTGGTCTGGGCTTGATAACAATTAAAGCTGGTGATTAGTTGTCAGACATAAAGCAGCTGAGAGAATATGCATAGAAGCATATATAATATCTATAGTATTATAGAAAATATCGCTAAGTTTTTCTTGTTGCAGCTCTGAATGTTACCAGACAGTCTTGTGAACTATTAGCATTCAAGGCAGAGAATATCTTAAATCTGTCAGGAAAGACATATTAAGGGAATTTAAGTAATTATGGCTTACTATTAGGGGAAAACCAGCTGGGTGTTTTTTTCAGTTTTTCATACATTTATATGGTATAAACATCTTCCTTTTCTTGGTCCCCCTTTACAATATAAGTGTTTCTAAATTACCACTCTGATGTTTTCTAACTACCTGACATCCATTCCTTATGCTATCATCTGCCTCTAGATTAAAATACTCTATACCTACATAATGAAATTTATGTGTTTACTCAGTCCCAACTTTATGTGAACTAATTCAGTGAAAACTAGTACTGGACCCAAGTTTCTCTTTGAAATGAAAAACAGTGGGTTGAATTTGAAAGGTTGGACTTTTGCATTTTTGTCATCCTTCTTATGTTTTGAATAAGAAAATAACAATTCCAGAGGACAAACTGGCTAAATCTTTTCTGCATTTCCTGTGATATTCATACATGACCCCATGAATTATGAAGCATCTGATGGCAGGTTCTGTTCTGCTGGGATCCCTGGTAGAATCACGCAGTTTGGATATGTCAGACACTGTGCTGACTAACATAAGAGACAATACTTGGTAACACAGACGATCATGTATTAGTGTGCCTAAGCAACTCTGGGAGTGAAAGTGATTCACCTATTGCAGTCCTGGAGAGCTGGCAGCTAGGATAGAACCATCTGCTTCTTTTTGCACAGAGATACGCAGAAGTTTAGAGGATTTCTTGGATAAAGTTTTTCTTTAGTCTTGTGGAGTTAATCACCTAATGGATAAAACACTTGATGGATAAAAAGGCAATTTAGGAAAGGCAAAATACCACATACTATTTTTTCTTTAAAGAGTCGTAGGGCTCATAGAAGAATTGGACTAATTTTTAGCTGTTTTGATGAATGAAACATGAGGAAACGGAATAAAAGATTGCTTGGAGTGTTTCATTAAAAAGCAGAGAAAATATTATGAGACTAATCCTTAATTCAAGTTTCTCTAATTCTCTATGGTAATGGGAACATGACAGTATAGTTGACATAGGTGTTTGATAGTTCCCAGCATCTGTAGATTCAAGATCTTCAAGCAAAATTAACATCACTGTTCTAGTTCTTCATCTTCCTGGTGATATAAACTCCATTTACATAAAAGAGAAGTCCTTTCTCTTTGGTGTGATTGTAATGCAGGTTCTGGCAAGGTTGGAAGGGGTGGCTCCACGATTTCACCCTATGGATTCTGTTGTTAATATTTATTTAGTAATACTTTCAAATTAGTAATTTTCAGCAATAGCTCTCCAAAGCAGAATGGAAACAATCTTCTCACTGTTCTCTGGGAGAACTGTTTTTACAAATGACAATTCTCTTGCACCAGTTATTTGAAAGTGTCCTTCTTTTCAGAACTGATGTAGTTGAAACTGTGAGTACCGTGACAATCAGCATCAATAACAAGCAATAACTCCAGCATGCCAGTCCTCGCACTGCAAGTCAGCTGTAGATCAAGTTTAGCTAAGGTTTTTCTGATATGAGTCCAAAAGAGTTCACTTTCACATGCAACCTTGTGTTTCATTTACAATCTGTTCCCAGACCTCAAGTTGGTTGGGTTTTTTTATCTTGAAGCACAATTTCGGTGAAGCATCTCAGGTAAATCACTTTAAAAAGGAGAAAAGTTCCTGTGAGAGCAGCTGTGAGAAACAAAGAATGTATTTGGGAACTAGAACCAGTTGCATAAGATGGTTTTTCAACAAAGAATAAGTCATTATCTTCCTACTAAATCCAAATTCAGCATTACTCTTTGCAAGGCATCATTTCCTTAACATATCTCTTCATTTTTAAGGCTGACATATCTTGACACGATGGCAGCTGATGATAGGATTAGGAATGATTAGTCAAGACAGTGTAATATCTGAATAAAGCTTTGACAAGGAGCCTGGACCCAGCATGCTGATATTGCACAAGCCATCTTGTTAGATGCTGTGTTGTGAAATATCCTTTTTGTTACATTTCTGATAAATATAATGATAAAAGACAAGCTAGGTATTATTTAGTGGTTCTTCATAGCAACCGCTCTTCATGGGGTTTCAGCTGAAACATGTTCATGCTGCCAGTAGGGAGCCAGGACCTGTTTCTGCGTGGGGAAGATCACAGTTTTGCTGTGCTGCCTTCCAGAAATAGCAGGGAAATTCATCAAGATTTTCTGTACATTCTCTCCTTTTCTCCTACATACAAACCCATGCAGCCTCCCGAGGATAGCAAGCTAAGCCAAAATGATCAGGATGATGTAATGGTCTGTGATGCTGGGGTGAGGCAGGACTGACCCTGCATCTCCTGACGGCAGTGCACGGTCTGCTTGTTACATGAGAGACATGTAAGCCTGGCCCAGTCGCCCTCAAGGCCAAACACCATGCCACAGGGCATCTGATGACACACAGACTCTGCCAGTTGTAAAGGATATCAAGGTGGCTGCTGTCTTACAGCAGAAATGACCAAAAATAGAATGTGCTTGGTCCTGGGTACGTGGCACAGGGGATACTGAATGGAGATGTTAAAGATTCTAAAAATATGAAAATAATATCTTGATATCTACTGTTGGAAAATATCTCCTTCCAGGATTATGTAGAATTCCACCAGTGGGAGATATAATTTAAAACATAAAAACACCTGTGTGCAGAAAATGAAGTCTATGTCAAAGATAACCTAGAAAATATTATGCTCTAGTGTGTAGTATGAGATGATATTTTCGTGGGTTTATTTTCAAGTGTATTTTACTGATGAAGGGGTTTTTTTTGTTGGTGCTGGTTTTGTTTGTTAGTTTTGGTTTTGTGGGTTTTTTCCTTCTCTTTTTGTAATTGGGATTAGTTAAATCATGAGGCAATGATTTATCAGCAGTATCAGACTGGTTTACTTATCTTAATTTCAGCTGAGATCTAATTACACACTTCCCTGCTGGACTTTTCTTAGTGAAAAATTTGCTTATATGATGTTATGTACAGGGAGTTGTGGTTAAGTGTCAAGTAGAATCTAAATCAAAGTAATCATCAGGGGTTTTTTATACCTAGTTCTCTGTGTTAGGCAGAGATTCCAATTGCAGTAGGTCAGAGATGGGGACATGCTATTGTCTGTGGACTTCCTCAAAATCCCTGTGCAGGATGGATTCCCTCCTCCATATGTATTTAAAAACGTGTGGAGATGCGTGGCACTGCCCCAGCACTGCCTCCTCAATAAGTACCGTGCAAGTGGGTTTGAACAGAGTGAGTTTGCACCAGCTGAAGGTAAACAGGTTAGGAACAAGCAAGCAGAAGTTTTTTTGCTTTCCCTAAGCTCATGGACTTCGTTAATGCAATGCAATGAGGCTGCAGGGCCTTCTCTTCTAGGAACCTCAATTTAAGTGGGAGCATAGCATGGAGGTGCCACTGGAGTTGGAGCAAAAGGCAGTTTCAGTGGCTGAGCTTCAGGGATGTCTGAAGGTAATGTCAGACTGGCTGCTTTTCTGAGGCCAGTGTTTCTTCTCCTTAATCATCATCACAGGCACTTAAAACAGAACTGACTCCACTCTATGTTATTTTAAAAGGGGGTAAGGAAGACAGATCTTCAGCTATTATCTAAACCTCGGTGGGGTGAGAATCCTATGCACGTTCGTGACATGAGCATGAGGCATCTTCATTGAGGCATGAAGATTTAAGGTGCCTAGGAAATGCCACCTAATATTTTACTGCAACATCTTAGAATTTGCATTGCTTCTAAAACATGTTTTTGTATTTTAAAAGTTATCTTTAGAAGATGAAAATTTTATATAGATTTAACTATAAAGCATATTGTAATTTATTATTTGAATTACTATAATCGCATATGTTTTCCATGCTGTGGTGGCAGTGCAGATTTTGCATCCTTAACACATTTCCAGGTGGATATAAATATTAGTACAGCTATACTGTTTTTCTATGCAGCTGAGGAATACAAAGACTAAATTTATTCTTCATTATCCACAGACAGAGTATTTGTAATAGTTCACAGCTAGATTAGTGGTCCAAACAGCAGCCGTACGCAGTGCTGGATTGTTTGCTGGGTTGTGGATTACTTTAGAAACAATAGATGAAAGACAACTCATTTCTCTAACAGCTGGTGACAAAAGCAGACTGATCAACTTACTTCTAAAATATTTATCAAATATACCTGTGGGTAAGGTACATTCTCAAAGAACCAACTCCTTCTGTGAGGGTGGGATTTATGCTTCTATTTGCAGCTTAGTGTTCTGGCTCTGCTAAATTTGCCCATGGTTTCATGTTGCCACCATTCACCATATTATCTGAGCAATTTCCAGAAAATAACAGGCAATTATAAATTCCTGGGTACAGGAACATTTGTGGGTTGTTCATTAATGATAAATGGGAATTAACTTTAAATAACTCCTCACTAGCATAGTCTTTTAGATAAAATTCCTAAATCCTCAAGGATCCTTGAGCTGCAGACTCACAGCCACTCACTATGGGCGCTGGTTAGAGTTTCCATCCCAGGTAGGGGTTAAATATTGGCAAAGTAGAATTCTTTGGATACCATTTGATGTATCTTTAAAAATTATTCCAGTATAAAGATTATGAGCAAGCTTGCTGATGGTAAGACTAGGGTTGTCTAACTTCTGCAAAGGAAATAGGTCTCAAATGGCAAGACATTTTTTGCTGCCGCTATTCTGGAATAGAAAATAATGAAAACCAACCAAACCAACTAACAAGCAATGCCCCTGTATTGAATACGGCTAAGGTTGCCATCAAAGAAGAATTATTCTGAAATCAGAAAGGAAGATCTTACTGGAAGAGTTGTGTTGTAAAGGAAATCTTTGTTAGCAGAACTTTCAGAACAAGTTCATACTTGTGTGTGCTTTTAAGATAGAATATAGAACAGAAACCACCAGCGCCAGAAAGCCAGTAATGCTTTACCCATATTGTAAATGTGTTAAGAGACTGAGTCAGAGGTTGTTGCAGACCTGAAATTTAAGGATACTTCCTTTCTGAGAATTTTGGCTGTTTAGAAATGATCTTAAAAATAGATAAAAGACATGATATTTTATAGAATGTTTTCAGCTGCAGGAGAAAATTTTGAATGCTTCGTAAGTATATTATAACAAACACAAATGAAGAGAAGGTATTGGATCTCTTTGCTTTTTCAGTGCAGCCAGGGGTTACACCTGCACAGTGTCTCAGGTATAACTGTGTATTATGCAAACTGCATCTTTTAAAAGTATGTCAGGAAGTATTGAGCTGCTTCCCTTTGATCACCAAATCCGCTAAGTTTTACCTGGCTAAGGAAGGATGTCTGCTTCCTTGACAGATGTTTCTCATTTGCATGAGGCTTTTAGCCTCTTAATCTTTAGGGACTCTAGGGAGGCAAAGTAGTATTCTGCATCAATAACCCTTCACATCAAATATCTGTCAAGAGAAGTACCTGAGGTGTTCCTGTTGCAAATATTCGTTGGTTTTTCTGTCCTTGCCTTGACTCTCATGGTTCTTCTGTTGGCCTTCTGCTCTTCTTTGCCCAGATACAGCTGTTAGGATTGACATTTCTGAAATTATGATTCTGTAATAGGGCTTTCATGGATCTGTGTGTGAGGATGGTGCTTGACTTCACGTTGTCCTCTGATAATGGCATCAGCATTAGTGGATGTGTGATGGAGCCAGTGATAAGTGGTGTCCCTCAGGGGTCTCACTGGGGCTGATACTGTTCAGCATTTCTGTGGGTGACATGGACAGTGGGATTGAGTGCACGCTCAGCAAGTTCGCTGATGACACCAAGTTGTCTGGGGCAGCTGACATGCTGGAGGGAAGGGATGCCATCCAGAGGGAACTGGGCAGGCTTGAGAGGTGGGCCCATGCAAACCTCATGATGTTTCAGTGAAGTGAACTGCAAGGTCCTACACCTGGGTTGCAGCAATCCCAGATACACCTATGGGCTGAGCGAAGAAGTGATTGAGAGCAGCCCTGCAGAGAAGACTCCAGGGTGATGATTGATGAAAAACTCAGCATGAGCTGGCAGTGTACACTCAGCCCAGAAAACAGACAAATCCTGGGCTACATCAAAAGGAATGTGGGCAGCAGGGTGAAGGAGGTGATTTTCCACCTGTACTCTGCTCTTGTGAGACCCCCTCTGGAGCATTGTGTACGGTTCAGGTGCCCCCAACATAAGAAGGACATGGAACTGCTGGAGCAAGTCCAGAGGAGGGCCACAAAGTTGATAAGGGGAGTGGAGCACTTTCCCTATGAAGACTGGCTGAGAAATTTCAGGCTGTTCAGCCTGGAGAAGAGAAGGTTATGTGGAGACCCCACAGCAACCTTCTAATGCCTGAAGGGGGCCTACAGGGAAGCCGGAGGGGGACTCTTCATCAAGAACTGTAGTGAAAGGACAGGGAGTAATGGATACAAACTGAAAGAGAGGAAAATTAGGTTAAGTATTAGGAAGAAATTCTTTACTGTGAGTATGGTGACATACTGAAATAGATGGCCCAGGGAGGTTGTGGATGCCCCAACCCTGACAGTGTTCCAGGCCATGTTGGATAAGGCCTCGAGCAACCTGATCTAGTGAGAGGTGTCCCTGCCCATGGCAGGAGGGTTGGGATGAGCTGATCTTTAAGGTCCCTTCCAATCCTTAACATTCTATGATTCTATTAATGAAGGGGCTGCATTCCTGCATGAGGTTTTTCAAGAGACAAGCTGTTACTTAGCAGTGCAAAGTGGAGCATGACTGTGACCCACCACCTGTCCTTGAGGTGGTAAATAGCAGCTGCTCAGAGAGCACGAAGCTCAGGTGCAGAGTAGAAGGGTTGCTAGAGGGCCAAGAAAATCTATAATGATTCTGAAGCTCCTTCTACTGCTCTTGGACATACTTGGGTGACTTCTGAGGCAGCGGACAGCAGAGGAAATAAAAGGGGTAGGTAACACCAAGGTACTTTGGGAGGCATTACACAGCATATGCAAAGTCCATATGTCTGAAGGAGTTTCTGAAGGCTGCCTGCAGCTCTAGGAAGAAGCCAGATGCTTTCCTGTGTCTGTACAAAAGCAACCATGGTATATCTTAATTTCTCAAGATAGTTACATTCTATTCAGCTTTCATTTTAAGAGAAATTGCCTCCACAGTTTTATTCTGTTCTGTTCATATGACAGCTTATGTGAATGAAGCCTTCTTCCCATGTCCCTGCCATGATGCCACCCCTTTTTTCTTTATCTCTCTTTCTGTCTTGAAAGAGCATTGGTTTTTAATTCTCTGCCTGTAAAAACTGACTTTGTTCTATTTTTTGTCAACAAGGTCTAACAAAGAAGTGCTCTTACTAACACAGCAAATGCAGATTATTTTTAGCTATAACAGCAACAACTAGGCATTCATATCCATTAAATGCTAAAGTATAAAACAAAGAAAAATTGTTTTAATGCAATCCAGTGTAAAATTAAATTTGTTCCTTTTGCTTACAACACTTTTAGTGATATCCACATTCATGAAAAGATTCAGGTTGGATCCACTATATCATTAGCAAAATTCCTAGTTAATTGAGGATATCCAAGATTTCACTTATCACTCATCCCAAATAATCAAATAAGGAAATATAACCAAAGTGAGGAAAACAAGATTAAAATGTTTACATATTTTCTTTTAAATTGCAATCAAATTTAAAGATTTAGTCATGAATGGTTGAATTGGAATATCCATGAAGGAAGGACTTTTGCTTTATCTCCTTTAATGGGTGTTGATGCTTGTCAACTAAAATTCCAACATGGAGAATTTGTTGTTACAAAGGAAGCTTATTCAAATCGATCATCTACAGTGGGATATTTCTTGATAGTATTAACAAATAGTGTAATGTCAGATGTATGGGGAAATTATTAGAACTATAGAAAGAAAACAGTCAAAGGATTTATATACAATCCATGGGTAAGAGATACAACCAGAACATCCTTTAATTGGGTGTACTTTTTATATGTTCCAGTGATGAGAATACCTTCATTTAACAGTCAGATTACCTACAATGGTTTGCCTCTTTAATTTATTACTTACACATTCCTCAGTGCCTTGTTACTTGCTTCATGATAAATTATTAGACAAGCAACACTAATGAAGATAAATAAATTGATTATGTGTAGAAAGATTTAATTTTGTTTGATGAAAAATTATTTACAAGCAAAATAGTGATGAACGGGTTGGCTGTAAGCTTCATGGGCTTAGTCATAGTCCTTAGTTCCTAAAACAGTGGAAGATCACAGTTTGTGGAAAAACAGATGAGTTGTTCTACTTCTGTGTCTAAGCCTGCAATATCATCTGGGCTTTAGATGTTATTCTCCCACTTTTTTTGGCCTGGAACTGATTTCCAGTGATTTGAATTAATGTGGATTTATTTGGAAACTTTAGTTTTACTTGAGGGTTTTTTATTTTTTATTAAACAAGCAAGGAAAAGCATTTTGTCTTTCTTTAGAGGCTGGTGCAAATATCTGGTGTATTTTCAGTTATTATAGCTTTCTTGCTAAACATCAAAGTATTCTTTTTCAGAGACATTTGAGGGGGAAAAAGTAGTTTCTTTACGTTTGTATTTCTTCTACAACTGAAGTTTAGGTGCCATCCAATGTATCTGTTCAAGAAACCAGTTCATGTTATTGCATACTTGTTCAAGTCCATTTGTACACTGTCCTCAGATGACCATTTCAGCTGAAAAAGGTTATGAAGACTTTCAGAGTCAGACTTAGGGGAGAGTGCAAGGCACATATGGAGAATGTCTTCAGTGGCAAAATGTATACTTCATTTATTATTGCATTAGGGAGACATCTAAAATTTACATATACACACACACGGACACAGACACACATAAAAGACAGTTCTATCATATTTATGTTGTATACTTGCATGGAAAGAAATTATTTGTGTGTGCTTATTCTTTCCAGGGCTGTGGCCTTGAGTCTTTGTCATACATCAGCCTTTCTCCTTGCAAATTTACCATGAACAAGGTGTTATGAACTGGCCCTGAAGGTGAGGGTACCTCAGGTTGTTGTTAATAGATCCCCTGGGGCAGATAAGAGTGAATGATCAGTGTTTATATATATATCGATATATATTCACTCTCAGATTTCTGAGTAGCCAGTGGCTTCATTTGTGGTCCTTTAAGGGCACCCAAATGGGACAAACTGCCTTTTCTTTGCCAGGTTTCAGTTTACCGTCTCTTGTTAGAATTGTAATTTCATCCACCTCTGCTTGTGGGTCATGGTAATTGTTATACGCCCAGGCCATACTGGGAGGTGAAAAATTATCATTGCAATTTCCTCATGAGGGGAGAGTCCCATTGACTCTCCCTCAGCAGTCATACCCTTCAAAAACCCACTGGGGCTCAGTGTCTTTCTCCCCTCTACCCTCTCTGAAGGTTGGCTTGACTTTCTCCCAGAGAAAATCTTGCAACAGGTCCAGGTCATGCCAGAAAACCCAACAACAGCTTTAGACCATACCAACCACTCCTCCATATCCAAGGAATCCTGTAATGCCCTGGCCTGTTCAATGGGTTTAGGTGAAGATAGTTTGATTTACTCTGGGCAGTGCATGGGAGAGGCTGCAACAATTCGCAGGAGGTTCAGTAACAAACTGGTCATTAACCCAGAGAGAATTAATGTTTTTCTCCCCATGTGCCTTCTCCAAGGATCAGCTTGACTTTCTCGTGGAGAAAACCTTACAACATATATGGGTTACACCAGAAAACTTTTAAACAGGTCTGATGTGCCCAGGTCATACTGAGAGGAGAAAAATTATAGCAGTGGGGAGCAGTCGAGATCAGACATATCCTGGGTTGCCATGATCTTCTGCCAGAGATTTCAGCTTTGACTGAAAATCAGTCTTTCTTTGTCCAGAACTCTGGCTTTTATCGCTGTAGAAAAGCCTACTCACTACTTTGCAGAGTAATCCTCCAATTTATTGTTACAACCCACCCTTGAAGGCAAAGGTAACTCAGGTTCTTGTTAGCAGATCCCTTGGGATGGATTAGAATGCATCAACATGAAATGACCAGTGTTTATAAATATATATAGGGCAGGTTTATTTCAACACTGGCTCACCTTGTCAACAATCCACTTGTGTTGCAAAGCACCACGAATTTTGACATCTTGTGGTGCTGGATGAGGTACAGGCACGTAAAGAAATAACAGTCTTGCATTCTAATTAGCAGAAGCTGTGAGTGGTGAGGATGACAAGAAAAGGATGACAGAGCAACACATGTAAAGGATGCTGTTGTGAGCAACTGAGTGGTTCTAAATCATTTCAGAGGCTGTGGGAGGTTTTGCAGTTGACTGCTGTTTGATTGATGCTAGTAAGCATTACAGCAAAACAACCTGAAGAAACAATCCTGGAACAAATTGAAGAACAAGCTAATAGATAGAGGACAATTATCCACAATGTGTGAACGAATATTTTATTATGATAATGCTTCCTTGAAAAATGGTGGCACTAAATAAGCTAATGGTTGAAAAATAATGACAGATAGCAATGAATCCTCAGACTAAGTACACAGAGAACGTAAGCAGCCCACGGCAGATTTGTGTGTCAAGTATTCAGATCTCCTATGTGATCTGGCAAGACACCCTAAGGAACAGTTACTGCAAGGTAGTTGATGAGCATCAACTAATCTGGAAAAATCACGTCTCAGTTAAGCAAATTATAGACAAATCCTGCCCAAGTACCTCCTATTCTTTCAATCTGGGGAATTCACAGTGCAGGAAATAACAAATGTTCTTGATCTTTTGATTTCACAGTCAACATTACAAGACTACAGAGATCACTTCTATACCAGTCCATCTGTTGAGATAGGAATTTGTGCTTCCAGTTGTGCACTGCCTCTGTCATAAGTGACTTCAGGAAATTTCAAAACATATTTTGAGCCAAATTCAAATCAGAGAGTGGATCAGACCTCCCTGGAAGTCTGAAAACAAGAAAAAAATCATCTGCTTAACTTTCTTGTGTAGTTCTAAGATTTCTTACCTGCCACCAAAGCCATCAATAAGTAATTTTTGTCTTTAAGAATGATGTGATTCTTGTATCCAGTCCCAGAAACAAGAAGCCAATGAATATATGAGAAATATGTGAAATAGGAACCTCTGTCCTAAGTAATCTACTGAATGAACAGGACTGAATGAAGCAGCAGGAGTTGCCTTTGGAATGCTGGCAATGCCTGGGGATGGTGTCTGGGTCCTCACTTATGGGATGAACACAGGCTCCCTGGTTTGTCCATTGAGAGATTTCTGAAATAGATCCAACTTTGAAAGAAGTTGATTACCATAAAGAAAAGATTTTTCCAGACTGATCCAAAATCAGACAAGACTGTCATTTTGAGCTTCTTCACAGACAGGAATTATTATAAATAGAATGGCCCAAATTGCAATAAGGACAGTTCTATTTAATTCTTTCATATTAAGCTTGCAAAGCATTTAGTTCATGCCCTGGTATACATTTATGGTGAAATGCTGTCTCAAGTACTCAAAAATAGTATGTAGGATGTTAAGGATGAATTATTTATGACCTTTCATTTGGTCTGTTCCAAGAAGTGCTTAGATTATCATTCCTTTGTGATTGACAGTTTCATGGAAGTGTCTGACAGGTACTTCCAACCATAATTTTTATCCCATGTTTTAACATGTACATATATATAATACTGATAAAACTTTCATTGACTTCTATGGGAGCAATGAAATTCTGCATTTTTAGTAAAGCTCAGCTTCAGAATGGCATTCATGTAGATTAAAATCTTAAACTCCCAATGACTCATTAGATGTGAGATGAAATCTCAGAGGCTTTTGAGCTTTTTGGACTCGTACACATATGCTTATGGGGATGAGTCAAATGCTGTAACTTTTGAATATTTAGAACAATCTCACTCTTGAACTTCAGAAAAGTTTGATATTGAATTTTCATGTTATTTAAGAAAAAATATAAAGAAGAAAAGTAAATAGAAACAAAAAAGGAATACTAGAAGTGCCACACTGTGTGACATGCATGCACATGCCTAGAACTTTGTTATGAAGGCATTTGACAAAACCACTGTGAATATTTCTGTCAGTGACTTTATTCTCTTCTGTACTCTTAGAGCCACACAGATAGCACTGTCACTTCACAAAAGTGTCATGCTTGGTATTCACCAAATAGTATTTTGTTGTTATCTATAGCTCAGTTTGGTTTACTTACTATTCTGAAGAAGCCTTCTTTTCTATTGGAAATGCCTGAGTGTGGGAAAGTTTTAGTATTTTAAACTTCAGCCATTTTGGAGTTATTGAAATTTATACAATGTACTGGTATCTTAATTAGTATCATGTGTGTTGCTGCAGTTGCTGACCTCTGCCAGACATTCACAGATGAAACTTTTTATCAGTTTGTCACTCAAAGGCAAGTCAGCCAAGGGAAATCAATTTCGTTCTACTCATCCACAAGCATCCTCCTTGGAAATAACTATTTCCTCCTGCTTGAGAGAGATTTTAGCCTTGTCTATATTTTTGGAATCCTTTGTCAGTTTAATAGGTGCATTTCCAGGACTGTGTGACACATGCCACTTACTATCTCAGCCCTTTAACTGGCAAGTAAAATACAAGCTAAGTCATCATTTCCCCATGAAAGAATATCTTTCCAGCACCACCTGCCTTCTGAGAAGTCCTCTCAGCCATCTTTGGATGGGGAATCCCACTGGGTACCTTTGCTCCCCAGTGACTGCCCCCATCAGCAAACATCTGAGCAAACCAGGCACTGCTGAACCCCAAGGGGCTGCGCTGTGGAACAGGGACAGGGTTTGTCAGTATGTTAGAACAGCTCTGGGATGGCTCCCAGGTGACTTCCTGAAGCTGCAGCTGACAAAGGTTTTCCATCAGGTTCCTTCCATCTTTGGGCCTGTGAATGGCTCTACTCCTGCCAGTGTTTATGGTCCTGCTTTTTCTCACAAAGAAAATTCTGTCATTTCGCCCGTTGTTACTCTTTGTCTTTCACTTTCTCTTTCCACTTCTTCTGAAATCTGTGGGGGCTTATACTCTTTTCTAGCATTTTTTCTTCTTTTTCTTATTTTTTTCATTCTGGAAAATTTATGCTAAGATTCTCAGCTGTTCTTCTCTTCCTTCATGTCATAGTGCCCACTTCTGAATAAAAAAAATATCCCTGTTTATTTTCTGTCTCCATTTTCTCTCACACAGACACCCTTTCCCTACATACCTTTGCTTCTTTCCAGGATTCCATGCCCATGGAATGTTCAGGGGCTGAATAGAGAGCATTTAGTGACCTCGCATGCTGCTGTGCGAAGCCAGATCACTGATGCTGGTGTAAGATGTCAGCAAAAGTGACTGAATGCTCTAACTTGTTTGGTCACCTCAGGCAAGTCATCTCTCTTCTTTGTTTCATCTCTAAAATGACTTCAATAATATCTAATGCCTTTGTGATTTATGGATGTAAAACTATGCACAATCTAGTTGTTTCTTATTATGGATTTTATTATTACTGTTGTTATTATTATTATTTCTGAAGAGTAATTTTTCCCTTTAGCTCTTTCCATTTTAATGTGTATGTCAACATCCTAAAAGTACATGCAAGTTTACCAATAACGAGCAGCTTGTTATTATGAGGCCCATCTTTCACACTACAAATCTCAAGGGTTAAAGGAAGCGCTGCATTTGTGATACTTTAAAGGCACATAGTTAATATTCAGATATCAGCTGTGAAACCTGCTTGTTGGTCAGCCAAACTTTTATTGTGGGAATCCTTTTTGTGAGCGGTTAAGAAACAACAAAACACATACATGATATTTGGGATAATGGTGCCAACTGGATTCTTTCTCCCCTGGTGAGTGGTAGGTTGTTTCTCTTTTTAATCCAATGAGATAGAGAGCTGTACCTGATATGAGTGTCCAGGATACAGACTCCAACTGACTACCATTTATTAAGAAAATGGTGATCCTCTTTCATGTGAGTCTCAGATATTGAACTGCACCGAAGAATTCAGGATGTAACTCGTACAGCAGGGTTGATTCACTAAGAAATGATTTCAATATACTGAGAATTGGTATTTTCTTTTAACAAATTTGTATGGCAAAATCACTAAAAGCAGGTTAAATATTGCTTAATGGAGTCCTTTTACTTTTTTTTCATTTTTATTTCTCCCTGCTCTCCCAAACAGCACCATTTGTACTCCTGATTTCTGGCTGGACATATGGGAACATAGGGTAAGGTTAAAAAAAAAAACCACATTTGTGGACAATTAAGGTGTAAATTACGTCAAGCCCATAACTAAAAAAAAAAAAAAAAAAAAATGGACTAAACCATTTAGGCTTCAGCGAGCTTTTAGCCTCAGAAGAAGCTGCAGTTCTGCTCCTGACCACGCACCTCATCCCCTGACTTACACGTGAGCCCCAGGTGGGACTTGCGAACTCTAAGCCCTTTGAGCGCCCTTTGAGTGACCCAGGCTTGTGACTCTCCCACAAACAATTCAAGGTCACCACAGTGCCATTCACCATGCCAAACTCATGTCCCAGGGATAAAGTCTATCTACCTGGTGCTCACAGAACATGAACACCCAGGGAGTGGGAGGTGTGGATTATGGTCCTTGTTGCTCACGATACACTCAGCTAAGGAGTTAGACTCACTCTTGGCCTCCTGGTTTGGATGCACATCTTCAAAGAAGCTTTCAGAGTTAGTTTCTGCGTGGATTTAATCTACAGGAGCTGTGCATTTGAATGCTCTTAACCAAAGACTAACTGGACCTGTTTCAGGTATACCAGGTGAGTGGTTCAACCAGTAGGTCACTACCCAGCAGGAAGGGAGTCCCCATCACTTTTGGAAGTTGCCTGAAATGGGCATCTAAAGCACCTCAGCTCACAACCTTGTTTTCAGCTCTTATCAGACTTTCACGTGAGCGTGTCATGTCTACATACAAGCATCCATCCTCTACCAAGAGATGGACATATTTTTATAGAATTCCTATTTGGATTTTTGTCTGAGTCCTGGTTTAATTTTAATTTTTAGATATTTTTTTCCCCACCCACTGGAATATACTTAGATGTCCAGTTTGTTTCTTCGTGATGCACTCCTCCTGGGTTTGATATCCTGAAAGAATGAGTGAAGACACTGCACATCATTCTGCCTAAATACCTCCTTTATATTTGGTTCTTTAATCTGAACAACTGAGAATATGTCTTTAAAGTAGTTTGTTACAAACCACTTAAAATCTACATCACACGTAGTTCATTAAATGCTGAGTGATGAACACATCACACATTTATCCAAAATGACCTCTCTAATTAGCAGCTGTAAAAGAGCTGTCTGATCTCCTCCAGCTATCTGAACGTACAACAGCATGTGCCTGTGGTCTCACGTCTTGTTAGTTCTGTTTCAAACAATTTCTTCAGTCATCAGTAAAGTCAGCAGGAATTAAGGCAGCTCAGCATTTTGAAAAATCATGCTGCCTCTCTAGGTGCTCAGATGTGGCACACATCCATGTTTGACCCAAATTCTAGGATGAAAGCCCTAATGGCCACTGCTCTCCACCCCTGCACATACCATCAGGAGTAAGGCAGAGCTCGTCAGTGCTCGCGAAGCTCCGCTTTGGATTGTTTATGGCTTTGGGCAGCTCTCCACCTGCCTGTATGAGTGATAATGCAATAACACAACCATTAACATTTATGGTACAAATGATAAATCCAATTAAAAAGGAGACAGTGAAAGCCCCATGCCATGGCAATGTTCCACATGAAAGAGGCAGGTACAATATTTTAGTGAAAGAAACTGTAGGATGAAATTAGGAGACATATGAATGTATTTTTGAGCCTTTTTCCTTTTTCCATTGACTGCCACTTTAGATCAAGATTACTAAATCTATAAAGGACAGATACTGAAACTTCTCTATATTTATCCATGATTATTTTGGTTTTCCATGGCAGTATCATGATATGCTGCATATCTATAATCTCAGAAGCAGGCTCTAATTCAGTAGTTCACACTCTCTCTGTTGAGCAGTGTTTACTTTAAATCCATGGTTAAGTTCAGTTGAACACATTTGTTGAGAACTCAGCATCTGTCAGAAAGATATTGCTGGGTCTAGATGGACTTTCAATCTGACCCAGAACATCCATTCATTTATTCTTAAGTACATTTCTAAATCAGGAATATGCACTGTATTTTATAAAGACCATATGGACCTATTATTAATGTCCCCCAATTTTTATTTACTAAATACCAAAAGAATTCAATAGTTGCTTCTCTTAGAAGAAACACTTCTATTCATTTTTTAAAAATTTTATTTTCTATAGAAGTTTGCATCAAGTGGTCTTTTACAGACCGCGTTGTTGAAGGCAGATGAAACGATGAATCCCGCAAATCAGGCACACAAAATTTGCTGCCTCTGGATCTCTTCCATTTGTTCATGTTTTTGCTAAATCTGTGAACAATATTCTGCCGTGAGATGCTGCATGTGTTTCGCATGTAGGTAGCAGCTGGATAACAATTACAGGAGGGCAGCTCGCCAACCCGATTGGCAAGCGCTAAATTGAACAGGATATTCAAAAGCAGGAACATAAATATTTTGGTTCAAAGTTTAAGCTATTGAAGTATACCATTTGGCACCAAAAGCTTTTTGTAAATCATTTTTCTTACTCTGCAGTCATGAATCATTCCAGCAGTGGGTATATGCATTAGTGATTCCAGCCACAAGCTGCTGAAATTTGATGTTGGCTGATGCAAAAATGTAGCTATTACGGTGATTTGACATCTAGCTCCACATCTTGAGTAGACACCACTACCGCATTTAAAACTAATTCCTCAGGAGTGACATCTCATGCACAGGGATTATGAGTCATTAAATAATCATTTGGTAACACAGTGCATCCCTTGACTCTGGAAGTGGTGTTCAGCATGGTGCCTACTCAATTAATCAACCTTAAAATAATACTTTCCACTCTTCTAAATTACACTTCCCTTCTTAAGTTTGTAGAAAGGGCTCATTTAACAGAACATGATTTTAAAGGTAGAAATGAGCCTGGGCAATGTAGCTGGGATTCAGATCTGAACTCTGTCAAAGGGCTGATTGGATCTGGTGCCAAATGCTACTTTATGGCTGACTTGAACTGCTCTGCTGGTGCAAGTCAGAAGGAAAATCATCAGATGGAGCTCCTTGATGACCTCTCCTGCAGAAGGAAACCTGTGGAGCATGGAACTGTCCTGTGGTGAGCTTCAGCTATCCTCATTTGTTTTAGTGGCCTTTTGGGGCTCTGGGCGTCAGGGAGTGTTCCAGTGCAGTTGGGGCATCCCTGACTGATGACCAGTTCTGGACTTGACTGTGCTTGTCCATGAAGGAGGAGAGCATTTAGTTCCCACACCCAGTCTGCTTGTAACAAATACAGCCCAAGTAGTTTAGAGTAGAGATTTACAAACTATTTTTATAGGATACCATGGTAGTGGGGCCAGCAGGTATTGGGAACAGAAGTATGAGTAAAGACAGGGGCAGTTCTGGCTCTGTGTCAGCTTGTATATTGCTCAAAATAGCTCCTGCACTGTTAAAGACACATGTATTACAGCTGATAACTCACATTAGCCTGCACTTTGCAGCTGAAACTCCTGCAAGTCTGGCTTCTAGCCCGTGACCATTTAATTCATGTTCTATAAATGTAATTCAATATTCAGGTCTGAGTCAAAATTTCTTCAGATTTGGGACTTTGACCTTGACTCAGCACTACTGAAAATGAAAATACATGGAAATACCCTACTGATAATTTATACTGAATTACCGTCATGCATCTTTGATGGAATTTTGATTTGAGAAAGCATTTTTGTTAAAAACATGCTTATATAAACACTTAAAATGAATATGCACTTGAAACTCTATTTATTAGCTGGCTTATAATTGTATTCGTCATCCTATGTTCTTACATGAAATAGCATTTCAGCAAAACTTTGCCACTTTATCTCACTCAAAGGCTTGACCCATAGGCTGAAAGAGTATAAAACCACTTATGTAGGTCAAGTTACAGGATGTGAGCAAAGATTGTTGTTGCTATAAAAATGAACATTGCTATTTTTTCTTGTGATTGAACTGGACTAATGGCATCTTTAAACACTTCTCCTTCTAATGAGTTTCTATTGTATCAAAGTTCTGTGGACACTGCTTCAGCAGGGTTTGATAACATTAAGCTAAAGTAAAGAAAAGATTTAAAAAATTCCATATATAATGGCAAATGGTCACAGAATCGTAGAATTGTTAGGGTTGGAAGGGACCTTGTGAGATCATTTAGTCCAACCCTGAAATCTCGGTCCATTAAAAATATTTTTTAACTTATTCAGTTACTAGGTATTTATGAATGATTTGTGAATTTGTGGTTTATGAATGATTTGGCCTTTATGAATGATTTCATGCAGTGCAGTTTTGTAAAATTACATTTACCAGGAAATAGCAATCATGACTGATTGTCCCTTTGCCTTTATGGTGGGATCTTTCTTTCCCTCTGAATTTATCTGTTTAAAAGTAGTTATCTGGTTGTCTGTACTTACTCTATAATCAAAGAAAGATGTAGAAGGGTTGAGTTGTCTTCTGGGGACACTTATCTTTTTTTCCAGTGACAATAGAGAAAACTGGAGAAGCCAACTACTTCAGGCTATCTTCTGCCAATTAAGATAGGAAAGATAAACCCCACTGTAATGTACAAATCATATTCCATCTGCTCATTGGCATTTTGCTCTTCCAGTGGAACAGGGCAGAATTTTGACTGAATATTTGTCATGAGATGCTTAATTTTTCCTGTACTGGTTGCAATCTGTAGTCGGAGAGGAACACCGTGATTAGCTCTGACCTCCCTTAGAGAAAGGATGTGGAATTTACAGGGTGAATTTGTTCGAGTACATCTTTTGAAAAAAGCTACCCCAACTGGAGTTAAAGGTGTGAATAGTATGGATCTGGTATTTTTTGCCTAAGTGACTGGAGTCTCAGCTTCCAGATGTAGTATCTTTCCAAGTCCTTGTCTGTTGGATAGCCCTCCATCATCGACTTGTTTTCCCTTATAGATGCTTTGATTGCGTTCAGCTCAGGTCTTAGACCTTTTTAAATAAGCTTAATCTATGTAGGTCTTTGAGTCATTCATTTTAGGATTTGTTTTCCTATCCTTTTATATTTCTCATGGTTCTAGTCTGATTCCTTGTCAAAATATGGATACTGTCACTGGCCTGTGTCCTAGTACCAATTTTGCAGATGATAGAATTTCCCCAGTCTGTTATTCCTCTTGGCTACAACATTTTACTGTAGCTCATATTCAACAGATTATCCACTATGGTTTGCAAATTGATTTCAGTATTACCATTTTCTAAGACTAAGTTTGCTATTCTATAAGGATGACATCTGGCTTCTTGTCCTGTTTCTACATTAAACCATTTTAAATTGCACAGATTTTGCCTTCACCTTTTTTTTTTTTTTTTTGCCAGCTTCTTGTACATGATGTAGTCCTTACTTCATTTGAAATTCCTCTGGTATCTGTACACCCACAAGCTTTATCAGTAACACTTTCATACTGAGTCATCAATAAAAACAGTATATGGCATGAGGACAAAGACAAATTCTGGGAAAGCCAAACCAGGACACTGCAACTTAGTAGATCCTTGGTTTATAATCCAAACCCTGCCTTTTAACTATTCCTGTAATTCCAGACGTGTGATTTATGAAATAGCAGTGTCTGTTTGAAAAACATGAAGTTCCCACTTTAAAGTTGTACCAGCTTCTCTTTGCATTTCATGATGCATGGCTCATGAGGTGCTCCTTTGTCAAAGGAACATTGAGATATTTCAAAGAAGCATTGACCTGCAGTGCCTGGATGTGAGGGACAAATATCTGGCTATGTGCAGGTTACAGGTGTGAGGTTTGCAGCCCCACTCCTTGCCATTGCTTGGGATGCTGTCTGCGTAATATAATTTACTGGGTATATCCAGATACAAATACTGCATTTTTTTAACAGACAATCCTGGCTAAGTACCTTTTTGTTATTGAATCAATCACCATAAAATAACCCTGAGCATCTTTTGGACTTTGCTGCAGTGTCCTGGTGATGAAGCACAACTGGGGTCTTGTAGCCTCTAAAATAACCACACAGGGAAACTGTGTTTAAAGATGCACCTGTATTACAGATATTGTGTTCACATTTAAAAGGTCACAAATCTCAGAGGTTTTGAGGTTTGGGTGCTGTTTTGAGCTTGATTAACTAATGTGTACATTCCTGTGGGATAAAAATCAAACCTGTTTTTACTGAATGAATGGTAGAGAAAAAAGAGTCAACTCACAGAAAGACTGATATCAGTTCTCTTCCTTATTAGTGACATGGTAAAAGGGCAGAGGGCTGCTGACGTATGTTTCCTCTGTCAGTTTTTGCTATAATGAAGATAGATGGTCGTACTGCTGTGCTGAAAAATGGCTATTATTGGAAATTGTTAAGAGGAACACTTTGTGTAAGGTGCTTTGGTTTTTTTAATTGTGAAAAGGCCTGTCTCTGAAAAATTACAGAAATTCCTCATTATCCAGAAAAAGGAGAAACTTTGCAGTCTCCAGTGTCTTAGATTTAATCTCTCTGTTTAAAGTTCCACACTGGTGACATTTACTTTTCTCTGTTTTAACACATGCTTCCTTTCAGCAACACTATCTGCCCATCAGGAATCAAAGAAATCCAGATGGCTCAAGAACAGATGGCTTATGGTTTAAGAACATGGGTCAGATTCAGCCATACAGTGTACCAAGTTCACAGGAGTGCTCTTCTTACATCTAGAGATTTGGAGATGCTGAATAATAATCTTTCTCTGCTTTGCTATTGTCAGGCTGTGAAAGGTAGCATGTATGAGAGAGTGAAACCAGAAGGTGCTGTAAGAGGAAAAGTTCTACATGCGCCATTCAAGCAAAAGAGTGAATTTCTCATATGGTAAAAAGGCACAATGTAGCAGTTGCAAAGCCAGATATCTGAGAAGTATTTTAAAAATCTGCTTTGCTCTGAAATTTGAACGAGGCTCCTGAAAGAAGTCTTATAAACAGTGCTGGAGACAGCCAAGGTGTTTCCAGGGAAGAAGAGAAAGGGAGATCTAGCAACCTCCCAGAAACTTCCCTGTTACAAGACCAGAAATGTGTCTCTTGCAGCTACAGCAGACAAATTAATGTCTGAGTATGTCTAAACAGAGATCTGTTTGCAGCCAGGTAACTGTGATACTGGACACCAGTGGCAATTGCAGGACACTGTAGTTACATATTACAGTAATGAGTCAGGGCAAAATTCTGTTTTCAGAGATCCTAAAGGCATCTCACACAGACCACAGCAGTCAAACTCATTCTCTTATCCAGATTTGTAGTAGCACAATAAGTCTTCAAGGCCATGTTCATCACTACTCTCCACTGTCTGCCTCCACTCTAGAGGAGCAGGAAAGAGCACCAAGATTGTGTCCACGCATGCTTCAGATGTTTCCACATCCAGTTATCTGGGATAGCTAAACACCAGGATATGGTTAATAGAAGCAGGAAGACTATTATACCTGACATATGTACATTGTGCCAGTAAAGTGCCTTGTTTTGGAATACATATAAGGACAAGGTCCACACAGTGTTTTATATCAGTAAATCCCCACTGCAATACAGTCAGGAGTGATGTCCCTGTATTTTAGATGAACAAAGAATCAGAGAGAAGTAAAGCAATCCAGTCTTTCAAGATCATGCAATACAGCAGTATATGGAAAAGAAACCATTTACCATATTGTTTAATCCTCAACAGCTTTTGCAGAAAGGGATAGTTTTGAGAAGGGAGCTTAATGAGTAGGGAGATTCAAACATAATCCTACTGACCTAAACTTAGTGAATATTTGGCTTCTGTCCTTTCAAAGACTTTCTGTTCCCTGTGATTTGGATTCTTCTCAGCACTCCAGGAGTGGTCTCACCAGTGGTGAGTAGAGGGGAAGGATCACCTCCCTTAACTTTGCCTATTGATGCCCAGGACACCATTAGCCTTTTTTGCAAAAAGGCTCATTGCTCATGTTCTCCTTGGTCTCCACCAGGACATCCCAGGTCCTTTTCTGACAAGCTGCTTCCCAGATGGACAGTCTCCATTTTCGGGGTTGTTCCTGCCCAGGGGCAGGGCTTTGCACTTCCCCTGGTTGAACTTCAAGAGGTTCCTCTCAGCTCATTTCTCCTGAATGTTGAGGTCCCTCTGCACGGCAACCCTCTAGTGGGTCAGCCACCCGTCCCAGTTTGGGTAATCAGAAGACTTGCTGAGTGTACACACTCCCCACACTGCTTCACCATCCAGATCTGTATGAAGATGGTAAATAGGACTGGATTCAGTATTGTCCCTTGGGGTGTATCTAGCACTGCTATTTACAGGCTGTCATCTAGTCTTAATGTCACTCTATCCCATGTTTATGTCTGTATTTATGTCTTTTCATACTTACCTATAAACTTTACATTAACAAGAAAGACTTAAGAAGGGAAAAGGAGTGAGAAAAAATAAAGCAGCTGCTCCCATACAGAAATTGAACATGATAATTTTATTCTCTATTGCATTGTGTTTGTTATCTGCTAGACATTGCTGAGTATCTCCATTTGGTCCTTACATTCTCTCCCCTTTTCCAGTACTGGAGTTGAAAAAGAGACCTAGCTGGAGGAATGCTATCTCCAGGAAAATCCTTGGAGGTCATCATAGGCAGGCATAAATCATGGGAAGCTTTAACACACTATATTTTAGAGTAAGGGCCAGTCTAGCCCATCCCAGTACCAAAGATATAATTGAGACAACTTAGTTGCATCAGGGTCTCATTTGGGCTTGAGGACCAAGCCTCTGATGTTAGTTCTTACACACAGCATTGCCTTGCTACAGCCTCTTATCTGGCTGAACTTTGCAAAACCATCCTATCTGGTAGGAAATGCAGGACATAATATTAAGACTCTAATGGTTTGGTTTCAGAAATCTTGCTCCTGTTGTATATGCAATCAACACAGCTGTGACTACCTGCTATCATCCTAAGTGTGCCTTTTCTTCTCCTAAATACACAACCAGAACAAAGACTCATCTGCTGCAGAAATGCTTAATGCTGACATGACATGGATTTATGGGAGCAGAGCCAGTACAGCAACGTGAGAAATGTGTTCTGCCCAGCTCTAGCTAATATTCTCAATCTCCTAAGGTTTCTGAATGTCATCCCAACTATAAATTAGACCACTGAGAGGGTTGCATATCCCTGTATTTTTCTCCCTGCCTCTCTGTCAGTCGTTTTCAGCAAGCAAAAAAATCTTTCCAGGTAGGAGTTTAACATATTACATCCAGTTTGCCCAATCTACTATAAAAGATCTATAGCAATGGAATATAAAAGGTCCAATGATGGCATCATCCAAAACTTATAATACAAACTGATTTTAAAACATTCCCTTCATCTTTGCAGAACTTTAGACCGTTCTCAATGAAAAGACTCTTCTAACGGGATAATCTGATATTTTGGATGCACAAGCCATGAGATTTTCCTCATAAATTGAATTGAAATGTTCCTTGTATGATAAGTCTATATTGAAAGAGTATGTGTGGTGCAAGGTTAACCAAACCAGCTCTAAACAAATTTTCCTGGGTACCAGCTGCTGTGTAACTCCGTTAGCCAAGAAGTCCATCAAGGCTAATGAGTTCTGCTGAGAGGCAGCCAGCATTAACTTAGGTAAAGTGTCCTGTTGCCATGGTATTCTCTTACTCCTAATTTGATAATTTGACTATTGTGGTGATTTTCAGCAGCTAAATATCTGTACCGTATATTTTGAATATTGTTTGCATATATTTAGGCCTTGGGATTAAATAATTCAGAATAAAATTTAACTCTACTCTGTGTATTTACATGCATGGGGTATAATGAACAGAATCCATTTCACATTAACAGCTATTTATCTCAGTGAAGCTAATTGTACTTCATGTGAAGGGAAGCATGGAACCTGAACTTACCTATCAGATTATTATTTAAGAAAATGTGGAATTGTCTGGCCAGCTCACAGCTTCCATAAATATACTTCCTAATATATTTTCCAATGAGGGGCTATAAATTTTTTGGTAGGGGAAAGGTGAAGTAAAGCCTTTCTCAGTCTAAGATTTAGTCTGGCAGGGAATTGAGAATAGTATGCCATAAATGACTTATAAAAAAGACGCCTGTTTTAAGTGTGCTGTGCATACACCTTGGGAACATTGCAAAAAGACAAGTTTTCCACCGAGTGTTCTTGCATACTTGGTGACAGTACAATAAGTGTGCTGCCAACCTTCCAGGCTATTATTTGAGCTTCTCTGTGGCTTGCTGTATCATACCTATCCCAACTGAATGGCAAAAGCTACATCTGCACCAAAGCAGAAATGTCTGTTTCGAGCTTTGGCTAAAAGTGGTAAAATCCAGGTGGTCCTATTACCTGTGAAGGTACCAAATGAAAATCATTTAACAAAAGCTTAGTGGAGACTCACACATACAGAAATAACATTTTTTAAAAGAAGAGCCTTTTGACTACAATAATTTTCTTGGTATTTGATTTGTCTGACTTTAAAGCTATTGGCAAATGTTCTGTGGATTAGCAGGAAGGAAGCGTGTGTATGGAAAATGATTTGTCCTGGAGCTGCTCTGTTCTATAGATTCGTACTGAGTATATAGATCTAACCTACAGATTCTCATAGAAAATGTCATTGACCATAGAAATGACTAAAACAAAGGGCATCTTTGTAATATTCTTCCCTCTTACAGACACTCATCAGAAATAAAAAAACCCATCTTGCTATAACAAAATATATTTTCTTCTCAGTAACAGGAAAGGAAGAGTTAGGCCATGAGAAATATTTAGCTATTTCTGATTAGGTGCACTGAGATATTACAGTGCCAGTGGTCCATCAGGAGCCCCACTAGACATAACTGCATCGTGAAAGACAGACAGACTTCTCTCCCAGATCAGTAAATCCCCACGTTTGCTAAATGTTTGGCCTTATGACAAAATCTAAAGCTGTATGGGTGTTAATGCAGAAACATAAAACTCCATGACTTCTCTGCCTCAAAACAAAAAAATCTGCTTATACCTAAAGGCAAAACCCCATTGGCATGCATTTGAAATTGAGTGCTGAAAATCACTAGTCTTTTGGAAAATGCAATTATGTGCATCGAAAGTGTGTGTGGGTGTAAGAGCTCGAGAGACAGAGCCACATGGTATGGCTGTTTGCAAGTCCTCCAAGCTTTTTCCATTTGAATTCTTTTACTTCCCAGAAACTGTTCTCCAGAATAGGTGGCACCTCCTCTTGGCATTTCCAATTTGTCACATTAAAAACATAACCAAAATTTTCAATTTTTGCTCAATATTCAAAGGATGAGAGTTACATTAGGTTTCTATCCAGGACAGTCTCCTGAATAAAAGCTTTCTGCACTGTAGCTTTTTTAGCTTTATCAAAATAAACTCCAGTGAAATAATAGAATTATCTTTTTGACCTCAAGTAATTTATATGTTATAGAGTGTTGAGAATAGATGAATAATTTTTGGGAAAGGGACTATAATAACCAGTCATTCAGCTGTGTGAGCTCTCAAATAGCACAAACTGCAGAACACACCCATGCAGTATTTTGTCAGGTCAGGTAGTACAAAGTTAAGCTAAAGCATACTTTTCAAAAAGGTATATTCTAATAGGTTGAAGATTTTGAGTGTGAAAAGTGTCATACAGTTCCTTGTAAAGTCTTACAATGCTGGATTATGGTCTCCTTTCCCCCATTAAAGGTTACTGCAATGGAATTCCTGTTGTGTACATTGTTGTTCTCTGGGATAAGAATATCTTTATCAAGTCAGGAAAAATCAAGTTATTTCTCACTCTTGCATAAGCTCTTATTCATGTTCTGTACAATTTTATGACTACTTGTGGTATGGTAACAATGGGCACATCACAAATACCCAGAGATTTTTTCCAGGGTGCATCCAGCACTTGTACACAGAACGGCAGCACAGGCTATGCCGGCTTCACTGAGTGAACGGGGGTAAGATGAGCAGCACTAGCAACGGCACAAGCTTTGTCCAGGCCTTCCCACTACTGGGAATACACATCCTGGGGCTCTGCAGCATCCCTCTGCTGGATGCCAGCCCAGACACAAGCCCGTGCCACTTTATCTCACCGCTATTGGAGCACGTGCTGCCTGGGTGATGATGAAGAGGTGCAGGGCCAGGACACAAGTCCGTAGTGACACAGAGGTTCAGAGCACAGAGAGTGAATGAGCTCTCTTGCCCTTTTTGTGCTTTGCTGACAGCCTGTGCCAGTGTATAAGAATATCTCAGCACCACTAATCCAGGAGGGAGAGCTGGGAAGTGACCAGTTTCTTCTCTCTTGTTCCTCTCATCTGCTTGCCACTGCTTGTTTAGCTTTCTTCTGGTGGGGAAAAATCCTGGCCTGGGGAATGGGCTCTCTTTTACTGGGGTGTCTGGAGAGCTGACTGCTGAAGTGGGCACTGGGATGCAATGCTGCTAGTGCTGCTCTTTAGGCTGGACTTTGAGCCATGTTAAATCTCATGAAAATCGGAGGAGCTCTTGCTCTTGTGTTTGACTGATTTTTGCCCTGCTCTGATGCCCACTACTAGGGCAGACTTGTCTAACCCTAAACATGCTGCATGCCACAATCACACTTTGTTTTGTCTTTTGTGGCAACATGAGGTAGTGTCATGATCTGAAGCAGAAAGATCTGTGCCATTTGTACAAGTAGATTTTTATTTCTACATTGCATTGAAGGAAAATTATGTTCACTGTGTTGGTTATATTAACTGTTGTGAATGTAAGGAATGTTTGATGGGAATTTAATAATTAAACAGATTTCAAGGGCCTGTCAACAAGACTTCAGCTCCATAGTGGAGCCACTTGAGCAGAGAGTGCTCACAAATATATGATGAAGTTGAGAGAGTAGAACATGGTTGAAATTACTGTACATTAAAACAAAGTAGTCAATAAAAATGCAAACACTCTGAAGTGTTTTAATAAGAGCACACTAAATCACCCTCAAACAGCATTCAGCAGCCCATGTCACACGGATTCAGGGCTGCTTATCCGAACTCTCCTCTTCCTCACCTTTTCTGTAAGAAGGCTTAATCTTTGCTAAAAGGTTAAGATCAGCCTCTACCTCCTTCTGTATGTTCTTTTAGATTACCGTGAAGAAGCCTTGTATATTTAGGCCTTATTGACACGAAGCTTGACCTGAAGTCACTTGGAATCATCTGCAATCTGTGGAGCTGGATGCATGTTTGGCCCCATGGAAGTCATTAAGATTAAAATGCTGAATGGAGCTACATAGCCAAGTCACTGTTCATTGAGTTAAATGCACACCACCTTCTTGTCAAGGAATTAAATACGTATTGCATAGGTAAGCATGGGACTTTTATTTTTGGGTGGGAATTTAAATAAACTATTTTGTATTTTGAACAGTTGCCAATCTCCTCCCCAGCTCAAAACAGTGTAAGCTTTTTGGCTTTGCTTATAGACTCTTTGGCAGCAGGGTTTGGTTTTTTAATTTCTTTTTTTCGCTGAAGGCAAAAATCTGATCCATTTATGACCTTTAACAACAAGTGTCTATGAACAGAACTTTCTCTTCATTTCTCCAGCATCACTGCCAGGTAGCAAATCATGTACAAATATTTCCCATTCATTTCTGCTGCACAAAAAAGCATCAATTGTCTAATAATGCAACACAAATATGGACAGCAGTTTTGTCAGAAACATTCTCACCCTTCCTTTCTTTCTTCCTTCCTTCCTTCCTTTCTTTCTTTGGGGTTTTTGTTAGCACCTGGGGGTGAGTTGCTCCAACATATCGAGCACCAGCAGTCGTGCCGAGCAGAGCGATGAGTCAGTCCAGCCCTGAAAGGTTCCTGCAGGGTGACCATACCTGCTCACAGCCAGCACCGCTGCTAAGAGCAAAAAAATGAGCTCCAAAACGCACAGGACAGGTTTTCATGCCAGCCTGTGTAGGGTTTTGTCACCCATCTCAGCCTTTAGGGCAGTATTTCTCAAACTAATAGCTAAGAAGTGTTCTACAAAGGACTGAAGCATTTTTAATGCTTCATCCCCACTCTTACTCCCATGCTTTCCAGCAGGAGGCAAACATTAAACAGGAAAAACCAGAAATAACCAATTCACCTTCAGTGTTTCAGCTGTTAAATGATCGACAGTGTTGATCAACAGATAAAAGATGAACACTGGTGTTTTTTAGACTTTTTTTCCTTTAGAAGAAGCCAATGGTCTTGGGGTTTAAAGGAGTTTAAAGATTAAATCATGTTCTTTGGGAAGCATATCTCTAGAGAAAGAATTTGTCAGCCTCTTTTGACTAAATATTTTTGAAATAGCTCAAAAATATCCTATAAAATCCACTGCCCCTCAACAATGGCACCTGGTGCACTGATCACATTACTGTACCTCAGGTGAAGTTACAGCCCATTCAGCCTGACCTCAGCTGCAGGATCAGTCACACCTTCTAAGACTTAGCACAACTCCTCTTTTGCTGATGTAGCTTTCCAAGATCATATTTGTCATGATCAATGAAACACCAATTTTTATCTCCATCAGCTTTCCCAAGATGCCAAAATCTCCCGGCTTCCACTTTGAGTGGTGCTTCAGGTTGCTCATAATTCAAGTATTTGTACTTTGAGCACTTACAACATTCAGAGCTTCTGTTGCAATGGGTATGAGTCATGTATCTCAAAATCTTTTTTCTGGGACTCTAGCCAAACAAGAAGATCTTTCTTCTTATTTTTCTTCTTGCCTTTTTTTTTTTCCTTCTGCCTCTGTAAAAAAGATAAGTCACTATCTGAAAGGAAAATACCTTAAGCTTGAAACTTTGCCCTCAGGTGAAGCCGTTCCACTGTTGAAAATTCCTGTGTTTTTAAATGTTTAAATAATAGATTAACTGAAGACCTTCATGTTTCTTAGAAACAGAATGAAAGATTTGGGTGATTTGGGGCGATTGTGGCAGTTACAGAGCTTGAAATTCCTCACAAATAGAGAGGATGAGGAGAGAGGAATGGGGGCAGGTAAGGACAGTGCTCCATCATAACAGAGCAGATCGCTTGCATGCTGTTGAAAGACACTATCTGAAAAAAAAACCAAAAAGGAAATTCCAATTTTGTTTTGGAATAGTATGTCTGAAACCCAGAAGTTATTATTTATGTCATATTGCAAACAAATATAATGGTGATTTCCCTGCAGCCGTGATAATAAAGGCTCTGAAAAATATCAATTACTCAGAGGAGACAATCTGAGGCAGTGAAAGGCAGAAGATTAATCAGAACTGTTATGCAAAAAACACTTCACACCTAATAATCCTGATTTTTTCCATTCAAGTTCTTATGTCCATCATCACATTATAATGGGAAGCCAAGTGAAAGGGGAATTTTCAGGTTTACAAATAACAAGTAGGTCTTCCCCATATTGCTTAATAAAAAAAGTTTTTCTTTTCTATTCTTTGTTTCCTCGTTAATGTTGTGTAGCTAATGGTACATTTGAAAAGAAGATGAGAAGCCAAGCTTTCAACACTTTAAGAATATGTTTAGTTGTTAATAATATTCAGACTTTAACAGTACACAGAGAAAGGTACAGACAGAAATCATGCTGGACGAATGAATGTATTCCCATTTGGAACTGAGGAGATCTAGGCTGGATATATATCTTGTTTCTGGTAGGCCCAAACTTTTTGAAGGCAATCAGAACTCTTTGAATTTCAACATAAGAAAGCTTGAAGTATGAGCTGAGCAAAATGTTTGCTGACATTGACATATAGTTGTGATTTTTTTTCTTCAGTTCTCACACTACATCTAAAATTGGGAAAGGATCCATTTTAGTTTATTCTTGTCAACATGATATTATTAAAAACTTGAATCTTTGAATAAATTTTGGAAACATTACCCATTATACTTGGTAATTTGCCAGAGAAGGAGCTGTGTGTTTCAGTGTTTGGATTAAGTTGAACAAACATATAAAGTGTTAAGGTGTCCTATAACTACAAAAGATAGACTGCTACTAAAAATAAAATGGGAATGATAAAGGAATTCTGTAATTACAGAAAACTGCTACAGGTGCTGTTTTACTGAAATATATCACTTCACTGTGGGGCTTCACTTCTATTAAGCTTTTTCTTTCCATACTGTAGGTGCAAAACTTCTCTAGCGCTGGTAGATGTCACCTGGGGAAAGACTGAGATCCAAAAGGTCTCTGCAACAATGCAGTGTGGTGATAAACACAGTTGTAACAAATGTGAAAGAGCTGCTCAGGAAAGCAGCACTTTGCAGATGATGATTTTAATTCAGACAGGTGCAGCTATGCAGCTAAGAGTAAAAGGGCATCAGTCTCAGCGTGTCAATAAGTCAGGTTCAGCTTGAGCATGGGTCACAGTCCGGCTGCATGGCAGATGTATGTGAGCCATAAAATGTGCAAGTGGCTAAAAGGCAAAATTCAAACTAGTCCAGTATCTAAGGAGGTGAGATCTAACCACATACAGAGGTTTGGAGGAAGAAGAGATATCAGCTGGAGAAACAACTGATCTGCTGTTGTTAGCTGCACTCCTTTTCCAAAGCTGAGGGGTCTCCTTCAAAAATGTGGGGACAATGTCAACAAAAAACCCATGACCATAATATCCCAACACAGCAACACAGTGTATCTTCCCCAAGTTTCCTTCACAGAAATGGCTGAAGTAGCTTCCCTGGGAAATAACTAAAAAACTGATGAAGTGGAATTTGAATTTTATTGTCTACCTTGAAAGGAAAATGGAACAACATGTGACAGGTATGCATTTTTTACTTTACTCATACTGGAAGATGCTTTGTTCTGATGTTGATATGAGTAGGGGAAAATGTGATTATTTTTTTTTTTTAATAGAAAGGATGCTATTTTGGCCTCTTTTTCCTTTTAAGTTCTAGTTGCCAGCTCTGGGAATTCAAGCAGGGAATCAGAATGGGCTCAGTCCATCCTCACAAGTACAAGGTTGTGCCATTCAGGTTGTCTCCTTGTTACACAGGGGCAAGTCTTGCTCTCAATGATTAGAAAAGAGTTCCCCAGAAAATGTAACATCAAACTGCTATGAGTAATCAGATTAATCAGTGCTGGAGGCACTCAGTGGCAACTCAAGGAATAGGAAGCATTTTACATGGAGAGACTTTTCACGAAAGCGCACGCATTTCTTTTATCTGCGTGTTTGTGGATGGAGTCATGTATTCGTAATGCCAAGCCAGATGTGGGGAAAAAATATCCATTTTGTGAGTTGTATCTAGCCCAGAGCAAGGAGGATGGAAGTGGAGGAATGGAAGAGACAATAACAGTGAATCTATAGCGTCTGCTGCTTTCCAGACAAAGTTGCCTGTAAACAAGGTAACTGATACATCACACTTACATCTTACCCAGCAATGATTTACTCCTTTGTCCTCTGTTGACTTGAGAAAACATAGTTAGATCAATTCTCAAATATGTTACCCTTAATTCTGTTGTTGCTTTCTCATGCTGGACTCTCCCTTTCCCAAAACACTCACCACAACTATAGACCTTAAAGGAAATCTGTCTCAGAAAACTTCCAAGAAGATATTACTCATGTCATAGCTAGGATAGATAAATAACTATTAGATCAAATAACTAAATATAGACATGGCATTGTTGTAGGTAGTGGCCCAAGGTGTCTGTAGCTCATTACAGGCATCAGATAAAAAACAGATACCTCTATGGGGCTAAATTCTTGCTGTTTTACCACCAACAGAATTTTCTGAACTGCTGTATTATGAACACTTGCATAGTTATTTATAAATACAAGTCGCTATGAACTCTTAGTCCTTTTGCTCACGTTCCTATGTGAGCAAATCAGTCTCTGAATAAAGGAAGTCTTCACATGTTGGGGAAAGCAGTTTTGGTAAAACTGATGCTGTAAAGACCTGTGGCTTAAAGCTGACTGTCTGAATGAAAAAGTTTATGTGAAAATACAGACCTAGGATAGACTTGAGTTTTTTGATAGACTCCAATTTCTCAGTAAAGTTAGCAAACACCTTTGTGCTGTATTTACTGAGAGGACAAACCTATGATCGTCTACTCAGGTTGTACCAAATTGTTCAACTCAGTTTGCAAAGATAAAAATGTGAAATTTCTTTTAACACCAAGCTGTGAAACATGGTTTAAGATGCTGGTGGATGCATGATTACTATTCTCTAGAAATGCACAATCACTTCAAATTTTTAGTGTTTTGTGTTCAGAAGACATATAATAGCTGTTTTTAAAGAAAATGCTAGAAATTTAGGCACAGATTTCCTAAATTAATGTTATCCTGAAGGTACTGACAGGGAGACTTGATATACTGAGTTGATAGGTAATAATAACCAAAAAAAGAGCTCCTCCCAGGTGGAGTAGGCTGAAATGCCATCACTGGAAACAAGGAGAAGGATATGGGTCTTGCCTTTAAACTCAGCAAACCATCTCATGAATTGTGAGCACCTAAGATACGGCCATTGACTCTCTCTGACAGCAAGGCTTGCAATATAAATGCAATTCATACCAGCATTTGCAGTTTTCCTGCATTTATGTATACCTGCTGTATTGAAACACTGAGTGTTGCTGTGAATTTATCATCTGATTGCAGAGGTTCATTTCTAACTCCTACAAAACTGAGAACTAAATGTGTTAAAGAATTCAAATCCTTCAAACAATCTTCTCTTTCACATTTTATCTTTGCATTCCCACAGAGATGTAACTTATTTTTATTTTTGTAGAGTGTGAAAACAAATGTGTGTGTGTGTGTATGCAGGAGTATATGAAAACATGTGAAGAGGTATCAGGAGAATAGAGGCCTCCAAAACTTCTGAATGGTTGGTTCTCCTTTCTCTGAAAGACTCCTGAGAGGATGAGCCACCTCCCAAGAGTTGTGCCTCATTTGAATGTTTCTCTTGAAGTTTCATCTATACTCAGGGTGGGAGATGGGGAAGAAGAGGGGAGACTGGCAACCACAGAAGACAGCTGTCTGTATGATGGGATGTTAATGCCTTTCAGGTTGTGTCTTCTAAGTATGGAACAATTTTATTTCAGAAGTAGAATACTCTGATTACATAGATAATTATCTTGCCCCACAGAGAGCTTTCAAACTGGTTCTGAAAATAAGCACCAAATACTTTTAGCTAACGAGTGAACCACCAGTTTTCAGTCTTACTTTAGGACTTTTTCTGTCGTGTCTGTCTGATGACTGGACTAAGCGATGACTAACTCAGGAGTAACTCACTGATTCTGATAGCTGTCTGTTTTAATCCTCACTTAGGGATCAGATTAGGGTTTAGTTCAGCATAACAGGCTGCCCTGCATCACGAGTGCCCTGTTAACACTTTTGGTCAACAGGAATTAAAAATGCCACGAAATTCATTTCACCATCTTTTGCCATCACATTTCTCTCTACCAGGTTCTTTTCAAATCTGAATGTAAATAAACAGTCCAAGAGCTAGATCTTATAAAGTATTTAGCCAATGCATGCTAGCAGAGATTTTTTTTAGTGTTCAGCCCTCAGGGTGGTATCCAGAGCCTTAAATTTTTGTTCACTCTACAGTTCATGAGGAAAGTCAACCACTGGACTTCTGAAAAGCAGCTGTGTTGAAGATGGAACTGTCTGTGCTAGACAGGCACTTCTGTTTCCTTGTAATATTAGTCAGTCATTCAGATGACAGAACAAAAGCATCTGAGATGCTTTACCTCATTATCAGGGAAAGGTCATAGCACAATGCCAGCTTCTTACAAGATGAATTGAATTGCCAGATTGACAGTGCATTAGTAAAATAAAAAAACAAACCCATCACATGCAGAGAACAGATGTAATTTCTAGGTAAAATGTTCAAAATGTTCAAAATGTATGTAGGAAGCTCCGACTTAACCTTTGAGCTTTTGTCTAGGGGAAATAACAGAAAAACAATCTCTTCCACCTGAACCCGACCTTATTTACCACCTGAAGTGAAGACCTCCATTAACAGCATTAATATGAAGTGAGGAACAAAGAAGCACAGACCATCCCAATGCATGGAAGTAAACTGTAAAGTACAACCAAGCAAAGTCTACCTACCAGTATGGTTTGGTACCAAAATTTCTTCTTTGATAATAGGTGCCTAATCTTCTATTGAGCATACCCAGAAATGTGTGTCTATAATTTACCATAAACTTCATGTGAGTTCTGGGGACACCCAGAGTGTTTGGGTAAATGCTGACTGCTCATGACCCTATGCGGATTCTGTAATGCATGAGAAACAAACACAGACAAGCATTTTATGCTTACTTGCTCATGGAAATGAGGGACATTCTATTTTCCTTTTGTAATCAACATATAAAAGAAAGCAGACATTCTGTCACCTTATCACCTCTGATTCTGTAGAGAACAAGAAATGGAAAAAGATTTCAAGTAAACAGACATCAGTTGTTGGTGTGAGTCATCCTGATGAATAATGGTGATAATGAGAATGGTATATTGTGTATCTAACAAGAAATCTCCATTTGTGAAATAGTTTGTTATTCTGCTTTTAAATTATTTTTATTTTCTCTTTATTTATGTGGGGTTTAAAATGGCTGTATCATAAATTTGCTTTGTGTATCTGTTATAGAAAAGGTGTACAGGAGGCAAAATTTTAGATAAAATTCAGTACTTTAAAGATAATCCTGATGCAAAACCATCTTAAGCAGTTGCAAACTTTCCCTGGTTTTTGTGGGCTTTGAACACATGCAGTATAGAGTTCTATTTCAAAAATTGCTTTTTTTCCCATTTAAAAATTGAATGGAAAAAACAGTGTGCAAAATGTCTCTGTGCTGGAGTAGTAAATAAGAGGACTTCCTAAGTGAAAAAATAGGTTCCTTTCTTTTCTGAAAACTCTATTCTTGCTATGAAAGAGATTACCTGACAAAAATAGTAGTAGAAGACAATATCAGAGATGAATTCTGCTACCTATCATGTAGTTCAGTCTACTCTTGTCTGTTCTGGTACAGGCAGTTTAGACAGAGAGGGACTTACAAAGACAGCATTGTAGATGCTCACATATAAACTTGCACTGCATTCTCTTCCTCTTCCTCTTCCTCTTCCTCGCTGACAATATCTCTCCATACTTGTAAAGGAGTAAAAGGCAGACATAACTGCAATTAAAAAAGAAATTGGTTCAAATGTTACTGTTTATCTAGTTATGTCTTTTGACTTAAGTGGTCACCAGTGAAATAAGTTTTTTTCTTTCCCAAGGCAAGATTACAGTCTCCAAAAGAATTCATGGGGGGCATTAAAATCATTCTGGCTCAACAAAATATCATCTCAGAAGAGATTGTGACTAGTCAATACAACAATAAAAAAGGTTGGACATAGAGAAGTGTTTTAATTTTACCTGTTATTTACAGGAGGAAAAGGAAGAAGCTAAAGCTGTTTAGGGAAGGGTTTCTTTTTTACAAGTAAGTATTGTTATACCAAAATTCTTGCAGCATAAAATAGAAAACATCAGTGGTTGCTAGTTGTCACAATAGTAAATGTATACACAAGAGAAACAGGAAAAGAAAAAAATAAATTGTTTAATAACCGTATCACTTTGAAATTCTCCTGACCCAAAGACAGCGATCTGTAAAATCATTTGTTGCTACAGTAAATGTCAGTTTGGTACTAGTAAGCACTTAATCAGCTTTCTGCTTGATACATGTAATATGACTTCAGTGTTTTACTTGAGAAAGTAACACATCACATGGTTAAGTGACTGACGATGAATTCAGGAGAGCACAAGTGCCAGTCACAAAGAATCAGATCTGTTCAGTGCCCACATTAGCTTGGCTCCCATGAAAAGTTCTCTGTCTGGCAGAAGATGTTAAGTAAAGCCACTAACTATCCACAGCAGCTGTAGATAACTTCCAAGAAACCACAGAAACCAATAAACACAGGTGGTACACTTTGATATGTTCAGTCTAATACAGAACTTTCTCATATTTTCTAGACTTATTCATTTATGGAAGAAAACCAAGTTCTCTCTAAGGTGTAATTCAGAACTGAGAGTCTTACTGCCTCATTTTCTGTTTCCTGTTTGCAGACTGCATTATTCACTGGTCATGCCTGGACATCTCTCCCCAGATCATCAGAGGACATGGCACACGCTGGAAGAAGAGTGGCTCCCTGCATGGTCTAAGTGGCACAGCTGGTTGGCATGAGCTCAAACAACATGTGCCACCTCTATTTTAGAGGTGGATTCACCAGGAAAGTGGTGATGTGACCCATGGTCACAGTAGAAAGTAGTGCCAGACCCAGCAGTGGAGTGAAATTTACTGGCTGTCATCTCCGTGCTGTCCTCTCGTGTCACTGATTGCTCAGGTCACCCAGACCTGCAACCTCGCAGTGTCCCTTGCACTAAATAAATAAGATAAAAGCAAAACAGTGACAGTGGCAAACCCAAACACTCCGAAGTGATGAAATGCCACAATTAAGGTGTCCTTTGCCAGCACAATCAGATATCTTATGTGCACATAAGTGTGCTATCCACCCATCTATCCATGCATCTATCTACACATATGTATGCTTATGTTTATGCTGTAGTGCTGTCTTCAATTAAAATGTAGCATATAATTTTGACAGCATTCCCTAATTATAGAATTATTACAAAACCATATAGTGGAGACAGAACACGACTCATCCCTGTGCTTCATGTCTGCTTTGTAGGGGTCACTCCAGTGCTAGAAGGTTATCTACTGCTACCTTTTCTTAAAAAGTACTTAATTACTCATAACAGGGTGTAAACGAGATGGGTGAATTAAATTATTTTCTTTTTTTAAAGACATCAATCTCTAACTGCATTGTCGTAGTTACAGCTGGGGAGTTTGAGAAATGTACTAGTGAAATTGATTACTCAGACATGTGTGATTATGATTCATCTGGGAGCTTGGAAAAGAAAAGATGCACAAGTTCTTTCTCAGCCCCAGCAATTCTTCCTTTATTGCTTTATTTGAAACAAAGCTTGGACAACACAAAAAATAATTTGATATTATGATAGCCATAGGCAGAATAAAAGATGTTCTTTTATACCTATCCATGGCAGAACTACAGGCTAAAGATCAATTTGAAACAATGGTTTTCCTCACTTCATTTGCTAACCATTTCAAAGGCATTACATTCTTATTTCTTTCAGGCAATCACAGATTCTGGGGCTGGAAAATTTGTTTTACTAAAGCAACAGGTCAGATACTCAACATCTTTTGTCTGGCAGTGTCTTGTTATCAAGTATTCCAAGGAAAGTTAAAAAGGGGATTGTGCAATTGATAAACAATCCACCCTTGAGGGTTTCAGAAGATTTTTCCCTGACTTGGGGGATGGCAGATCAAGGCAGCAATACTGCCAAAGCACTAGTGTTTTGTTTTCTCCTTAGTAAGAGAATTCTGGATGTTTCCATGATGAATAAACACATCGGTTCCTCTTTCAAATATTTTTAGACTCTTGAAACATTATAAATGCCTTCTTCATAGGTGTTGTCATAGCTGACTTATTAAAATTATACCTGGGCTATCCAACCTTGTAAATAATTTTCTCCTCCTTTTTTCTCCAGGTCTTAGCCATTTTCTGACTCAGACTCCAGCCATGCACATTCCCACGCGCTGGCATGACCTGGGACATGACTACATGAAGCTCTTGTTCCTAGTTTGTAGTTTTTACCTGTTAACTGTGGGATCCTCTGCACGCTTGACAGCAGGTCCCATTCCAAAGTGTCAGTGCCTCTAGGCCAGGGGTAGTGAATAATGCAATGAGTAGGCAGTCTGCTTAAAGTATTTCTTTGGGGGCAAAATCACTGCTGGTATAAAATACCCATTTAAAACCAAAATATATCACCCCCATTTTTAAGATGCCTGTCCACCCTTTGCATGGGGACTTTGGAAAGACCAGTATCCTCTGTGTGTTCCCACAGAGCCTCCCTCTACCAGCTTGTCTCCTTGCCACAGCTTTTGATCTGCCCTGGACGTTCCTAAGTGATTCACCACCATTTAATGGGGATTAAGATGTTTTTAATTGTTTATAATCCTTTTGACCTTCTGCCTCAGCTGAGATCCTGGAATTGTGCCACTGTACTTCAAGCAGGAGTGGTGGCTTAGGGCAAAGCAGTTTGTAGAATGAGGTAATTTTTTTTTTGTTATTGGCCCAATTACTGTGGATGGAGAAAATAGTTATCTTGCAGGAATGCAAAGCCTTGTGCAGGTCTGAAATGAAAACTGCAATCTTCAAAGATAAATACATGTAGAGAGCAATTACTCTGAACTTAATTTATTTATGTTAACAAGTTAGATTACTAAAAAGAAAAGGCAGCTGGTGGCTGTGAAATGAAGACAGTGTCTTAGCAGAGGGAGGGGTGATAAATTGTTAGCTCAAAAATTTTCATCTACTTTGTGAGGTTATTCCAGGAGCACAGTAGCCTCATAGAGGACATGACCATCAGTAACCATTTGACCAGGAATCACCATGCCAAATACACCGTAGGACTTAGGTGTGAGAATGCTAAAAAAACCTGGAAAATTATTTCCTTTATCTAACCACTCCAAAATTATGAGCTAAAACAAGAAGCAGGCTAAAATTAAGTGCTTCCGAAGTTTCCCTAACCATTTCACAAGACTCTAAAATGCTATAAAAATAACCATGACAATACTGAGCACAAGAACCAACACAACAGCAGCTGCCCCAGCCTCTACCTGATAAAGAACCATTCAAACATCTTCAGTCAATGAAAAATCTGCTAACCAAAGGTGAACTGTCTGCTCCAAAAGCCAAAATGTCTCCCTAGAGGAACAACCACATAAAATGCTAGTGTTTGGGGAATTAGAATTACTTTGTTGACTCTTTTCTTCATATTTCTGTAACAAGTCTGAAGATAAGTCTAGTACCCATCCTCATATGGCAATTTCAGGAAGACAAGGAAACATGTTGAGTCTGAAGCCTCAAGACAAAATCCCCTCCCTGACTGCTCCATCAACTACCTATGGAAAAGAGCCAGAAGAGAAATAACAAGCCAGCCATCATTACAGTTTTGTCATGTCCCAGAAAGAAAGTCTGTCCTAAATCACAAGTAGTACAAACATGCAATTAGATGACACTATGACTAATAAAGTCAAGGAAGACTGTTAAGGAAATAACATTTTCTCTCCAGTGAACCAGCTACCCACTATGGGACTGTCATGTCCACCAGGAATGTCTCCAACCTGTCCACCACGTTCCACTCTCTGACAGCATCCTGCTTTGTCCTTAATATGGCCCCAAGATGAATATCAACTTTCAGTGCTCCAGCCCATGCAGAACAAATATTGTCTAATCCATCCTCACCCAATGCAGATTCATTTCTGTCAATTTTCTTCAAAAAATGGGCACAGTATAAGCATAAAGATAATTTTACTACATATTGACTTTATCATGATCTACCTCAAAAAAAAAAAATTGGGAAAATGTAAAGGAAAATAAAAAGAGATCGAAATCTTTTTATCACCAAGGCTGTGCTCTATCTCATATATGAAAGCTTTATCATTTGCACTGAAAACATGGATCTCATTATTGATTTTTATTAAATTCAATAACAACTGTCCCTCCATCAAACTCTGTTGAATTTAACTCCACTGAAATCACCTTAGATAATCATCAGTATCAAACTGCAATTTACCAGTTGTGGTAAGACACTCATGGATAAATATACTTGTCTGAAGAAAATCAGCCACAGTTCAGCTTTTCAGACCTTACCTCATTTGCTGCAAAGAGATCACTCATGGAGATCACCTTAATTGTTTAGAAGTCCTTTCCTGGACAGGAGTACTCTCTGGGCAGGTGGTTGGCATCTGTGAGTTAAAAGAAATGAAAATAGCGTCAAGCACTATTTTTACCAGCATAATTTGAGAACTATATAATCGATCATTAACATTTTACAAGTTCCTAAGTCAAAAGAAATGTCAGAAGCAGAACCCCTTCTTTTCATATAGCTGCAGCCTCACTAACTTCAGCCCCAGGAACAAATACTCAGCAGGTACCACTGTACTTGAACAGCAAACACTGAGTTTGACAAGACATCTTCTCACAACCACAATCATCCTTGGATCCTTTACAAGGCATTTCTGCAGCCCATCCACTGTGCCACATTCCATCCCAGACACAACAGCCAAGACTAAACAAACGTGATGCACCAGGATGAGCTCATGTAGTCAATGAAGAACAGAAACTTCCATCTTCCAGTGGGGGACAATTCTCTCAATGCAGACACACTATCCCTGAGATTTTTGGTGTTATCCACAGAGACACAATGAAACACCAAAACAGGAGAACAGGTACTAGAAATCATCTCTCTTACAAATACTAAGAGATTAAAGTCTCTTTTGAAACCTGTTTTCATTTAACAAATTCCACTCCAACATAATCACTCTAATATTGAAGAAGGATAAATAAATTTCTCACTTTTGTCCAGAGTGCTGATTAAGCTTTTTTTCTCCATAGGTACTTACTCCTTTTTTTTTATTTTGGACAGCCTGATGGGTTAATTTCATCTTCCATAGCTGCTGTTTCTATTTCAGGGCTGTGTGTCCAATCACTTCTTTGTTGATTGCATCTTTAACACACTAGTCTAATGAAACATTTCACTTTTCCCTGCAGACTTTGATTTAGTTCTGCTCTTAGATCATCATGGCTATATTACTTCTGCAATACTCACACACAAAAATATTGTTAGATCTCTGTATCCATGATGTTCTTACATTTCAGCTCCATGGCTGTCATGCAGAATGAACTCCTAAACTGAATTATTTATGGAATTACTGCTGGTCTTGTGGGCTCCTGTGATCCCTGACTGTTTTATTTGGCTTTTTGCATACATAGGAAATTAAACGTTTCATAGGCAGGTCTTTGCCTGGGGTAGTGCTGCACAGTCCTTGGGCCACAGTGTGGCTCTGCCAGCTGACAGTGGCACCTGGTTTCAGGCTGGGAATCTCTGCCCCCAGAGCAGCAAACACACCCAGTGCCTCCTGGAATCAGCAGCTGTCAGAAACATGTTCATTGCAGAAGCAGTGAGAACATAGTCACATCCAACATCTATTTAACATTTTCCTAAGTAACAAACGCTATGCTCGTATGAATCTGGTAAAGCTGTTATTATCTCTGACATGGGAAAACCAAGGTATAATGCTGCCAGAACCTTAAAAAAAAAAAGAGCATGAAATTTTTACCCAGATAGCTTGGTTTTCAGAGATAATAGTCATTCACACCTCCCACGGAATTTGTTTTTTAGATGCGGAAGTCAGAATGAGCTGCAGGTGCTCAACACCTCTGAAGATCAGGCCAGTCCTCATGCCTGACTAACTGGGAGGGGGAAGTGTTTGAGGTGGGGTGGTGGATTGCATCTTGCTGAGGCTCATGATCTTCCCAATGTGGGCCAGGTACACATGACATTTCAGTAACAGTCTGTTGAATGTATTTGCTTCTCATCCCTGTGTTAATTCGTAGGATCACATTGCCTCTCAAGGCAAGATTTTATTTTCCTAAAGGGTTCTGAACACAAGCCTGGTTAAATCAGTTAACATGCTGTTCTCTGTACACACAAGAGAGCTGAACATCCTTATTTTTTCTAATTACATAAAACCAGCATTCAGGAATTACAGACCCATGTGGTCCACGCAAAATTGATTAAGCAGGGTGCACATTTTGCCAGTGATGAGGGAAACAGCAGCCTCAGTGCGGGCTCATGACTCCTTATGACTTGTGTCCATTTTCTTGGGGGCAGTGACCCTTATCCCCTTCTTCCATGAGTGAGTGGTACCAACATTACATTCCAGAGAAGGAAAATGCTTACATTATTTAACAGCAAATAGTCAAGAAAACTGTGAGGCAGGTCTGTGTCTGTTACCTCTGCCACCTGGCAATGAGGGATCTCCACCAGACAGCCTGTTCCTAGGAGTGAGCAAGACAAGTGCAGGGCGTTTTCCAGTAGTATTTTCCAGTTTGTCACTTGGATCCAACCAAGTTTTGTGGCTTGGAGTGTATAAAGCAAATTTGATGTGCTGTGTTTAGCTTTTGATGGATTTGTTTTTTGTTTTGTTAATTTGACTGTCACGGTTTTCAATAGCATCAACAGCAGTAACTCAGCTTCTGTTACCTGTTGTGGGTGGCTTATGTAATGTTAAATTTTTTCTTTCCAGCAAAGCATCCAACTGCCAAGATCATAAGCATTATATAAATTAAATAACTAAATGAGAGGCTTTTCAAGGATTCAAAGAAAATTCAGGGCTTTAGTATTGCTCAGAAAAGAGCAGAATGACAGGAATAAAGCTATTAGGATATGATTTCCTTTCAAAGCAAATTCCATGTAAATACTACCTCCATCTAGAAGTGTGTAGGTACCTCCACCAAGGTCACAGCCCTTTGTTGCTAAGCTTCATGTACATGAGAAGAAAAAGAGAACACCTCCTTTAAAAAGCTGTCTCAACTTCAGGAGACATTATCACCTCTGCTGTATACAGAGAAATCAAATTATTTGTCCAACAACAGAAACCACCAGGGCTTGACCTCTGCCTCATGTGCAATTGTGTCTCCTTTTTCTTCCATGTGCTCTTCCTTCTTATGCACAACCTTTTCTTTCTTTACAAGGAAGACTCTAAACAGAAGTCAAACCCAAGCCCTTTTTTACATTGTGGGACTGCCAGCAGCTTTGAGGTTTTTTTAAGTTTTGAATTTTGAGACAAAAATTATGTCACTCTTCATTTGATGTTGCTGCCACATTAAAAGGATGCAAAATCAATGCAATTTGTGGCAATTCCAGTTCTGGGCTCTCTGAGGACTTGTAAAGTAACTGTCGTTTTTTCAACACCGCTATAGCCCTCTGTCCAGTTCTGCTGGCCACTCAAGGGTATCCAACATGTTTTAGCTGATGGCAGTGTTCCTTAACAGATCTTTACGTGCTGGGACATGGTAGGATTTGGAGTGAGAAATGAAACTGTAAACAAATCCCACTGTTCCCAGATGGCATGGCTTAAGACTGTCATCTCCATCTTGTCAAATCTCATTTATTTACTTTAGTTTAATGTACCGAAAATACATAATTAAGATTTTCACATTTATGGAAATAAGGGGAATTCAGTGTATGGAAAAATTACACCACCCTTTATTAAACAAATAAAAGATCCAGTAGTAGCTGTAACAACAGAGATGGGGTGAATTAACTCACTAGAAATGAAGGGATAATTCAGTAAAAGGACACATGTAGTAGAGAAGAAACTTATCAATAAAAGGCAGCCAGATAAAAAACATGATGTCCTGATTGCATTCTTTATGGACCTTAGCTATTAACCACACTATAGAATGGGGAAAATAACTTTTCTGCAAAATTGTAAATCAGTTTTATGCCATCAGATGAAATATTATGTGATATTCTGAATTAGTCTTTAAAGTGACCCCTCTCAGATATTCTCATATCAGGGGAATAGTAGAGGTCTGTGTGAGATGATACACATTCAAGGAAAATAAGTGATAATGACAATGATTGCTTCAGTAAAACTGTGGTATATCATGCACAGATATATGCCAGTCTAGATGTAGCTTGACAGTGAAATCAGCCATTGTGCAGTGTGTAAAGAACATAAAAAATATCCAAAAAATTACTACCTTTACAAAGTGCTGGCAAATAAGAGGAGAAAATGTAAGGGCACAACGTATCTGTTATATAGGTCACCATTTATTGCTGTTTCTTTGAATGAAGTGTTTGGAAATGTAACTGTAGCTTGTAGGGGAACTGGGCACAGAAAAGAAGTTCTTCATTTCTTGCTCACTTTGATTTAAGCAGTGTCAAGGTCAGTGCTGTTATCAGTGCTGAAACACAAACCCGCAGTTGAGGAGGGAGGAAAGCCGGTTTCACCCTCCCGTTTGCTCAGGGTGTCAGGTATGGGATTTATGTCACTGAGCATTCAAGTGCTGAGGATAAGGTGGCATCTTGTTTCAATTCATCTTCCCAGAGTGGCACTTCTCAGGCACTTTGGAAGTGTAACCCACTTTTGGCTCGTGCGTGTTCGCCCTTTTTGCTGGCAGCTGCTTGTCTCCAAGGCAAGGCGGGGGGAATTGGCTGGAATTACTGGCTGCTAGTACTGACGCCCGTTCGCTCACTCTGGTTAAACTGAGCTGCTGCTGGCACTTAGAGATAGTTAGCAGCTATCCAGCTAGTTGAAACACTTGCAGCCCAGAAACAAAAATCTGTTCGTGCTAAGAATGGAACTGTGACCAGCTTAGGAGGAAACTGTATTGCCACAGATATATCTCATCTAGCACTTCTTGAGCTATTTCAGCCTTATGTGGTTACTCATCCAGGGCAGTTCTGGAATTGAGGTGTAGCCATGGTGTTACTGACCTGTAAGAGATTTCCTGGGTCATTTGCTCTTATGGAGAATTATTTTGACCGTTTCATGCACTTGAGAAGTTACATGCAGAAACAGAAGTAGTTCTTTTGCTGTCACTGGAAGGTTGCTCCAGTACCTTAGTTATTAGAATCCTATTGCTGTTTTCCAGTGATTTGTTCTTGTGCTAATGCTTAAAAGCTATTGTCTATTTTTTTATTGTGTTTTTTAAAAGTTTATTTTCATTCCTGCAGGCCCCCTCTCTCCTCTGCTGTACATATTTATAAACACCAATTACATGCCCTCTCCACTTTCATTTTTTTTCCATAAATAAATTAAGTCTTTGTCATATTGTCCTGATTTTCCATACTCCTGAATGTACTTGCAGTATTAGATATCTGCAACATTTTCTGGGGCTCATCTGGCCAGAATTTGATATGGACTCCTAGAGGAGAGCTCTACCTTTCAGAGCAGTCTTGACATTTTGCTGTTTCCACTGAAAACGCCACATGTGTTATGCCCCAAGGTCGATTTCCACTCTTGGTTGGTTGGTTACTTTAGTGAATCATAATTATTGGTGATCATGTGGTATATCCAGGACCCTGTTTGTCACTTCCCATTTGAGAGTCCAAAGGTACATGTAAGCTGTACAACTGAGATTTCTGGCAGTGGATGAGGAGTCATCTTGCACTAGGAGCTGCACAAAAGGGGAAAACCCCAACTAGTTTACCATATATAAACCTCATTATTGCAAAATCTGCTTTCCCATACTTTGGAAATGGAAAAATGGATAACAAAAAACCTGGACTTGATTCTTTTGGCTAGAGGAAGTGCTTTTCCTCTTAACATCATTTTTTTTAGTTAGAGTCTTTCTCTATGTTTGTTTCTTAAAGCCAAATACAGTTTTATAAAATGACTGTGTCCTTAAAATTTGAGCCGGTTGATATATTTTTTTCTTTGAATGGATTACTCTTTGAACGGACTTTATTCGGTATTGTATGAAGGCAACTCAATGCTACATCTCATTCACACGTGCTTGTGTTTTTTGCTCACAAAACTCATAAGAGAGTGCAAAGTCACTTCACTTCTGTATTCAAAATCATAGTCGACAGCATTCAAGAGGAAAAGAGTGTATGATTAGGAAACTGTGGTACCAGATTTGATGAAGGATCAAAGATGTCACCTACCAAATATGTCTTTGAAGCATTCTGGCCAGCAGTAATGAGTTGTGCTGTGTTAGGTAACATGCTGCCTGCAGGTTGAGGGAGGGAGTCCTTCCACTCTGCTCAGCCCTGGTGAGGCCACACCTGGAGTGCTGTGCCCATCTCTGGGCTTCCCAGTGCAAAAGAGATAAGGACAGGATGGAGAGCATCTGGTGAAGGGACACAAAGATGATGGTGGCACATCTCTTCTACAGCAAAGGGCTGAGAGCTGAGTTTGTCCCAGAGGAGGCTCAGGGGGTGTCTCATCAATATGTGTAAGTGCCTGGAGGGAGCGTGCAAAGATGGAGCCAGGCTCTTTTCTGTGGTGTCCTCAGGCAGGACAGAGCCAATGGGCACACACTGAAACACAGGAGGCTCTGTCTGCACATCAGAAAACACCATCACTGTGAGCATAACTGAGCCCTGGCACAGGCTGTACGGGGAGGTTGTGGGGTCTCCATCCTTGGAGATATTCAAAAGTCATCTGGCCATGGTCTTGGGAAACTGGTTATATGTGGTCCTGCTTGAGCATGAGGATTGGATCAGAGGATCTTCAGTGCTTCCTTACAACCTCAACCACCCTGTGATTCAGAGATTCTGTGATTTTATTATATATTTTTTATGCAAAACCACCCCCTTCTTTAAAGGAAATATAGTAACCAAATTTGGGTTATGCGGAATACTTCCTTAAAAAATGTCATCTACAGCTAAAGAGAAATATTTAAAGGAAGGACATTATAAGTTCTTATCCTTTAGCAATAAAATTCTTTGTAGGAACATCTATACAGAGATTGCATCAAATATTCCAGTCCAAATTTTTTTGTGCCTTGCTTATGGTAAGAAATATAGCATGTTCCTTTCCTCATGAAAATTATTTTCAATTTAAAATCTGTTTAAGTCATATATTGAATTTTCCCATTTGGGTAGTTGGATGGGTAGCAAGAAGATGGAGAGGAAGTGATGGGCTAGAGATGCAAAGTACATGTTAAATTGTTTTTTGCTTTGTTTTCATATTCTGATAGGTGCTTGAAAGCTGTGGTGTTAGCTGTATGTGGAAACAGATACCTCTTGGAAACGGTTACAGATCAGGGGAATATTATTTCATGTTTATAAATTAGACTCCTAAGGAGAACATGGAAGTGGTAAATTTGTATGTCCATAGCTGACTGATGAGAAAAGCATAACTGTCTACTAAGTGCAGCTGTTGATACAGAAGATAAATGCAATGCAAGGGATTTGAGAACCTAAGTAGAGATAAATTGTACATGCTAGTCAGAAACTTTCTCTGTTTTAAGTTAGCTAAACTGCTATAGTACAAAACTGCAGCTAAAATTACCCTCAAGTAACAGAATAGCAGAGAAATTCTAAAACTTGGATAACAATAGTAACAAGTTTATGTAAACCAAAAGAATTGCTGGAAGCACACTATGAATAAGCCGTGGTTTGGGAAATGAATTGGAAAAGCTGAAATCCAATAACCAGAGAAATTTTGCTGTTGTGAAAATGTGTGCAACCAATAAAAAATCTGCTGGTCCTCCTCTTGCAATGTTGATGATGGAGATCTCCTCTTTTCCACTCTCCCATCCCAGATACTGTCAACTGCCAAATTCTCTCAGGAAAAGAAATTTGCAGCACTTTGTTAGAGTGCTTGAATTACTGATGATTGTTTGTTTATAACACATTAATCAAAATCCAGACTGTATTGCAATATAGACAGTTTTGATAGACATCCTTCATGTATATAGGAAGTTCAATTTTGTCCAAGGGGGAAAAAAAAAAAAGGGAGGCCTGTAATTACTTTAGATCATTTTAGAAGATAGTAAATGACAAATACACACGAGCAGTAGGAGTGACTTTCTCAGCTGTCTAGTAGTGAAGCTAGTATGAAAAATCCAAATGCTGTGGGCCCCCTTCTATTGCAACATCTCTGCTAGGCTGTTTTGTTGCATGAAAACAAAGCTCTACAGGAGGCAAGAATGCTTTTACAGTTCAACATCATCACAACTTTTTGTTCACATACCTTATTGAAGAAACATGTTTAAAAGCTTGTCTCTCTCCAGATCTCGAGTCGCAGAATTTTAAACTACCACTCAAGCTACACCAAAAGACATGACCAGTGACTATCATTCATAGAAATAATATGCCAGCCCAGACATTGGAGAGGGCTTTTTAGGACCTACTGGTGTCTCATAAATATGTTTGGAAAATAGAGAGTTTAAAAACCAATTATGTAAGTACTTTTCATACAAATATGCATCTCTCATGCTCTGTTTCTAATTAAAAAGGACATTTACATAGAAAGAAATCTTTAGTCATCAGGTTTTGCTCTTCATATATCCACAGCCAGTCACAAACACTGAAGTTATTTTATGTGAAGATGAAGCTTAAATACAAAAGAAGGCAGGGTTCAGAAAACATGAAAACAAACACCTTCATTATAGTTCCCTGGGTGGTGGATGTCACAAGCTACTGAAGATTAAATTCGTGCTTGATAGAAGGCCTATGGTCTTCAAGGAGGTGTTATGCCTTAGCTTGATTGTCTTGCAAAAAGAAATGTTTTCATTTAACACGCTGGATCTATTTTCACCATCAGTCTAATGCCTCTAGTTTATTTTTATCTTTCTCTCTTTCTCTCCCTCTCTTTGTTAAATCATGAAAGTAATATAATTCTAATTTCCTTTACAAAATGGAGAAGATATTCTTGCAAACCTGAGCGTGCATGGCTAGCCAAAAAATGCCACAGAAAATTCTTCATTTAGAAAAGTACTTGGAAGAAAGCTGGCTCAATTACACAGCAAATCTGCATAATACAGCCTAAAAGAGGGAAACGCCTTCTCCAGATGAAATAGATATATGCATAGATGAGATAGGATTCCTTTGAGGAGTATTTTATGTATTTCACAGGAAGAGCATATATTGTCTAAAATGTTTATTTCAGGCTTTACACTTTGTTTTATGAAGCACATTGAATCATTATTCCTTGGGGGAAAGTTTGCTTTAGTTCCTCACTTATGGCAATTCAATGAAATCACTTTGAGCAAAAGGTGAACATTTGTTAGCAATGCAGAAGAACTTATGTGACACTTCTGTATGATGGCATTTACACCTCCCAAATCCTTCTTGTTACACCAGTTACTGGCACGTAAAATGAAGCTCCACTTGCTGCAGCTGGATTCACATCTAACTTTCTGGAACAGACTGGATTTCCAGAAAAGTGACTGACAAACAAAGCGTAAACTATGCTCTATTACTCATCCTGCACTATAATGGGAGTATTTAAAGTTCTTTCTTGGCCCATGTCTGCTTGAGTCACTCAGATGAGTAAATGGCTCTGTCAAGACACACCTTGAGAAAGGCAGCAGTAGTGTAAAACTACAAGAACACAGGAACAGATGCAGCTGGATGCAACAGCTTATGAACACTGTAAGGTTTATTACCAGGGTGATACTTACAAATAAATGTAACATTACTATGCTTTTAACCTAAGCAGAATTCCAACCTAGCCATAGTCAATTAGCTAGAGCTGGCTGCTTGTAGGAGGGCTGAAATTCTTACTTCAGCCATACAGTTAGGCAAAGATGTGTAGGCACAAGGGGAAGCAGTTAAAATTTGATGTGAAGATCTTGAAACTTGAGGGCAGAGATGTGTGGGCTCGAAACAGTCAAATTGGTTTTGGAGGAAGCAGTCTGTATGGGATGGGGAGGTGAGTGTCTAGGAAACTGCAGAAGGGCAAATTGCAGTGATCAAAACGGGAACTGATTGAGAGGGCCCTGAGCATTTCTGTTTTGATATGGTGGAAAACAGCCAGAACTTCACCAGAAAGAGGAGTAAAGTTAGGAAACAGCTGGATTTATGGTAAAATTAGTGAGGTGTTTAGTCAGGAATGAGGTGATATTGTCATCACAGTGGAAAGGTTATCTACAGGAGAGTGGCAGGTGGCAAAAGAGAAGTTGATTTCATGGCCATTAAACTCAGAGATTTTGGAGGCAGGCTGACATGTTAATTCAAGTCTGAGAAAAGGAGCTCCAGATTAAAGGAGCTGATTTTTGAGTACTCACCAGAGAGGTATGGAAAATTATATTAAAGGATATGAAAGGACACTGGTGTGTCTTGTTTTCTGTGTTACAAACAACCTGGGAGAATGCCCTAAACCCTTACAGTAACAAAGTCCTGGCCTGCCCATAGCAAACAGTTTGTGTAAAACTGAAGTTTCATTTCACCTGCTCATGGCATGGTTTGGGATCTTCTCCTTGTTGAGGAACACAATGTGCTATCATATTTTGACAAAACAAATGCATTTTGTATTTCTGGAATGGGTCAAATCCTTTGCAGAGAAGTGAACAAAAATAAAGATTATGCAACGCTAATCTGTTTTACAAAAAGTGTTTACAATCTCAAGAAAGTAAGAAAAGAACATCCTGTTTTACAACATCTTCCAAGCACACTCCTGGTCACAGACTGTGAGCTCAGACACCAAATTAATATTGAAAGATGTGATGACTTTAGCTTATTCAATATCAAAGGCTAACTGAAATAAAATATCACTCTCATTCTTTATTGGTTTCACTTGTATCCATCTTTCAATTAAAAAGACACAGATGAAAATGCACAAAATGTTCTCTCTGCTCCTATGCTTTTATGATAATGCAGGTATATGCCTAGATGTATAGATCTGCAACTGAATCTGACCTTATTTAAAATAAAGCAGAGAATTTCAAATTGTCACTTATTTACTGTGTCTCTCAAACAGCTATTCCCTAGCTCCAAGCATTTGAACAGTGTCTACATTTATACCCAAATAACAATGGGAATTTTTTAGAATTTATAGCGCTCCTACAAAACACTTTCATTTTGGTGAATTTGGCTTGTTTTGAATATGAAAAGGATCCCTCAAAAACCACTGAACCCATTTTGCACAGCTCTGTTTAGATTTCTGAGTGCATTACCAAAGGACTCAGTTCATCTGGAGTGTAGCACAGCATTGTCCTCACAAAAAAGCAAAAACCTGGTCATAAATATCACCCAAGGCAGTGATAATGAACAAACAACTCTCCCATCTGCCTGCCACGGGAGCCGTGTTCACACTTGTTGGGTCGAGGGTTGCCCTTGACCCAAGCAGACACATGGCATGACCCACCATGCTGTGAGATGTTCATTAGGATCCAGTGCATTGTGAGCTAGGGAGATGCACAAAAACCCTGCTGCCCTTCTCATGGGACCGGCACCCTGCTCAGAAGAGCTCCCTTCATAAAGATACTGCACTCTGAATTAGTGCTGGCTGTCTTCTGCACTGACCTTCACACACCCTGGGAGCACAAATCCTGAAGGGTATAAAGCAATTAAAACGTGCTGTCTGCTCCTTACAGAATGAGAGGAAGGAAACTCAACAGGTTACAAAGAGTCCAAAAAAGACACACATCTGCTCATGTCATCGTCAGCTCGTGGGATGAGCAGCTGGAGATTCCTGGCTCATAGTTTGGATTGCTAACACAGGGGGATCAGCCCATGGGAATTCATGCAATAGAAAGCTGAAGGAGAAGCCTGCATTACTATAGCATAATATATGCATAATTGCATTTATGCTCATCATTTTTACAATCATGCAAATAGATGATAAAACAAGAAGAGGTCTCATGGATGCTTCTTGAACAAGAACATAGAGGTCGATGGAGTCAGATCAGGAGTCAGTTTAGCCCAGAATATTACCATCCGGTGATCAAAAAGAGTATGGTCCTAAAATGAACTTAGAATAATGGCATTATGGGAAAAACAAAAAGGACATGCATTATATGGACTTATAATGAAGTTATAATTAGGAAGGAAAATTATAGTTGAGGACCAAAGAGAACATAATCTACATTATTGTAATGTGAATTATAATTGGCATAAAGACACAAAACAGGGACATTCAATGTGCATTCTGCAAACTATTTTCAAAATAGAACGTGCTATAAATTAACAACTGTTTTGTGTAGGTGTCCCAACCTTAGAAAGGCTTAGGAATGCTGTTTAATTTCTTTTCTTAAAAATCACAGAATCACAGAATCACATAATAGTTAGGGCTGGAATGGACCTCTGGAGATCACCCAATCAAACTCCCTGCCAAGGCAGGGTCACCTGGAGCAGGTAATACAGGAATGTGTCCAGGTGGGTTTTGGATGTCTCCAGAGAGGGAAACTCCATGACCTCCCTGGGCAGTCTGTTCCACTGCTCTGCCATCTCAACGTTAAGAAGTTCTTCCTCATGTTGAGGTGCAACTTCTTGTGTTTTAGTTTGTGACCATTACTCCTTTTTACAAGTATCCAAAAATGTTCTGGTTTGTTGAAATTAAAATCTTTTCAAATATGTATCTATTATGAAAAAAATTTTATAGTTTGAGGATAGAATTTCCACTGAAAACAGCTGATGTCCTGATAATACAGGGTAGATGTTTCAAGCAAGTTTATCAGAGACCTACATTCAGTCTTCCTCTCTTGCACTGAAATCTCACTTCTTTTTCCACTGCTGTTCGTGAAAACTCTACTTTTCATATTTATGAGGAAAAATAATTCTGGTACCTTGTCAGTTTCACAAAACACAGAATTTTTGTATTTCTACGCAAACTTAAAATACTTGGAAGCAACATTATTTGTTGCTAGCAATGCATGAACAACATAAAAAAAGAGCCAATATGTAGCTGCATATCTCTTCCTAATTAAAAAACATCAGAAAATTTTAAGAGATATATGATTGTTCACTGCTTACAACTTGTAAACAGTTCTGGTTGTTTGCAGAGTAACTGCTGATAACAACAAAGGAACATTCACTGATGCCTTAGAAATGATTTCTAGGAGGGACATAGCTTTTTCCACCGTACACTACAGTGTCTTCCAAATACTCATAAATTTCAGATTAGGATTGTGAAAGTGCTTGATCTCCAGTTGTTTAGCCACTTCTAAATTTTGTTAGGATATGAAATAGATTATAGAAATGGTTTAGGGAGAGAAAACTATCCACAGCATCAGCATGAACAGTTAAGTCTACATTGTAGGTATGAATTAAAAAACCAAATGTCTTCAAATCATGTATAGGAAAAGAAGAAGGGAGTATAGGTATCCTATTTTAACTATAAAACTGGTGGTTTTCAGGGTTTTCCATTCAGAAGACACAATTGAACCCATAGTTAGTCATACTTCTGAGCAAGACAACTTGGAGAGAGGCAGATTGTGGCCACTGCTAAGAAGCAGTTTTGAAGCCTCAGGGTGTTGGTGTAAGTTGTGTGCTTATTGATGTGCCCTATTCTTGACATTTCTGTGCCTCACCATCCCACACACAGGTCTCTGTTTCTGTTCATCGGCTCCTCTGAGCTCCCTGTTGCTTCAAGGTACATAACCAGGGGGTTTTAGTCCTTCCTGCTGCACACGAGTTCTGCGCACACTCCAGGCAGGACCAAGCCCCTCTCTGAACCTGCTCTGGTTTGACATGACTACAAACAGCTATTTCTACATTTTTGGTTCTTGTTGTGGTTCCATCATCAAGAAGTTTCCCAGGCTTGGTTACAAAACTATCATTTGATAGAGTCAAAAGGCAGTGCAAATCAAAATGCAAATCCTGTATGTTTTTCTTCCAACCACAAAACCTGTCCTGCTACCATGGAAGAGAAGTTGTTTTGTAATCTGTGCCTCACAAGCCCATGTTGACTGTTGTTTATCTCCTTGCTATTTCCTCCTTGTTTACAAGCAAATTAATTGATGCATTGTATCACCACATATCTGGAATTGACATTAATTTGATTTGTCTGTGAAACTTTTCACTCCTCTTTTTTTTTTTCCTGGTTTAGAACTAAGTCCTAATTTTTTCTTTTCTATGGACATGTAATACCTGATCTACTCTCCTATGGATTTCTAAAAGCAGCATGAATTACAGTAAGGGTATCACAGACTCAACCTTCCAGCTTAGCTTTTAAATGTCAAGACAACACTAAATATAAACTCAATTCTTTCTAAAGAAATTCAGTACTTGTGTAGTTTTCGTTCCTCAGTTCATCTGATTGGAACATAATCTATATGCAGCTAAATAGACCAATTTTTAATAACTTTCCTTTTCCTACTCCTTTGGTGAACAGCCCTTCTCTCTTGCCCTACAAACTCAACAAACAAAAAGAAGGTAAGAGCTAAGGAGAGTTTGTTCAGTACAGCATCATTTTAGCCTTAACAATAGAAGGGAGCTACTGCCACAGTGCAATGTCTTCATCCTGTAAAAGATCTCAAGTAATTGGATTCTTTTATTGAAAGCAATTTGACTGTCTACTGTAGTATTTCTGGGTAAATAACTTCCATGCAGCAAAAAGAGTCAATTAGGTTGAAGTAACACTTTCCCATGAGCGTGCAAAATGGCAGTGTTCTGTTGCATGCTGTTGACAAATAAAAAGACACCCACAGGTTCTCTGCATACAAAGTTAAAATACAATATTGAACTGCTGGGAGAAATTGTGCCTTTTCAAATACATGCTGCCACTTCAGCAGTGTTTGTTCAAAAGTCATTACTAACCTTTGGCATCTCATCTGGGCTACTGAACACTTGCCACTAAGGTTGAATTAATATCTGAGCAATGGCAGAATGTAAAAAATTCAAGGAGTCACAACTATGAAATGGAAAAGCCAGCTGAAATCTATGGTAGTCATCAGCAAAATCAGTAGAATATTTCAGAAATGTATGAAAAATGCTATGCAGCAAGGAGTAATTTTATGCTGCTATCTTACAGTCAAATTAATCCTTGCACCAAAGTAATTTCCACCTGTGTTTTCACCTTCCAGCTTAACCTTTCCTTTGACAAGGTGTTTTGTTTGTCAAGAGAGAGATGAAATAGAAGAACCAAATTTGTTATAACAGACAAAGTCAGCGTTTTTCTTGATGGATGACTGATCTGTACAAACAGAGATGTCTGCATTGTGGGCCACTAACCTGACCTCACTGTGTATGTCTCCCATTAGAGTTGGTGGAAAAAAAATTGGCAGTTCTCCTGCAGGGTCCAGCCAATGCATTATATCCTCTACCTCTGGAAAAGAGGGGTGAGACCTGCAGCATGCCTGTCACTCTCCATAGACCATAAAGAAGTCCAGCCAGTTAGCTCAGAGATAAAAGCTCACAGGGCAGGTATTTCTGTTAAGAGGAATAAACACTTCCATAACTCCGACAATTGTCTTCTAACCCTTTACAAACAAGTGGGAAATATTTCTGAAAAAGCATCTGGAACAGGAGCCAAGCTCTAGAATGCGCAAAGCAAATCATACTGCTAAAAAGGTGGCTTGTTTTGTTTTTCACTTTTGTTTTTGCATGTTTACCTTGGATAGCTCACCATTTGTCATTCAGCCTGAATCACAGAGAGCTTTCTCTGGTCAGTTCACATTAAGCATGGTGGTCATTTTGAGCCAACGCAGCTTCCCCAGGCTGCATAAGGTGCTTTTTGTTGTTGTTGTACTGCCACAAGTGCTACCTGAATTCTGGTTCAGGGAGATGTGGGGAGAGAAAAGCCTCAGCCAAGTGGCTGTGGCCCTTTCCACACAGGGAGGCAGCCCAGAGACAGCAAGGCCAGAGACAACAGTGGCAGGAAAGGGAGAGCAGTCCCTGCCAGTCCCTGAGTGACATTTGACCGCGGGGGTCAAGTCCCTGAGGTGAGGAATCAGAAATTCAGGTGTGTTTGTCCCAGTAGGAAAGTTAATCTTGATATTGTCTCCTTGCTGCCCTGTCAAAATGAAGGTTGTTTTCCTTTCTGTCCAAATGGTTGAAGTGACCCTATTTCCTGGGGGAATTTGGGGTTTTTCTTTTTGTGTTCTTCAGTCTCCTTTCACATTTTGAGGCTGTAGCCCTACAGGTGAAGAAGAGGTTAGATGCACATCCATCAGGTCTAGATTTTGGTTAAAAGTAATCTTAAATCCCTATAGTAAATTAAGGGTTATATATTGTGAATTTGTCACTGAGTAGAATCTTGCAAGCTATATCCATGGATATTCCACTGGATCTGACCCAGAAGAGCTGGCCCTGTGGTTTACCTCCCTGTTCCTGGGGTAAAGACCAGGAAAGCATGTATTTATGAATTAGACTTATGCAGTGTCCTCAAGTTCCAACCACATTTTGTTACCTATTTTCAATAGAAAACGATGATTACTTTATTTCTATCTAGCTGAAGACACCCAGGAGATGCAAAGCACCACAGCAGCACTTGCAGCCTCAGATAGCCATGGAAACAGGAGGCTGGGAGCAGGCTAGAAATGTGCCAGGGTAACAACCAAGGTTCTCTGATTCCTTTTTCTGTGCTTCTTTTCTTGCTTAGTGGGTTCAGGAACAGATTCTGGCTGGATCTTAATGCTTTAAGAATTGTGCATTTATGAAGAGAGAAAAAAGTGCTTAAAAGATACATGTAAAATCTGTGCTCCATCTAATGAAAAAAATGATAGCAACCTCCTTTACTAATAATAAGAAAGATCCCAAATGTTCCTTTTTATGTGAATTGTTGATATTTATGCAATTTGATGAGGTTTAGACATTATAGTAAGATAACCAGTTCATTGGAAATACCATTAGTATTATCTAGGGTATATCTACAAGTCTCACTGCAAGCTCCATCTCCCTTTTATATGAACATCATGCAGCTATGTTTTTATATAAGCAACATCCTCCACAACAGCATTCTGATTTTCAGTGATGAGTTTTTGTTTTTCCTCATTTTTATTTTTAGTGTTTTAATTTTCTTTTCAGAGTCAACGTTGACTGAGCATTTAACATCTTGCTGATGTTAGTTTCAATAATGTTTGTCATATACTTAAAAAATTAATAACATTAAAAGTCTTATAAATTCTTGCATATAAAAATTGAATTTTAAAAAATGGTCTTGAGAATTTGGTATCTGTGATAAAAACAGGCTATGTAGATTGTCACTCTAAGTCCTGGAAATTTGACCAATAGGAAGAGAAAATATAACTTACCCCTCAACATTTTTTTTCACAAACTCCAGAATCAGCACAAATGTATTTTCTGGCCTCAGATGTAAAATGACTCAAAGGCCAGATATTTTTTATGAGGCTGTGCTCCTACAGGGATGGCTTTGGCTCCTTCTGCTTTTCATCTGTTTTTTTAATGTAGTGCAAGCCTGTTTACACCTGAGGTCTAAAATGTATCCACAGAGTGAGAAATGGGAAAAGTGCAGCAAGAACAGGCACCTCATCAAACTTAAATGCTTTAGAGGTGGAAGTCCATATGTGACAAGGAACATTTGGTGATACAGAGTGGGTCTGCCTTTGTTTGCTTCCCAGGGATGCAGCAGTGGCATAGAAAAAGGACAGGCTTGTGCACATCTCCCCCTGAGACACACATTGATAGAAAGCTATTAAATTGGTTCTAGCCCAAAATATAAGGAGGAAGGGAGCCTAATTCTGTATTTAAAGCTCTGGTGATATTTTTCCAGGGCTGAGAACATAAAGATTTTTTTTTTAGTTTACTCAGAAACTTCTGAGAAGTTGCAAATATTGGCTGATATTTCTTGAATATATATTGGGTATATTTCCATGCAGTTTGTTCTTGAAGGGAATGCAAATCCTCTACGGATTAGCTATGGAGAAAAAACAGCAGTGAGGTTTTGAACTATTTGTCCATTGTTTCTAAAGTATTCATCTCCTTCAGTGCCTAGGCCAATTCTCCAGCCATGGCTGCAGATATAAATCTCCACTGTCATTGGAGCTAGACTTGTATATAAAAGCAGGAAGAAGTGAGAGGAAATAAAACCTGTCCACTGGAGCTGAAATTGAGTCTTTTTCTTTTTCCTTATTCGGTATTTGTCATCTCAACTCTTAAATTCACAGCACATTACAGAAGGGTCAAGAAAAGTTATTTTATGATCTTCAAATGTAAGTAATGAAATACAGAAAATACACCTAGAAAAGAGATTCTCAAGCTGGAACAGGCAGGTCTTTCTCTTGCCAGTAGTCATCTCATTTCATGACTTGGACATCAATTTATAAAATTCATTGCAGCATTTTAGTATAGATTGTAAGATCATTTAAGAAAAATTTCTAAGCATATAGGAAACTGTAAAAGTAGAAGCACTTTCCCAACATAAAAAGGAGATTTCTATCTGCATGTAGCTGTCGCTGTGCCGAGTTCTTCTCCGTGGAGCAGAGCCAGGGCTGGTGCTGCTGGGAGGCCTCGTGGAAAGCACGACAGAGGAAAAAGGCCACGCACTCCCCATGACTCAGCTCTTCTTCCTGCTCTAAGTGTCCTCTTGCTACAGTCACACTGGTTAATTTTTCATTACTCATAGCAAGAGACATCTGAGATTGCCAAGAGAAATTAAAAAAAAAGCAGATTTCCAAATTAAAAACCTATATAAACTTAAAAAAATATTAGGAATAGCAGCAGTCTATTAATAATGTAGAGAGAGAATGGTTGTTACAGAGATGAATTCCAGGTCTCTCTGAGGGAGTAAATGTTACCCAGTGTATATCTTCATTGCTCAAGCCATAAAATCAGGATAATTTCATAACAATTCAGACAATAAATATTAGTCTTTTCCTCAGGAAATGTTAAGTAGCACTCTGAAAATAATAAAGGCAGTTAAGAGAAAAAGTCACATAACCCAAGCAACCTGTGCTTAACTTCACTGTGTTGTCTCTGGAGGTTTTGTCACAGCCTGTCTTCTTTGCCATATCAGCACCTTTCCTGCTTAGATGAGGAACTTGCTGGGTGAGTGTCTTCTTGTCCTTCCCACCTGGTCACACAGGGCTGCACAGAGCCGAGGAGCACTGACCACTGAGCAGTGTGGACATTGGCTCAGGTGGTGGCAGAAAGCCCTGCTGAGACCCCAGCACAGGGGCTCTGCCTGCTCCAGAGCCCACCCAGCAGCTGCAGCAGAGCTGTGGGCTCGGTGCTGGGCAGTGGTTTTCTCTACTGAGGTAGTCCTGGAGTTTACAGGAGCTGACAGCTCCAGGTAAACACCATTTGTCATGGGTTGAGGAGTACCAGAAATGCATTACGGAGTTTATGCTCTGGTTAAATATGAAAGAGGCTCTGTACAGACCTGAGCAGGACGTGCAAAAATTATAGCATTTGGTAACAGATGGCCAGTTGAAAGATTTATAAAGCCTCCCCCAGCCTTGAGAAGAGAACTTGAAATTCACCTACTCAGTTTGGATGGCAAAAAATTAATGGTCACAGCAGGTTAGGGCTTCAGTTTCTGGGAAGAGGGCTGTCACCAACTTGTCCCTGCTAGAAAACAGTACTGAGTTGTAGCAAACTTTGTGTGCCACACACCTTGTGACATCCTTCTTGATTTCATCTGGCTCCTTTGAATCTGTCCTCTCCCATGCCTGCTACAATTTATTTCTACTCTTCAGAGAACTGTGTTCTCCCCATGTCCTACATAGAGGATGCCTCTGCACTTCCTGTCTGCATCACACTCTCCAGAAATGTTCCTGCGGATGAAGAATTGCCTTGGTTGTGTGAATGGGCAGAAAGAGAGGTTAGGGCATATCACCTAGGGGTGTGATTCTCTGCCCCAGACCAGACACATGTCTTTCTGGCATCCAGTTTGGGATTTTCCACTGCCAATCTAAGTGCAATATTTTGAGAGAAAATTTCTTATCTCTCTTCCTAACTTCTCTCCACTTCTGCTCTCTCTCTTGTTTTTGACAATTTCATTATCCTACCTGTCAATTGTTCTTGTTACTTGAGTGTTACCTGAAATCTCAGTTCTCACATCAAAATTATGGAAGATTCTTCCACGCAGTTTGTCAAAGGTACAGCCTTTCTTATCCATCCATGCAACCGAAATTCTTGACCAGGGTCTAAGCTGTCTCATCATATCTCAAGTTAAAGCAGCCTTTCCAACTCTCATCCATTTAGAATCAGTTTGTACATCCAATTTTCCCAACCTGTCACATTAACAATTGCAATCTTGTCTTTGTAAATCCTCATTAACCCTCCAGAGTACCAACATCTGCTTTCTTCTCAGGGTCTCCTTCTGTGATCTATCATTTCGCATCTTCTATGCAAGTAAACACTCTTCTTTGGCCTGAATACCAACCTCTCACCAGCCTTTCACATTTTATAAAACAATTAATTTTTTTTCCTATTCCAGTGCTTGGAAAAGACTACCCTGCAAAAGTACTTTGTTATTTCCCTTCAGATCCTACTTCAACATCTTCCTGGGCTGCTAAACCCACAAAAATTGACAAGTACACTGCTCCTGTGCTTGTACCACTGCAGTGCTGATTAAGATTATCTCCTGAAGTCCTTCTGCACCTCTATGGACCTGCATTCATTAGGTCTCTCAAATTGTAGATCCAGTGGGTTAGGAATTAGGGCTTTATTCTGTGTTTGTCTGGTACTGCAATGTGTGCTCAGAAAGTAATTGACCCTTGTGTCAGCATCTTATCAATGCAATTCCAAAAAGGGCACTTTCAATCCATCCCCCATCTTCAGGGTTTTTTGTTGAAATTAATAGCTGAGCAAGACAACTACTAAAGCAAGAACTGAAAGTGGAGTTGTATAGCGCTGCCTCATATTGTGTTAAAGAACAAAAGACATGTTATTCAATTAATTTTCCTACTGTGAAGTAAGATAGGTACACCTAGGCCAGCAGTAGAAGTTAATTCTCCAATCAGTCTTAAAAGCTTCCAACAATACCAGTTACTCAAATGAGGATATTCTACAATACAGTGCTGAACTATTGTCCCTTCGTTTCTATTAATATCAACTTTGATTCTCTGTTTCAGTAAAATTAAGCCAACAGCAACTTTTCCTGTCTCATTCAATTGGCAAAACAATTCATTTCATTGTGGTTTCTGCAAAGGGTTTTTTATATGTTTAAAAATTGTCTTTGTTCTCACTAGAAACAATAGATTTTTTTTTCAGTCTTGCTTTATAGGGTACATTCTGCAGTTCTCTAGTCTTTATTGTTTCTTTCTTCTCTGCTATTTTGCTCTTTTACTAAACTTGCTGTTCAGAGCAGAAGTCAGTGGTTTGTTACTGACCTAACTAGTAACAAGTAAATAAATAAATGAAAACAACTACTTCCTGTAATAACTTGTATATTAATACATCTGGGAATGTCATTAGCCATTTTTAAGGCAGGATCATGTTGCTAATTTATATTCAGCTCATGATATATAATGCCCCCAGGACCTTTTCTGCCAGAGTTGCTGCTTCACCAGTTATTCCTCATTTTGTGTTTGTGCATTTGATTTCTCCTTGCTAAGTGTATCACTTTGCACTTGTCTTTATTGAATTTCATCTTATTGATTTCAGGTCCTTCAATTTATCAAGATCGTTTTGAATTCTGATCCTGTCCTTTGAGGTGCTCACAACCCCTGCTAGCTTGGTAGCATGCTCAGATTTATAAGCATATAGTGTATTTTATCATCCAGATCATCACTGAAAATATTTCATAGACTCATATTCAGGACTGATCCGACTGGAAATGCCTTTCCATATTGACAGTGGAACATCCACTCTTTCAGAAGGGTTTTTCAATTAGTCTTGTATTCATTTTAAACCACTATTTTCTTGACCATATTTTGCAATATTCTTATGGAAATATTGCCCAAGATAGTCAAGGAAAAAAATAATTGGCAATGTCCATTTCAATGTGAAGAAGTTTCAGAAAAAACCCAAAAACTGCCAATTTAACTGAAATG
>VZTJ01002320.1:823169-842728 GCA_013397795.1 Orthonyx spaldingii | reverse complement strand
GAATGGGGGGGGGGGAAAAAAAAAAAAAAAAAAAAAGGAAAGATCAGGAAGTAGTCAGAAGCTGTACTGTGTTGCAGCCTCTTGGGAAGACTGAAAGAATAATTAAGCTATCAGACAGATAAGCTGACAAGAGCATTAAAAATTTAAAGAAGTTATAGTGAAATTAATGCATTTCTGAGATTCCATGCAAAATCCAGCTTTGTGGAAGGGATAACAGAAAGTGTCCAGCTGCTTGATTAGATGTAAAATAGAAAGAATCCAGGTGTTAAACTAAGTGAGCATTAAGAGTTATAAATAAATATTTTGTCATTAAAACTAAGCACTTCTGAAAACATGCACAGTCACATTATAATGCATGAGCTTTTAAAGGGGGATAAAGAGTTAAGTAAAGACAACTAGAAGGAAACTCCTTGGCATTTTGTGGAGCCACAGAAATGGCCACAAGAAAACCCTCAAGCAGATTCACAGAAAATCAACCCATCAGAGCCTGATAGGTCACCCAGAGCACCCCCGGCCTCAGGGCAGGGTCTCCATCAAAACCTGTTCTGAGAGATGTTAGTCTGACCTCTTCCCAAAACCCTCCTATGCTGGGGTCTCTTTGGGATCTGCCGGCAATCAACAGCTTTGCTTCACCAACTCTAATGTTATAGAGTTTTTCCTAAGGAACAAAACCCCCTTTCCTTTCTGTAATTACAGCCCACTATTTTCAGTCCCAGTCCCAGCAGACAAGAAGAGCAATTTGGGCTGGATACAGCTGCCAGCCCCTATGGTAGCTGTCAGCACTGTGCCTTTCACCAGCACGCTGTCAGGAGGAGTGCTGAGCGTGGAGTGGGGATGAAACAAATCATCACGGGGGCACAAAGCTCTGCAGATCGCTGAAAAACACTGCAGAAACTCCTATTCTGGATCACCTCAGACCCAACAACTGAAACAAGTTTGATGGCATGGGAACAAAATCTCCTTTATTCTGATCAAAATGAGAGCCACTACAGTACAGGGGTAGACAGCTTTTTTTCATGTGGGACATTATGCCGCGGTGAAATCTCATTTTTCAAAGTCTGATCATTGATCCTTCCTCCTGTTATTTCACCATGGCAACATTTTGGTCCCATTACTGAGTATACAATTAAGATTTCAGATTTCTAATTTCAGACTGCAGATGTACTGATGGATATGAAGCACCCACGCCTGAGATGTATTATGTGTTCTACACAGGCAGATCCTCTGCAGCAGAAACGTATGCTTGCTTTTTCACCAATTACACTGCCATAGTAATGTTTTCCTCAAACCATGGATCAGCCAGAAGAGAAGTGGAAGGCAGTGAGGCAGCCAGAGAGTGGGGATAGCAACACAGAGGCAGCTGGGGCAGGAGGGAAGGTGTGGATAAGGGTAGGGGTAAGTCAGAATGGTGAACAAGGACAGCAGAGTGGTAGTGGGTCCTGAGAGTGCAGAGCAGAGATGGAGAAAGTCAAAAAAGTGGGACATGAGATGGCTTCTGCTGGGAACTCGGCAGGATGGAAAGGAGATGATGTGGGCAAGGTACGAAAAGCCTCCATGCAAGTGTTAGAGAAAAGGTGGCATGGGATAAGAAGCATGATTAGGAGATTGGGTAGAGGAGAAACAGGAAGCAAACAGTTTGGGTGGAGAGAGGCTGTGAGGTAATGGAACAGACTAGGGAGGTAAAAAGTGTTAGCTTTCTCCTCCTGGCTGTAAGCAGAAATTAAATGTTACCAACATCTGAGTAGCCAGAAACTGCCTAGGCATCTGCCTTTTCAACCTGAGATAATTGGAGATGATTGTGGCAGGCTTCCTCAAATATTACTACACTTATGAAATACAACTCTTTGCAATTTAAAAATCAGCCACACATCTTGAGGGACAAGCATTATCCTGAGAGTTTATAAGATACGAGGTTGGCAATAAGACTGTTTGCACAGAAAGCATTTCTTCTCTGCTTGAATTCTCCTTTATCTTAAAAAAAAATAAAAGTAAAATGTAATAAAATGTATCAGAATGCGTGAAACCTAATCACACAGCTTCTTATTTGTATTCAGCAACCAAATCCTTCTGAGGGAGCAGTTATGAAGTGCACAGAATCCCATAATGCTCTTTAAATATCATGAGCAGGAGCAGCAAAGCACAGGGGAAGTGAAACTGCTGTCTCATGGCTCTCTCTTGTTTAATCAAGCCAGTGCCCAGTGCACAGTGCAGTTGTGGTGTTTGAATTGTGCCTGCCAATCCTTGGTGCTCATGGGGAAGACAAGCAGGTGCCAGTCTGTTCTAGGGGAAGTCTGGTTTGTCAGTAGTGTGGCCACTTTCAGACAACACTTTGGAAAGCAGTTTGCTTCAGTCTCACCATGGTGGGATCACTGAGTGATAGGGAGGCTTGTAGATAGAAAAAGAAAGGTGAGGGGGAAAAAACAGAAAAAAAAGAGCAACACTCTCCCCTTTTCTCTTTTTTTCAATACTAAAACTCATGTTCCTTTAGCCCAGACAGGAGAGAAACATAGGACCTTTGGGGTCAGTGACGTCCATGACTTCCTGCCTGACTTCCACTTAGGGGGGTTTCACTCTGAGGTTCACCCTTTGCCACTTGCCATGGCCATCTGTTTTACCATGAACCACTGTGATGCCATTGCATTTCCATGAGACAGCCCTAGTCCTTGGTGCTTCACAGGATTATGACCACGCTTGACTCAGCAAGAAACATCAAGGCTCTGCCTCTGTGCTGAGGGTGAGGACCCAGCAGCTCTCCAGCTGTGATTTGGGCCCAAGAATCTGCACTGTGCTTGGGAGGACAGGGGCCCAGGACACCTCCTGGGGCACGGTGTGGTCACCACTGCTTTGGCCACTTTTCTCTTGAGCTGAAGCCAACGAACCACAATGAATGCCTCTTGCCTGTGGCGATCTCCAGGGTGGGCAGGAGGCCGAGCTCCATCCTGAGGGTGCTGGAGGACCCCTGCAGCCCTCTAAAGTGCAAAAGCCTGGGAGCAGTGAGGTTAAGGTTGGTGAGGGACCCACAAGGCAAGGATGGGGCACATTCCCCACCCTGGAAAGGCTGCCTGTGCCTTAAGAAACAGCAGAGAGGTCTTTGCCAGCTGCCCGTCATATTTCTGCTCCGTGGGAGGGAAGGATCAAGGGCAGGCAGCAGCACTGGGATAATCCGTGGTGCAGCGTGAGGGGGCTGGGTCATGGCTCCTCATGTGTGTTGTGGGTAAGAAGCTGACAGCTGTCTGCTTTGATAAAGCTGAATTCCATAAAAGAGCCATCTTTCTCCAGGTTGCTGCACTGTATATGAAAGTGTCAACAGTAGCTAAGAATCTTTTGCCTTCCAGACATGAGAAATACTAGGGCTCCCACGTTTATATGCTTTTAAAAAGCTGATATCAATGCATGAAAGAAAGCTGCAACCCATGGAAATTACTGCCCTGAATTTTGTGTCCCCATATCCTAGTAAACTTAGAGGCGTACAAGAGCTTCTTTTGAGGAAAGCAGGGAAAATCTGAACAAACAAGCAATCTCATCGACTGCCTAGATGTGAATTGCATTTTCTTTCTTCTCCTTAATTTTGTTAAAACCTGCTTGCACCCGAGAAGAGGAATAGTCTATCTTCAGCTGCCCTACTTACACAAGAGTGTGACCAAGAAATCAATGCACTTAGCAGAAGAGAAAGGTACCTCGTAGTAACTAGGTCATAAACACTCTATCTCTCTTTTGCCTCGAAGCCCTGATTGTCTCTTTTTTATTTTGTGTTTCAGTACAAGAATGCATTGCTCTTTCAAAAGCTCCATTGCCAAACTTCTCCCTAATGTGAGCTTTTCTTTTCTGGGCACTGGTGCATTGACTATTACAGGATATGTATATGGTATGTAATGTCCATCAGAGAATGAGAGAAACAGAAAATACCAAGGCTTTGTCTTGCAGTATCCCCTCCTGCAGATAATGCAAACAAAATATCATTCCCATGATTTATGTTGAACATTTAAACAAGGGTCAGATAACCCTTACCCATGTCATATTATTGATGTTTTACTGATAAATGTGATAGATGTCTTAAAGGGTTGTACACACAGGTTTTATTGATGCAAGCTAATGTAGATGAGGAGAAAGGCAACTTGACCTGAAAAAGAGCAAGCCACCTTGCAATTCTCCCAGTTTTTCTTTCTCCCAAGAGGTTTTGCAGCCCCAGTGCAAGGCAGTAGGTGGGTCTCAATTCAGATCACTGTGACATTATTCTCCTCCAACTCCACCATGATCGTTCCTTGTTGTGTAACTGCCATTGCTGGAGGTATGGCATGGTCCCATGAAATCCTCCATGGCAGTGAGACAGGTAAACAAAAATACCCAAGTTATTCCATGTTTTGATTATTCCAGTCATCTCAAGAAAGGGTAGTGGTAAATAGTGTGGTAATTAAATTCTCAGAAGGTAGTAAGTCAAACACTGCTGCAGAGGACCACCGTGGCCTCAAAATGCGGCAGCGGTGAGATCAGAGATTAAATGTTACAAAATGAAATTCGTTTTTGCAACAGGAATGCTAATGAGTCTGAGCAAATGTAATCACAAATAAGGACAGTCAGTGCAAGGAGAGACATGTTTTGCAGAAGTAGCGACAAAGGAGAAGTTAAAGTTAATGGGCGGCTAATGAGATAGGAATCAGCAACAAGGCTGAGCTGAATTGACATGCATTGCTCCTTTGCCCACATAAACTCTTGGTAATTCCAACAGTAATTCCAACTTTCCTCAGAGGTGTGTCTTGGATGGAAGGAACAGCACTCTGGGTAGAGTTGCAGGATATGCTGTAGTTCTGAACAGCACAGCCTCACCACTGTCAAAGTCAGGATTTATGGGTGGGAAGGGAGAAGAGGAGGAGGAGAAAGTTGCTATTTCCTAGAAAAGGTTTGACACAGAGTAAGCATCCTGGAGGGTGGCACATGGGTTTCTGAGAAGTCAGTAAACATGAGGGGAGACCTGTTGGTGCTGGGGAGTATGGAGGGGATGGGTGAGGGCAGAGCGTGAAAGGGAGAAGGAAGAGTAATGATGTGGTGGTTCTGACTGTTAGTGCTGTTGACATGCTGCTGTGTTGTGGCTTTTTTTTTGTTTATTCTGAAGACCAAAGAATAATAAGTAAAAAACGCAGAACTGCTTGGCTCAAAAATGTTGCTTTTTACCCAAGCTGCAAATTCCAAAGGGAAAAGCCTTTCTCCAGTTTTGGTGAAGAGAATGTGTTTCTGCATAAAAATTCCCAGGTAATGAAGAGAAGCAGACACATGTACACACACTTTTTGAGACTGGTATAGTTTATGATTTAGTGCAGGCAAGCTGTTCTTATTTTCACAGTGGAGGCTATAAATGAGAGCCCTGCAGTTCAGTGAGGGAAACTGTATTTTGAAGTTTCATGTGGGAAAGATCTGAGGTATTCTGACACCCACTTCCCTTAAAACCTGCTCTTTTTTAAAAGGAAAAATATTTGTTGTTGCTGAATTCATCATACTGGACAGGAGTTTGTATAAACCTGCACAAAACAATTTTTTTCCTGGTTTATCCCATTAATGGAAAAATTCCACCCAAAGAGGTGAAGTAAATTTTGTGACTAAAAATAATGGAGAAAATAAATTCAGACATAATTTGTTTCAGAGTACTGCAATTATAACATGTTTAAATATGTATTGTTTTGAAAAAATGTATTGTCTACAGTAATTCTACAAGTTGCATTTCTGACATGGGTTTTTTTTGAACATTTATGCCATGTGGTACATTGCATTAATAAGAAGGGTTTATATGCCAGTTCTGAAAACAAGGAAATTATCAAAAGTGTGTCTAGATGAAAGGTAATTTCTCTGCATCCAACATGATTCTAATGCTGCCTGAAGTTTTCTGTCCAGACCTCCAGAACTTTATCTTGATTTCTCTACCAGCTTAAACAACAGCTGCATAACAGCATTCCCGGATCAAATGAAGCACGTTGAAGAAACTGACAGAGGAGAGATGAAATCTTATGTCTGAGAAGATCAGACAAGAGCCCAGGAAAGTGAGTCTATAGAATTCTTCATCTTGTCTGCTCTAGGAGATGGACTGCCAGGGCTGTCATTGTTTAGGCAGGACTTTTTCACCCCATCTGTGTTATGGCCCCCATTTCTGCTCCTGCTCATTTGAATCAGTGCACTCCTGCAATCAAAGGAAAAGGTGGATTCACACCAGTTACGGAGCCCTTGGACATGTCCTACACAGATCAGCAACCCAAAACCTAGGAAGTTGGAGACCCCTGGTCTATGCCAAAGCATATCTTTGATATTCAACAGAAGTTTTTACCCCACTGACAAAGCGCATTTGTCAGAGCATTAAATCTGTGTTAAAAGGAAACTCTCTCATACCAAAGCTGTCAGCACTGTCATTTCAGTTGCCTTTAATGACGGAAGTATGCAACGTGAGACCAACCCTATCTTAATTTTATAACTGCTGACTCTGAAAAGTCACTATTATCTGGCCTTTTTTTAAACAGTTTTCTACCATAACAATTTGTTTGGTTAATGGCATAAATTATCACTTGCTTAAAGCTGCAAATTACAAGTTATGTACTCCCTAAGCCTGCCTTGCCTAGAACACTTCTAGATTAAAAGAAAATCCTCATTTCTTCTATCACTGTTGATGGAGACACAGAGAAAGAAGAACATTCATTTCATCACAGATTTCAATGTGTGGTAAATCCTTTCACATCTGGATATTATAAACTGTATTATAATATATTGATCTTAATTCTTGGTGGGTTTGCATACAGAAAACTGTTTTCCTTTGGGTTTTGGTCTTGTTTAGTTTTGGTATTTAATGATTTTTCAGGTAGAGTTTTATCATTAATTTTGATTCAATACAACATTATGGCAGACGATAGAGAAATTCATTGCAACATCCATGTCAGTCACAATATCTCCTCAGCCTCATGGTAACTCTCATACCTTTAAATGTGGGCCAGGAATGAGACAGGAAGGGTAAGAGGCTCTCCAGTTGCCTGACTGCAGGTCTGTGCTGCAGAAAGTCTGCACAAAATGAGACTTCAAAGTGATAATAATATAAATTAAATCATTGTGTATATCTTGTCATTTATAGTTCAGTGGCATTGAAAATGTTTCTTTTTAGTTACTAGTGATAAGTCAAATTTAACTGCTCAGTGACTTTGACTGTGGACTAAAAGTGCCAAGGAATACTCAGATAATACAGTGACTTACTACAGCTAATAAAAAGAAGATAAAACATGTAAGTAAAGTTCACTGAGGGGATATTCTCTTTAAGAAACATATGTACATTACAAATACCTTTTAAAAATCTTATCTCTTCTAGTAAAATATCTGAAAGGCAGAGAGTAGCTCTACAAGAAAACAGTGAAGATGTTCTCTGCATAAGGCAACACTCAGTGCCTGGTAGACTACAGAAAGTGTTTATACACTTGATAATACTGAGTAACCATCGAAGTGGGCATCCATTTGACACAGTAGCCATAGACCTCTGTCAGCAAAAATACCAAAAACTTTAACAGTCTTCCAAGCATAGTGTACAGAAGTGGAAACCACCTGGCATATAGCACACAGCTGTATGATGATACTATTATATATAGTTATTATTATTATCAAAACACAGCTGCTGGCTGATGTAGATCCAGCCTTTCTGAGCCACCTATTTTTCTAGAGGACTTGAGTTAAGAGAACCAAAACTGTTCTAGCTGTCACCAGAGTGGCCATTTTGTCCCAGTTGTTGTATGGCTGTGGCAGAAATGTAATCACCTAGAAATCCCAGCACTGACTTTAAAAGCCTGTGAAGTGTCTCCTCTTTCCTCCCCAAATAAACAAACCTTTGTTTCTTTGTATTGTCATTTCTATTAACAACAGGTGTTTAAAATTGAATATGCACTTCTCAAAAAAAAAACCCAAAAAACAAAAAACAAACCAACAACAACCTTTTGAAGCAGTAGTTAGCATTTTCTGTAGATATGTGCTGCTTTGTATACAGGCTCCATGCAGTATCCATAGTCTGCCAGCCTAAGAAGGGTGACACTTCTAAGGCTCAAGCCTTCAAGAGGGGGATTGACTGAATTGACAAGACTTAAAACTTTCCAGCATCTAGCTTGTAACTTCCTTGGACTAACAGGTTTCTGCAACTGCTCCTCAAACCTTTCACACTGTTACAGTATGTATTTCATTAATTTCAATATTGCTTCCAGTACAGCTCAAACTTAATCTGCCTTGAAATGGAAGCAGGTGCATGATTAATCCACTCAATGATTTCACTGCACTATAATGAAAGCTGTTCATTAGTCCAATATTTGCAGATGAGAATGCACTTTGCACAAGCAAATTATTTTGCTTAAACCTTGCACAGGTAACAGTTAATTTGTGATCATAATGTGCTTTTGCTGCATTTACAAAAGATAAAGAAGGCCAAGAAATCTTTTCACAAACATTGGAGTGTTCTGACTTTATTAATATATCCTCAAGTGCATTTTTAAACTGTTTAACCAACAGAAGCATCTTTAACTTTTCTCTGGTGCTTTCATATTGGACATTGTGTTCCATCTTAAAAGCAAGTAATTACACACCACAGCATCCAAACTAAATAAATGAAGTTTCAAGTACCAGATCTGGAAATAGTTAATCCATTTCCCCTAGCTTGTATCCACATGCTTCCTGTGTCTGTGGAAACATACTGTCCAAGTGACTGAGAATATAAGAAGTCATCTTCTCACAGACACAGCAATCAGAAAAACCTTTCTGGATCTGAGAATTTAATTCAGTTAGTGCTTTTAATGTTGACCTTATTGCAACAGCAAGAACTGCCTCATAAATAAGTTGTTAAAACAGAATGTGCCTTTTAGACTTCATTTTCTCCACACTCTTTTATCAGTTGACAGTGATCAATAGATAACCTTTCCACAGCAGGGCTGAGGACTACAGATATTATTCCTGATGCCCGTTGTTAAGACATTTCTTGTGTCACTGACTGACAGCAGCGTGGTCTTGAGCAGAAGAAGAACAAAGAAGACCACAGTGCTCTAAGCTGCCCTGCAAAAGCTGGTTTCTTCCACGTGCCCCACTGCTCCTGCCCCAGAGGTCTATCTGTGTGCTTCAGTCAGTGCCATAGGCAGCTTAGTTTTCTATTTACAGAAGTTCTCAAAGCCTCTTTGGAGCATTAACTAAAATCTTCCAAGACATCCCAAACTCAGACTTCACTGCTTTTCTCCTCTCCAGTGTGAGGCTGGGGCTTGCTTTCTGACCTCTAAAGAGATTTAGGTATATAAATGTCTACATCACACCAGAAAATGAGACTGAGGCATCACTGTCACCATGGCCACCAGATACTGATACATGACTTGTGACTGAGGTAGCCTTTTATGCCATATTTCTTTCACATCTCGATGAACTGCTAATTATTCCTTGTAGCTCAGAGAACAGAGTTCACAAAATCATCTGGCAAAGTGTTTCTGAGAAAAGGCACATGTCACAGGGTTATGGACTGTCTCTGCTAACGAATGACTGAGTGGCTCCCGAGTTTCCCTTGAAGAGATCAAATTACGTATTCTTGGCTGAAATGGGAATCAGAAGATTTCTTCAACTGAGGCAGACAGTACAGCATGTTTTAGTTTTCTCATTTTAATACACATTTATGTATCTTCACAGGCACAGGAGTGACAGAATGAAGAACCAAAGCAAGTAAAACTAAACTGCTTTTTAACATAAAGTACAAATTTCCTTAATTGGATGCTCTGTAGATACATGGCTTTTAGGGCTTTTGGAGGAAAGATGTTTGATGACATGTGAGGCTTTTCCATAGTTTCATTAAATAAATCACTATTTCTTTAAGATCAGCAGAGGCAAGTGGGCAGCATTAGACATCACTACCAGAATAATCAGATTTCATTCAATTTTATTGTGACTCAACCCACCTTTTGCATAATGGCAAGGTGTAACGTAGTTGCAGTAGTAGATTAATGGTGCCACGCTCTACAAGCTCCAGCTTGCTCAATTCTTGGCTTTTGTTCTGGAGTTGCAACATATTGATGAAAATGGCAACAGGAAATCTCCAAACAAGCTCATTTTCACAGTAGGTTGAAATGCTTACACAAGTGAAAAGCATATTGATTCTCATGCCCGTCCCTTCCACTGTATCTGCTGCAGTTTAAGGGTTTGATGAACTGCGAAGCTTTTGCTTTGATTTCCTTAACAGTCTCTAGAAAAGGCAGAACAGTAGAACAATTTATCAGCTGTGAGAGAAGAGGAACCGTGGATGCTCCATCCTGTCGGAAGATATTATGTGGTGAGGAAAACAGGGGTTTAAATTGTGATGATGAACTTTTAATACTTAGGCCTATCACTTATTATTGTATTTTTAAGTCATCTGCCACCCAGGAGTTTATAATCTGATTTGCCTCTAGGCAGGTATTTTTCAGCATGTTCTGTCTGAAGGGCCTTCTTGTTAGGAGAAACCTCTGTCAATTAATCAGACATGGGAAGGGTGCCAAAATGTTATATATTCACTTATAGACTGGAAAAAAGTCAATAGTAAAAAATTAGGTCATTTTTCATGTGCTGCTGGTGAAGGATAAAAAAATTTTAGGCATATCTACATGTATGTTGGTTTGTTTTTTTCCCTGTTACATGAAGTGTTATCAGTCACTGGACCACAGGAGGGAAAACACTACCCTAGTGATACCAAGTTACATATTGGTTATAGAAATGGAAATTATGACAAACTAACAGAAGAAATGGAGAAAAGGGGCAGATAAATTGTTTTATTACTGCACTTTTCTTTCCTTTCTGGTTACAGTCAAGTATCGGGTTGGGACAGAGTGCTGGTTCGTCACCAAAGTCCAACCTGAGCTGGAAGAAATTGCCAAAATTAGGAGTTGTGAAATACTCCAAAAGGTAATTGACAGTACTATGTTCCAGAGTAAATGTATGTTGAATTTACATCTTCAAGCTTATATTTCACCTGATTTTTATCTGGGATGCAGGGAAAGAGCATTGCCATTGACTTTGTTCAGAAATTCTGTTTTCCTACTCTAAGAACTAGGAGCATCATTTATTTACTTCTAATAAACGATAAAATTTCTGAGAAAATTATGTATTGCCTCTCAGTATTTTGAAGGATCTGAAACTTACTAAATCCATTTTGATGTAAAGAATAGCTGTAAAATTTTGCCTCTTTCATATACAAATGAAGAGGTTAAGACGCTGAAGCCAGGACAGTCCAAGTATCTAGCTTCTTTTAATTTCTTTTAGATTTATGTAGAAAGGTCTCCATTAATATGGATTCTTCTTCTTTTTTTCTTTCCTTGTGACCAATCTTCAACCTTAGACCAGGCTCTATTGATATTTTTCACAAGGCTTATTTTCTCAGGCTGCAGATCAGGTTTTTTCATAGTAAATAATAAAGTTTACAAGACAGCTTTCCCTGAAACAGACTGAAAGAGGGCAGGTTTAGGTTGGATATAAGGAAGAAAATCTTTACTGTGGGGGTGATGAGGCCCAGACAAGCTGTGGATGCCCCAGTCCCAGAAGTGTTCAGGGCTAGGTTTGATGGTGTCCCGAGCAAGCTGGACTGACAGAAAAGGTGACCCCACACACAGCAGGTGGGTTGGAACTAGATGGTCCATGAGGTCCCTTCCAATCCAAACCATTCTACGATTCTGTCAAATCTTTTGCTCTCCAGTGTATCCAAACCAACTTTAGGGAGAAATCAAATAAATGGAAGGGGTATGCACAACAAAAAAGGCTCTTTGTTGGCAAGCAGCCCAACAGGACTGCAGCGTTCTCAGTTTTCCCCTCTCCAAACTGCTCATTAACACTGGAAGCTGGTGTCCCTATGTACCTATATCATGGATGAGATATGCAGGACTGGCAGGGCTCTGACCCAAACAATACGGCTTGCACGGAGGAACGTGGCTAATGAAGGTGGTGTCTGCACAGCTGCAGAGGGTGTGGCCACCCTGGTCCTGCAACTGCTGCTTCTGCAGACTCTGAAACCATGGGGTGGCCTGGCTGAGCAGCTGCCAGGGGCTGCTTCTGGACAAGCCCAGTGGGAGAGGGAAGGAGGCGGAGGAAGTGAACCGCTCCTCGTCTTCATTTCTGCTCTTCTGGGCCTGTCCGAGAGAAATGGCTGCTAAGGAAGGCTGAAGAAGCAGCACCTCGCAAAATAAAAGTATGAATACATTCCTTTTCAAAATATTAGCATTGTATGATTCACTGACCATCCAATCTGGAAATTTTAATAGGCTTTTTCCACCAACTTTTATAGTTTCTTAAGAACAGGAGAGGGAGGATAAATCAAGGAGCTGGAAACACACCTTGAGTGTCTCTTTTAAGGATGTAGTTTTTCTTGTAACCAGATTCTGTAATGAACTACCAAGCAGATCATAAAAGTGTCATGTAAAAATCTTTCACATCTATTGATTTAATTCAAATTGAATTTGCAAGGATGATTTTTGGATTCTGAGGGCCATATACTACTGTGACCAAAAATACAGTCTTTCTGCACTAGAATCAGAATTCCCCAGGTATTAAATTGAAAGTGAAAAGCCATTTTAGACAAAAGGAAGCAAAGAAATAAATATCTTAAAAGGTTTTCTCTTGCCTGTCTTTTTATGAACAGAGGAAATAAAATGACTAAGAAACTCAGAATTTGTCAGTTACTATTAAAATCAGAAAGCAAGGAAAGATTATATGGATAGAATATTGGAAAACTCATTGTAGATACCATTTAGTGAACTGATGAAAATAAGGGGTATTCTCTGAGTATATCAAAACCAATCCTTTTTTTTTAAATTCACAGCCCTAATTATTTCAAAAAAAGTATGAGGTCTCTTTAAAAGGGGCTTTAAACTGCAGGGTAGGTTTTACTTTTTCTCATGCCTTTAATCCAGATACAGAAAAATGGTGAATTTCTTCCTTCCCCATTCTGAACTAGAGGTTTTGCTTGTTCATTGAGGCCCTGCTTTGCACAATCCTGTCTCTGTTTCTGCAAGGAGACCGTTGCTGGCCAAGAAACAAAGTTCAGTGGGGGGAACCAGCCTCACTCATCTGTTCAGACAGCTTTAGGCTGTCCTAGTACAGAGCAGAAAAGCAGCCAATCTTCCTAATTAAAAGTGCAATTCCTTTGTTTGTCAGGTTGAAGTGACAAATTTGGAGTATTGCACCTACCTTAATGTTCAATGTCAGTTTCTTTTTTTAAAGTATTTTCATTCCAAAGACACTCGTGAAATGAAGGATGTGATGCAGGGTCTAAATGATTCATATGAAATGATACAAGTCAGGGCTCTTCCACTGCATTTCCATTTTATGAAATTCTTTAAAAAATTAATAGTAATAAATAGTTAGGTTTGGGAATACTTGGGGGGAGGTACTTGTTATTTGGTACTTGCAGGGATGGGGAATAATGGACAGAAGAACAATAGGAAAGGTGAATAAAAGCATTTTGATTTTTAAAATCAAACTTCTTGTTGTCTCAAGGTGGATACACAGAGTCATTAAAAAAGGTTCATTAGCTGCAAATCAAAGCTACAAAAATCTCAGCCCATATAAACATATGCACCTTTTAAGAACACAGAAAAAATCCTGGCTTCTCTAAAATCTGTGGCATTAGTCCATCCTCCATCTCTGAAATTAGGAATTTGCTCATGGTATTATTCACATACAACACTGAGGCCCCATTTTGATTATATGCACTAATTAGCTATCTTTACCGAATATCTCATGTCAGGAAGCAGTCATTCACCTTTGTTTTGTGTGTGTGCTTGAATGGCATGGTTGCCACTGGAGTTTTCTGCGTGTGTGTGTGTGATATAGCTGATTGCACTGCTCTTTGATTCTGGGGAAGGGAAGGTTACCAGGTGGGACTAGTGGGGAAAGGGGTTTGTCCTGCTTTGAAGTTTAAAAAGTGAGGTAAAAAGAGGAAAAGGAACCATTATTTTACTGCATACCATAATAATGGAGCGCCTGGGTCTCATATTTTGCCTTGAAGAGTTCAGTGGAGGATACCTCAGTGAAATGCAGATGTTCCTAAAAGTGTATGGATTGCTTATTTTATGTGGAAAGACTGACTGTTCTACAACAGACAGGTGGTGGGGAGTCTGGATACCATATGTGCAATTTACGTGATTTGGCGAAAGCCTTGTGACAGAAACAATCACCATGAATGTTATTTTAATCCTTCAGTCCCTTCTGGCTCAGGGGAAGTCCTTTACCTTTTCTTGCTCACATCAGTTAATCTGATCTCATTCCATTCCCTTTATCCTTTCTTCCTTGGAAAAGGTAGTGATTTTTTATATGACATTGAACCTTTTGTCTACAACTTTTGCTGTAAAAATATCAATAATGGCTCTATGTTGCTCTTCACACACTTAGGGTTCTGCATGCACGTGCCATTTGTGACTACCTTGTGTGAATGTGGTACGACAATGACAAAATTTGAATCTCATCCCAGCCTACACTAATACAAGAACTGCTGCTTTTTTTGCCCCCCTAATTGTGGTATTCTATGAAAGGCTTTGCTAGAAGAGGAAAGCTTTTAAACACTTCATAAAATCCAGGGCTCTACTTCTCTAGAACCACAAACTCAGCTCCCTGTCTTCAAGACAATTCATGCACCAACAACTCCACTTTGCTCTTTTTCTGTGTTTCTAGTCACATGCAAGGAATTTGACCTGGCCAGGATGTTCAATCACACAGTATAATGAAAATATCTAATACAGTAGTGGGCATAACCCATTAACAGTCATGAAGCTAAGTGTAGTGTTCAAGCCTTCTGCATCACTTAATTCATCAGAAATTACTAATAGTCAGAATCTGGGAGAAGGTGAGGAAGCAGAATAGTGAAATTATCTAAATACCCTGCTAACTGCATATTGTTTCTTCACTCATGAGATCCCTCAGTAGATTGGATAAAGGTGAAAATATTTTCTTTGAGAATATTAGATTCCTGATGAAATTCACCCATGAGATACCAACTAGTGCATAGCTTACTTCTCAACGATTTGGCTAATGTGTAGGCAATTTGTACACCTAGACACATTTAAAAGAGCAATTAATCTGTTTAGTTTCTGGGTTTACTGCTGTTGCTCTAGGTATTTTCCATTCTCATGATACTTGATGCAGTAGTATTACTTTTGAAATAGGAATAATACTCATCATTAGAGTTGTTAAGCAACATTTCTCCTAACACACAATATCTGGCTGCTTTCCTCAAACCAAGCAATGATAAAGAAATCTGCCTGGGGCCATGAGCCCTGACCAGAGTCCAGTTTTGTAAGCCTGTGAAGCCCTTGGACTCACTCAACAGTGCTCCCTAAGGCAGGTTGTTTTCTTGTGTTAAAACAACACCACAGTGGAGTTCCTTTGTTCTGTGACACGGCTTTGGTGTCTTTCAGATGGATTCAGTTGTCTGAACATAATGACAAGGTTTTTTTGGATAGCTGAGAGCATGGAGTTCATGTTTGTTCAGGATTCAACAAAAATTTTTTTCTGTATAAAAAGTTCACATGTACAAGGTCTTGGAAACAGCCTCATAGCCAGCCTGGGTGGAGGGTCTGGCTGTCTATACAGAAAAGCACACCTAAGGACTATCAAGGTTTTGTACAAATATGCAAGTTCTTAAACTTTGGCATAAGGTTTTCCTTTCGTGACTGACACTATTATCTGTTATGAGGAAGAAATACATGAGAATGGGAGAGTGATTCAGATTCTTGCAATTAGTGTCTTCAGGATTTCAAAACTATAGGATGTATTCAAGCCAGTGCTCTCAATATTCAGTAATGGATTTTCTCTGTTTTGACCCCTCCATGATACTGTGGGAATCCCAGAATGGGTCAGGTTGGAAGGCACCACAGGGGATCATCTGCTCCAACCTCCCTGCTCAAGCAGGGTCATCCCAGAGAACACGGCACAGGATTGTGTCCAGAGACTTCTGGAATATCTCCAGTGAAGGAGACTCCGCACCCTCTCTGGGAAACCTGTACCAGTGCTTGGTCACTGCACAGGGAAGAAGTTCTTCCCCATGTTCAGGTGGAACTTCTGTGCATCAGCTTCTCCCTCTGGTCCTGTTGCTCAGCAACACCAAGAAGAGCCTGGATCCATCTTCTTGACATAATTCCTTCAGGTACTTATAGACATTGATGAAGTCATCTCTCAGTTGTCTCTTTTCAAGACTGAACAGGCTCAGCTCCCTCAGCCTTTCATTGTAAGAGAGATGCTCCAGTCCCTTCATCCCTGTTGCCCTGTTGCCCCTGGACCCACTCGAGGAGCTTCAGGTCTCTCTTGTCCTGAGGAGCTCAGAACTGGACACAGCACTCCAGACACGCCTCACTGGGCTGAGTGGAGGGGCAGGATCACCTCCCTGCCCTGCTGGCAGCGCTCTCCCTGATGCACCCCAGGATCCCATCGGCCTTCCTGGCCCCCAGGGCACTGCTGGCTCATGGACAGCTCGTTGTGCACCAGGAGCCCCAGGCCCTTCTCCTCAGAGCTGCTTTCCAGCAGGTCAGCCCCAGCCTGTGCTGGTGCCTGGGCTTGTTCTTGCCCAGGTGCAGGACCCTGCATTTGCCTTTGCTGAATTTCAGACCATTCCTCTGCCCATCTCTCCAGCCTGTCCAGGCCCTTCTGAGGGGCTGCACAGCTCTCAGGGGTTTCAGCCCCTCCTCCCAGCTCTGTGTCTTCTGTGAACTCACTGAGGAGGCCTCTGCCCCTTCCTCCAAGTCACTGATGAATAAGGTAAATAATACTGGGCCCAGTATTGAACCTTGAGGGACACCACTAGTGACAGTCCTCTACTGTGCCACTGTTTATGACCCTCTGGGATCTGTCATTCAGCCAGTTCTCAATCAACCTCACTGTCCACTCATCCAATCCAGGTTTCCTGAGTTTGCCTATGAGGATATTGTGAGAGACAGAATGAGTTTCTGAAGTTTAACTAGGCACTTTGGGGAGTGTGTGCATGAGAAAAATATTTTGATCAGTTTTAAAGACATAGTTTGATGATTTCAGTGCCTGTGAGCAATACTTCATAATAATGTACTTTTCACTATTTCATTCACAAAGATATGCATACAGTTATTACAGCCTCTTCCTCCATATAAATCTCTCTTTCAAATGGAAGAGACCTTTATTTTGTAGTGGTTTTTTGTTTATTTGTTTGCCTGCCATCAACTCTGACTGTTTTAGGGAAACTTCCCATTGTAGTAAAGCCACAGAATGACATCCTGCCCAGGGAAGGAGTGTTATCCAGCCCCAGAAATGTGAACACCACTTCTACTATACCTGGTTATAGCTAGGAGGATGCAAACTACACACGTCTTTGAAGGTGTGGGTGCCACAAGAGGCACACAGGGACATAATTTCTAGCTTCTTCCTTCAATTCCTTTCCCCCTAACATTCTATTTTGATTTTGACCCCTGCTACCTATCAAACTGATGTTTTCATCAAGCTGACTGTGATGATTCCCTCTTCTCCCTCTGGACTTGTTAGTGATCATTTAGAGTTCATATTTTTTCTGGTACATCACATTCATCAACAAAGAATTTTAATAACCATTTTATTGCTCACCAATGAAGCCTTGCTTTAATTCTTCACAACCAGCTTTAGCTTTTATTATCCTACCAATTTTTATAATACCAGCAAACATTTGTCTATTCACCAGCTGTCTGTGCTTTAAGATCTCTCAGGACAATAAGCAAAGCACTGACCTTACTGCACATCATCATAGCACTGCACCTGAGGCTTTGCCCACTGGAAGGCTGACCACTACTATTCTTCTTTCTCTAAACTCTAATCAGTTATTAATAAATGTCAAATTAGCTTCTTAAGAACCTCTATTGAGAAACCTTGCTAAAAGTTCTTTAAAAATACAAGGGTGTATCTTGACTATATTACACCTCTTTCACAGTCATTGATTCCTCCAAAGAGATTTGACAGGTTTGTGGAGCATGAGTTCCCTTCTCAAAGCCTTACAGGCTCTTCTGCCATAGAGAACAATTTTTCCATGCTTTCTCTAACCTTTTCCTTTATTGCAGAGTCTACTGATTTGCCCAGGACAGCTGTTAGATACACTGTACAAGTACTAATAACAAGTACAGTGGTAGTAGTATTCTTCAGCCATGGATTTTAAAACATTTCTGAAGCTGTGCAGAAAGTACTTGGCAGAGGTGGAAGCAAGGCCCCCTTTTTCTCTGTCTTGATCCCGTGCTTTGTGGTGCTGTGGCTGAAGTGGGACATTCCCATCCTTTCAGAGCAACTACTGAGGGTTCTGGTAGTAGTCCCAGTGAAAAGACAGGAGTGCTCTGCTCTGGTACCTGCTCTGGCAGCAGTGCCTACAGCTAATTTGATTTTCTTTTAGACATTTTCAGAGTCACAGAACAGCTGAGGTGAGAAGGGACCTCTAGAGATCATCTGGTCCAACCAAGAAGGCCCACTTGGAACTGGTTTCCCAGCACTTTGTCCAGGTAGCTTTTGAATATCTCCAAATATGGTGACTCCATAAACCTCTACCTTTTTCTGCAAGCCACACATCTCCCTGGTAGAACAATGTGCAGCACAGCTTCCCCTCCATAAAGTTTGGGGGTTTGCCCAGGCATGGATTTCATTTGTGACTTGCTGCTATTTCCTGTTGTTTCTGCTATCTAACTTCCAGAAAAAGCAAGCTTAATTGCTTCATATGTTTGTCCTGAATGTCTCTTCCCACTACCAGGGGTGTTGGTGTTTCACTCACTTATCATCATAACTAATGTATGAGTGATAAAGTGATACATGAGGGTAACATGAAAGTTTTATATGAATTTTAGGACAACATGTTACCAAAAGCAGGAAGCTGCAAATAGACCTTACCAAATGAATTCCAGTAAGTCTTCTACTACCATTACATTGTATGTTCAGGATATGTCACAATTCATAGTTAGACTGGAAATATTGTGCAATTTTGAAATATTTTACTGATATTTTTTATGCATCTTTTATTGTCTGGCTTACCTGCCAGGAGTTCAAATGTACAAAATCCAAGACGGAGAGAAGAAATGGTTTTTAGAATATCTTCTGTAAAACAATGAAAATTGGTTTTCCATAGGCTTCAGTGATTCGAGACCTGGAAAACCTAGAAGCAAAATATTGCATATATCATTAGAAATGCAGGAACTTTCATTTATTTCTCCTACCTCTATGCTAACCAGATGAAAAAAATGTTACAGAAATTTCAGGTGAATCAGAGAGGACAGAATACTTTGTGCCCTAAAATCAGGACTGATTTTTTTTCAGACTGTTGAAATTCTTGTTTATAAAAAGGTCCTTTCTATACCTTGCTGAGGTATGTCTTCTGACTTTGCACATTAAAAACTGAAATAATTGTCACATTTTAATTTTTCAGTTACTTCATTATTTTTCACAGTTTTTAATCTGTGCTGTTGGTCCAAGGAAAGAGCAGCAGTTTTCATAATTTCATAATGGAAAGAAAAATCAAATATCCAGATCTTTTTTATAGGAAGGAAAGGAAGGAAAGGAAGGAAAGGAAGGAAAGGAAGGAAAGGAAGGAAGGAAGGAAG